>VZTN01014084.1:3257-21068 GCA_013400515.1 Erpornis zantholeuca | reverse complement strand
TGGTCTGGAAAAATGTGGTCCCTCCCTGCCCACCGCCCCTGAGCTAGCCCGATTGGTCCCTATATTGTTAACACCCCTTGTTCCCCCTTTCTTTAGAAAGCTGTGCACCCCTTCTGTTGGCTCGCTTTTGTTCTGCTCCCCCATCACAAGACAATAAACTCTGGGGTCTTTGCAGAAGAAGGGTCTGTTCCCATCTTTTACTTCTACCCATCAGTGCAACAGGTTTGTTCCACAGCCTCTAAGGACAGCTGAGTTAAGGCAGGCTGAGTTTAGTGCCTGAGAGGAGGCACTGAGAAATTTCCCTGAAGCGGGAAATCTCGGGAGAACTTCTGGTGATCCGAGGTTTATCAGTGCAGAGCAGTGTCCCCCCTGAGCTGCCAGGCTCCCCAGAGGACTGAAAACTGCACTGCGTCACAGAATAGTAGAAGGACTTCTGTAGAAGGGACTCTGACAAAGAAGAAGATGTCCCATAAAACAGGATTGGACCGCCACAGTAACCAATCACATGATGCATCTGCAAAATGATTGGACAGGAATGCACTGCTGAGTCAGACCAATCAGAACCCCTAAAACCGAGCCAGTCAGAAGGGGGCAGTGCTGGGCCTGCCTAAGACTATAAAAGAACTCTTTTGGGGAGGAGTGGGGTCCTCCAGCGGTACCTTGTGTGACGGAAGGAGCACCCAGTGTGCACAAGCTGTTTCTTTTTCGTCTGCTTTGTCATTGTGGCCCTGGGCTTGTCCCAGGCTCTTGTTTCCAGTTGTTAGTGTTTTCCTTAGTAAACTAGCTAACTTGCCAAAGTGACTAGCCCTTTTTTTTGGTGCACAAAACCAAAATGTTAACCTGGGTAAGAAAAAATACCATGGCTCTTTATTCTGTGTTTCTTTATTTTTTAGTGCTATTGTGATGTAAGGAGTTCTTTTAATGGCCAGAGTTAATTGTTCTGCTGTCTGCTATCCTGTAAGCAACTGCCACCTGGTTTAAAATAGCAGCACATACATTTGGAAGTATGTCCTGGATCAAATCTAGGACTGGAGCTCATTAGGAAAAACTATATATAAGTATTTGTCATGTGATAGTGTGGATTTTGATACACTTAATACATGTTAATTGAAATAGTCATTACCAGTGATCATTTAAGATCTGCGTTTTTACAGTTTATTCATGAGCGCACAGGAACAGCTAGGACAACAGGATCTTAACCATAACAGAGACAGTGAAAATAAACTGAAAATTAAAGAGAAATACAGGAATAAGAAAAGTAGTGTGGAAAAGCCCTTGAATAAAAAGAGGAACATAAAGCTTCCATAAAGGGGACCTTGTTCCCATTGATTTTTAAGACTTTTCAAGAAGATGACTTCCAATGGAGTGTGGAACTGAGCTGCTTTTAAAAATGTGGCTCTATGGTCCACAGTTTTTTCACTAATTTTGTCTCCCTCATAAGAAGCTCTAAAAATACAGCAAGTGGTTGGCCCGGCAAAGCTCTGGGATTGTCTAGGTAATTGAATGGATTTGGCTGATTGGAGAAGACTTATCCATACTTTGGACTCCTGAAGATTCTCCAAGATCTGTTGTATTTTTTTCAGTCTGCCTGAAAAAAATACAACAGATTCTGCCTGCAGACTCCAGTTGATGATGTTCTATGTCATCTTTGGTGTGATTGCTGATAATAACATCAGTTTTTCTTGTTAGTTGTTTGTGTTAGGAGTAAGACAACTTGTTATTATGGAACTGTGTGAAAGCATGCCTGTCTTTAATATGTTGATGAAAATAACCAAAAATAACTAGTGACAAATTATTTTTTCCCTTTTTCAGATTACCTGCCAGTATAATTTCATAGGGCTTTGATACTTGAGAAATTAAATAAAGTTTAATTTGTCAAAGACAACAGTTACTCCTGCATGACTAATTCAGGAACTATGTAAGCTTCCGTCTCAATTTATTCATGTGATTTAGTTCCTTTGGTTTCAGACATGTTACATCCCTAAAAATATTTTCAAAGTGTGTGTTTTATTTTTTTAAATATCAATTTACATTCCTAAATAGTCATATATGATTCGTCTTCCCATTTTCTGTAATTATTTCTACCTCTTCCATGACCTGGCACAATTTTCATACAAATTACATAAGAGAAGCTAACGGTATAGGAGCTTCATCCCACTGATTAACAGGTCGCAAGCTTGATTTCAGGGGGAGTTACAGGCTTAAGTACCCTTTTAAGGGCCTGCACTTCTAGGACTCGCCCAAATATACATTGAATAACATTGGAAAACACAAGGTGAGTAATTTATGAAATTGAATTTTGTGCTCATTGAAACAAATGCTAAAACTTGGACCACCTTTCATATAAGAAATTCAGACCCAGAAATAAATGCATTCTTAAAACCTTGGTAGTAAATGTGTCTGGACCTTTAGGAAAAAACCAAGATAGTATGAGTGAGTCCAATAGGAAGGCAAAATATGTATTTGGGACATAGTAAGGCTATAAAATCAATTTTGTGTTTTTAGAATTCTGGATTCTTGCTTCTGAAAATCTGGTGTGGAATGCAAGAACAAGAATGAAAATGTTTGAATTCCTGTTTGAACTTAGTTGCCTCAAGTACTGCAGTAAATCCACTAAAATATTAATCACAGAATCACAGAACATGCTAAGGTGGGACCCACAAGGATCACTGAGTCCAATTCCTGGTCCTGCATGGCACCATCCTGTTAAGGTGACGCAGCGCAGTCCTTCGGTTTAGGGAATCGCCCGGCTGCTCGAGGGACGACCAGCTGCGTTGGATAAATCCGAACGTCAGCGTCCTCCTGGCAGCAGTCTCCCAAGTTGGGGACAGTCTGGCAACTGGAGCTTGCTGGCTCTCAGGTCCTGATCTACAATGGCTACGCGAGGGTAGTTGAAGCACATTGAAGACGGAAGCAAAAGACCAGAGAGTAGACCTTTTGGTGGCAAAATTCTCAAGGGTTTATTCTGAGAGGGAGCCAAGCCAAAAAGCCACCGGACAAGGGGTTACACAGCCTTTTTAGGTGGGGAGGAGAAAGGGGTGTCAACCTTGTAACATCCAATTGGGGAGAACTTAGGGAGGAGACTAAGCGAGACAGCGTCGTGAAGCAGGGACAAGTGCCGGGGACGTTGCCTGCGGACGCGGTTGCGTCGGGCAGCAAGTACTGCGCGCCTCAAGTTGGCGCCCAACGTGAGGCAGGGCTCGCTCGCCTTCCTGCTGCTTCGGGTAAGCTGGAGAGTTCCGGGGTTGCAGAATGCTGAAGTGAGGCGCAGGGCGGTCGCCTACCCCCTGCCTCCCCTGGAACTCCTCAGGACCCTTTCTTGAGCAGCAGGGTGCCATACGGCGAGAGAGCCACCCCTTTGCGACATCCCTGGTGGTGGTGCAGCACCCCAGGTGGCAGTTGAGTTGGGTGGGCTAACCCCCCAGAGGACATTCTAGGTTTTACTAGGCTGTTCCTGAGGGATGGCCAACAACCATTCTGGAGAGGAGGGCTGGCCAGCGCCAGAGGACCTCCCACGAGAGCCTTAGTTTGACCCAGGGAAGTTACTGGGGTAAGTGCCTGTGTCCTTTTTGTGTTTTCCCGACGGGTTCTGGCACTCGTTGTGTGTGTGTTCTTCCCGGGTCTCCCTTTTGTTTATTTGTCCCTTTCCTCTCATGGGCAGGTGAGGTCATCTGGGATTGTGGGCGAGGGGAGCCCATCCCAGTGGGAGGTTTATATCCAAGTTGGGGTTCCCTAAGGGGGATAGGTTTTGTCATTTAATTAGATCCCTGTTCACTTCCCGAGAAGTCCCTAAGTAGAGATTTTAGTTGTGCATATGTGGTGGCCAAGGTGGTCGAAAGGGTTTTGACGATAAATTGTTATAGGGACAAGCTCTCCTGCTTGTTGGCAGGGGTTTGGCCAGCAAGCAGAGATCAGAGGGAAAAACAAAGGAAAGGAAAGGAGGTGAACAAAGATCCGAGAACTGTTGCCCCAGTTGTTCCCTATCTCTCTGTTCCCTCTCCCTCTACCCAAAAATCCCACTCNTTATATCCAAGTTGGGGTTCCCTAAGGGGGATAGGTTTTGTCATTTAATTAGATCCCTGTTCACTTCCCGAGAAGTCCCTAAGTAGAGATTTTAGTTGTGCATATGTGGTGGCCAAGGTGGTCGAAAGGGTTTTGACGATAAATTGTTATAGGGACAAGCTCTCCTGCTTGTTGGCAGGGGTTTGGCCAGCAAGCAGAGATCAGAGGGAAAAACAAAGGAAAGGAAAGGAGGTGAACAAAGATCCGAGAACTGTTGCCCCAGTTGTTCCCTATCTCTCTGTTCCCTCTCCCTCTACCCAAAAATCCCACTCTCCTAAGTTGGGCTGTTAGGGGGCTGCAAACTGCCAAAGTCAGGCACAGGGCTGTCACCCACTCCCTGGCTCCCCCTGAACACCCCAGAACCCTGTCTTGGGCGGCAAGGCGCCTGCTGCCCGAGACCCCTTCCCTAACCCTTTTTCCTATCCCCTTACCGTAAGTTTTAATCTTTTTTTAAGTCCAAGGGGCTGCTCGTTGCAGTACCCCTTGGCACAAGATGGCGCCCACTCCGAGGGAGTGCAAGATGGTGGGTGACTCATGGCGAGGACCCCCATCGTCGCTCCTTCTCTCCATAATCCTCCCTTTCCCACCGTTCCTCCAGCTTCTCCCTGGTTCCCTTATCCCACCTCCTATCCCTAGAGGGGCGTCATCTCCTTACTGCCCTTGTCCCCTCCCTTGACTCTTCCCTGGGCTCCTCCTCCTGTCACTCCTCCTTCACTGACCTTATTTTCTCCTCCCATTTTTCTCACGCCTGGCTCCTCCCCTTCCAGCTCCTGGTTCCCATGGCCTTCCTTCCGGTGAGGCCTGGGAACCCGAACCCGGAGCTGGAGGGCTTCTTGGCCGGCACTGCCTAGCAAGTGCCAGCAGGAGCCAGTCAGGTTGGAAGGGGAAAGGGAGAACATTTATGTTTTAGTTGCCTGTCCTTACATTTCCTTGTGAGTAGGGGCACCTGTGATTTTTGTTAACAATTTATGTTTATCTCAGTAATTGAAAACCAGGTTTGCATTTTATTGTTTCCTATATTCAGTTTATTTAAATGAGTTTATTTTATATTTATATGTCAGTGAGAAGAGGAACTGGCCTTGCTGTTTAGTGGCAGTTAGTAAGGATGCAAGATGTTGGAGCCCTCCCCAAATCCAGTTCCCCTATTCTTTATATATTACTTTTATCTACTCATGCTTTTCTATTTCGTGACTTCGGTTACATATAATTAATAGTATTTCTTTTGAGTTTGAGAACATGACTCCAGTCCACCCTGAATTTGTCATCTGAGTAAACCTCCTCCTCCTGTTGACTGCGGAGGGAAACATAACCAGCCTCCACCCGGCTTTGGACAACCTACAACAACAAATTCACCAACTTCGATGGGAGAGAGAAGATTGGCTGGGGAGTGTTTTATTATATTGGGGGATCTCCAGATGGGCGGGGTCAATTTTAAAAACTGTATAGTGGATTCTTGTTATTGCATTCCTTATCTGTGTTGCGTTGTTTTAAGTACTTATTTTTAAAACCCATGAGTTGCGACAAAGTGTCCATCGAAGAGATCCCTGTGCCAGAGATCCACACGCCAGAGATCCAGTGGATCGATTTCCCTGCAAGGGACAGCGAAGCTGGAGAAGATCTTTAAAGTGAAACAGAAGTTTGAAAAGCACCATGTTTGAAGGAATAGTCAGAAAGTTTTGGGATTATGGGTTGAGTTTAGTCAGTATTGGTTTGCTGTTAGATTAAGTTGTATCTTTTTGTAAATTCGTTATGTTTAAAAGTTCTCGCCTTTTTCCTCTCCACTCCCTAAGCCCTATCCTTTTCTCTCCAAAGTATGTCCCCCGAACGCAGAGGCTCCCATTCCCCTCCCCTCTTGTGTTCCCTTTTGGTTATTACGTAGATACTGGGGACACTGCCCAGTCCATCCCCAGTTGTGTGCTGCTTTATAAACTACCTCACCCCAAAGCCTTTCCTTATGTGTTATGCCATGCCCATTCAGTTAAGTTAAATCTGATTTGTTGATTCCCTAGGGGGAAAAGGGGACTGAGAGAGGAGATCTACCAAGTTGACCAAAATTTATTTGTCTCTCCTAATTTGGTAAATAGTTAATTATAACCCTCCCACCTGTTTTTCTTTTAATGAACCCAAAACATCTTATTTTGTTTATTTAACAAAAAGGGAGGAATTTGTTGCAGTACCTTTTAGGGAACTTTGTCTTAGTTTGGAGATCAATATATACTTTTGCCCCCCCCGGGGTTGTCAGGGCTAAAAAACCCCTGGCTGGCTGAGAAGGCCTTTCCCTGAGACAGTGAGTTACCATAGCAACACTCCCTGTCAGCTTGGTTCATCTTCTCTCCACTCTTTTTCTCTCCTCCCCCTGTTTGCCCCAGTCACTCCCATTCCCCGCCTTTCAGGCGGGGACTCCTGGTTCTCCTCCTCCTATTCCTCTGCCCTTTGGGTGGAGGATACCTGTCAATCCCTCTCCAACAGACCCCTTCTCCTAGAAAGTTCTCCCTTGTTTGGTCCCCCATTGGCCCCTGCTACATTGTCCCTGCTACATTGTCCCTCCTATGTTGCGTCCCTATTAGTTACTCTCAGTTGTGCTTGGATCCTCCCCTGAGCCCTGATCCAATTGGTTCCTTTTCTCCTTTATGAACCCTGTACCCGGCTTTGGTTGGGGAGTACCTTGCCTCTGCTTCTCCGGGGAATAAACCTTGGAGTAGTACGCAAGGGCTCCCCTCCCGCCTCTTTATTTCTGGCGCGAGCGTGCAACTCGACACCTGGTGGCTGCTGCCAGGAAGAGAGGACAACATCCTGAAGTGGGGACAAGTGCCGGGGACGTTGCCTGTGGACGCGGTTGCATTGGGCAGCAAGTACCGCGCGCCGCACTTCCCCTCAAGGCCCTTCACCATCCTCGGGCCCTCCTTTGGACACTCTCTAACAGCTCAATCTCTTTTCTGTCTTGTGGCACCCAGAACTGCCCCCAGCACTGGAGGTGAGGCTGCCCCAGTGCAGAGCAGAGCAGGACAATCCCTCCCTTGCCTGGCTGGGGATGCTGTGCCTGATGCCCCCCAGGACACAGGTGGCTCTCCTGGCTGCCAGGGCACTGCTGGCTCATGTTCAACTCTCCATTGACCAGGATCCCTGGCTTCCTTTCCATGGCAATTCTTTCCAACAACTCATTTCCCAGTCTGTCTGTACATCCAGGGTTGCCCCATCCAGGCGCAGAATCCAACATTTTCCCTCGTTGAATTTAGTGTGGTTGGTGATTGCCCAGACCCCTAATTTGCTGAGATCTGAAGGGCCTCCCTCTCTTCAAGGGAATCAACAGCTTCTCCCAGGTTTGTATCATCTGTGATCTTTAACTCTTTTAGTCCTGTGTCAAGGTCATTTATGAAGAGGTTGAAGTACACAGGGCCAAGGATGGAGCCATGTGGAACACCACCAGTGACAAGGTCACCAGTCTGGTGTTACCCCATTCACTGTAACCCTTTGTGCCTGACCCATGAGCCAGTTTCTTACCCCTCATGTGACACATTTATTCAGTTGTGTGCTGCACATTTTGTCCAGAACGATAGTGGGAGAGACCATTGAAAACTTTACTGAAATCCAAAAACATTACATCAGCTGGCTTCCCTTGATTAACTAGCTGAGTTACCTAATCACTAAAGGAAATCAGATGCCCTATTTTAATGGAAAATTGCATAAGGATAATCTGTTGTCTTTCTTCTGGGAGCTTTTGCTTTTTCCTGTATTTTACCTGTTAAGATTTTGTGTGCCCATGCAACACTCAGAGGTATGCTTGTGTGGGTCTAACCTGTAAAGCCAATGGAGCTTGCCAGCAAAGCTAAACCTCATTGGTACTTTATTTTGTAGAGATAGGATAAGGCTAAATCTTGGAATTACCTTTTGTTTTGCCTTACAAATACCTCTTAACCAAGCCTCTTCTTTACTCTTTCCCCTTACCTCTCTTCTTCAAATTCCATACTGGCGGGAAAATGATGGTGGTTAGCAGAACAATCCTGAGAAACAAGTCCTTGAATGTGGACATCAAGGTCTTCAGGCAATAATACATGATGGTGTGATTTTAAACAAGCATCAGTTACAATCTGAAGTTCCATAGCTTACTTAGTGATAGGAGTCTCCTGGAAAAAAAAATAAAGTTGAAGCATCTCTTTTCAAATAAACAATACAGGATATTGTTTTTCATGTGCCCTGTGCAAATCAGAAAAAATCCTGCTTATTTGGGTTAATATTTAGGATTTTACCCATTATCTGTTGCTCCAAAATTGATTTTCCTTAGACATTGTTTACCTGAAAATGTGTAAAATGCCAACATAGTCTCTACTTTCTACTAATTTTCATTACGCTTGTCTTAGCTCAATTTTAGATTTTTAAGAGCTGTCAACTTAAATATCAGTTCTTTCTGTTTTTCTACATAAATTATTTCGATGCTTTTCTATCTCAATATTTCAGACTGATCTTCTGTGCTCATGTTCTTTTTCAAATATTATTTATTGTGAATGCTTCCGAATGCCAATGCAATCACCTTTATTTTTTTTTCTTTAAGTTGTCTGACCGAGTGGTGATGGATTCCTTAAACTGAGAAGTAGCAGGAAAAAGTATTACCCTTTATATTCTGCAGATTTTATGGAAGATGTCCTTTAGTTTGTTGGCTTCCTATACAACAGCCCACCAGGGTTTTATATCACTGCCAAATTCCTTTACAGTGTGAAAATGATTTACTTACTAATTAATTAATGAAACTCTATCTACTTATATCTACAAGAAAGATGTTTTCATTGTTCTTTTAAAAATATTTTCATTCAATTTGTTCTGAAATGGTTTAATTCTGCTTTTTTATGAAATGAAAAAGCTTGTAATATATTCAACATGTATTCAGATAAATTAAAATATAATTTCTTTTTTTTTCTATTCTAGAATTGTGCTTCCATATTTTCCTAAATCCTATGTGTTGTTTTGCTTGAATCCTTTTAAAATCTGAAAAAGAAAAAGCTGAAAGTACATTCTTTGATCTCTTATATTTCCATTTAAAAACTTTGCAGCCTCGTGTGAAATCCAGGATTTTGCCATCAATTCAGCAAATGTGGACCTCAAGTATGTTTATTAGTCTGACATCTGGCATAGTAATGTGCATCAGAGCACATTTTTTTTCAGAGAGAAAAAACCCAATACAGGCATTAGAGAAGTTTTTAGATGTCTGTACTTAGGACTGTAACAGGCTGAAATTTTTATTAAAAAAAAAACAAAAACAAAAAAACAAACAAAAAAAAAAACCAACAAAAAAAACCTATGGGGTCAGATTACAATTTTGTGTAGTTGTTTTCCTATAAGGAAATTATTAGCTTGGGACTTTAATGTTTCAGTCTGATAATGCAAATGAACAATCTTTCTAGACTTTTTAAGTAGGAAAGCCCACAGAGTGTCAAAAAAAAAATGCTTCTAATATTTCATTTATGATCTAGTGTTTGATCATTAAGATGAGTGCTTTTTAAGACTGCAGTGTTCATCAGCTCTGAGATATATCATGTTTCGTATGAGTCGGACAATAGCTGTACCTGTATAAAGATAATCCCTTTACCTTTTGTTCTTTTGACCTTTACACATGTGTTTTTATGACCTTGTCCCTTTGCAGTAAAAAATTAACCATGGCAGTAAGGACTCCACTGGGGGTTTTTTTTGTTGAAAAAGGAGAAAAAAAAATCCCCTCTAAGAGGACATCTGAATTAGAACTAAATCCAAATAAATACAGTTTGGGAAAAACAGTGCTGACTATACAGTTGTTGCAAGTAGTAAATCACATTAATAAGTACTAGAGAGTATGCCTCTATCTTTTTTCTTCCAGTTTCGACAGTTAAAGATCTCTGTTTTTTTGGTTCTGTGGAAACAAAATTCTATGTACAAGCCATTAATGATTCTGCAGCTTACACTGAGAACAATGCCAACCAGAAAAATCAGTTTCTTCTCTCTTTTGAAAGAAAAACATGCAGAAAAGCCTCCCTCTATTGCAGTGTTCCTTTACTTTAAGGTTTAAAATATGCTTTTGGGAAGCTGATCGTGGCTGGATATATATATGTTGCATACAAATGAGGTATTCTTGAATCCCAATTAGACTGGGTTTTTAAGACTAGCTAGCATAAAAATACATTCTCACATGCAAAAGCTTTGCAGTAATCTTCTTAACCAGCACATTTTTATGCTGGGCTTCAGTCCAGTTTGAATACTAACACCAGAGCTTTAAGTCCCTTCACTGAAAATATGGGCATGTTCTAGAAACACTGATTCAGCTCAACAACAGCAATGCAGATGTTACTATTCTGATAAAAGAAAGAAAGGAGGTTTCAGTCTGTTGTCTGAAATCTCTGGAGTCCTGAGTACATACACAATGATTTACAGTCAAGCAGACTACCAAATACCTTTTTCTAGTAAGGGCACACTTTGCAATCCAACAGTTGCTCCCATAAATGGTTCTGCATTATGCCACTGTAACTGCTAGGAGAATATGAACTTTTTCTGATAGAGTAACATTGCAATACGAGATCAAAATCTAGGGAACGTGTTCAAAAAGAATGATAATGTGATGGAAAATACAGCTATCAAATGAAAATGCATTGCAAATTTTTTTTGCAGCAGTTATTTCCATATAATTTTCTGTTTCTTTTTTCCTCTCCTAAACAAATAGGGTGGTATTGAGGTAATTTTAATATTTTGAATAAGTATGTTACAAATAAAACTCCAGTGTTATTCCCTTTACTATTTACTCTCTTGATTAGGCCTATTGTTTTTGTTAAAGCATCTTAATGTTTGTCATTATGTACACCCCTTGACTTTTGCTGTGTACTCTGTTGCCCCTGTTAAGTATCCTGTCATTTTTGTTACACACCTCGTTAGTTTTATTGTCTTTGTTATCAACCCTGGTATTTATGTTAAGCACCTTGTTTTCCTTGTTACCTACCTAATCATATATGTCAGTTCTGTCCCTGTACTCCCTCTTCCCGTTGGGAATGCCTCTACTGCTCCCAGGAATGGCACCTGAGGGAAAGCATTCTTATGCAAATCAAGGAGGCCAGTGAGTGACAATCAGCCCCTAAATCAGAGAGCCAACACCTAATTAAAATATATAATTAACCTCTGGACCAGCAACAAGCAGAGCTACCTTCCGATCCTAGTTTCTAAGTTTTAAAGCCGCCACCCTCACCTAACAGGAACTGGACTAGAAGATATCCGCTAGGCACCGATCCATTCAAAGTCCTCCTATGGACTCCTGCGAGGACGGAAGCCCCAGCTGTGCTGCGAGCGTGACGGAGCTGCACACCACCTCCTCCTCAGCGTTGGTCCAGGGAGCAGTGGCAGCTGGCACGACCCCTCGGGCCCCTTCCCAAGCTGATTCCTAATAAAGGCATCTAAAAGGAGGCTGCTCCATGCCCTGTTCTCTTCAGCTGGGCACTCTTCCGGGATAGCTGTGCCCACCAAGAGGACCTGGGAAAGGATGGCCGCCTGACCCACTGGACCTTGGGGGATTGCTGGCTATCGATGGACTGGACAGCGGATGGCTTGGGATTAACTGATGCAGAGAAGCACCAGGAGCTGGAGGCGAGTGAGTGGAAGTGTGAGTGAGATGGGGGCCGGCAGCTCAGACCCCCGAAGCGAGTGGGGACCCTTGGNTTGTTACCTACCTAATCATATATGTCAGTTCTGTCCCTGTACTCCCTCTTCCCGTTGGGAATGCCTCTACTGCTCCCAGGAATGGCACCTGAGGGAAAGCATTCTTATGCAAATCAAGGAGGCCAGTGAGTGACAATCAGCCCCTAAATCAGAGAGCCAACACCTAATTAAAATATATAATTAACCTCTGGACCAGCAACAAGCAGAGCTACCTTCCGATCCTAGTTTCTAAGTTTTAAAGCCGCCACCCTCACCTAACAGGAACTGGACTAGAAGATATCCGCTAGGCACCGATCCATTCAAAGTCCTCCTATGGACTCCTGCGAGGACGGAAGCCCCAGCTGTGCTGCGAGCGTGACGGAGCTGCACACCACCTCCTCCTCAGCGTTGGTCCAGGGAGCAGTGGCAGCTGGCACGACCCCTCGGGCCCCTTCCCAAGCTGATTCCTAATAAAGGCATCTAAAAGGAGGCTGCTCCATGCCCTGTTCTCTTCAGCTGGGCACTCTTCCGGGATAGCTGTGCCCACCAAGAGGACCTGGGAAAGGATGGCCGCCTGACCCACTGGACCTTGGGGGATGGCTGGCTATCGATGGCCTGGACAGCGGATGGCTTGGGATTAACTGATGCAGAGAAGCACCAGGAGCTGGAGGCGAGTGAGTGGAAGTGTGAGTGAGATGGGGGNAGCTCAGACCCCCGAAGCGAGTGGGGACCCTTGGTACCGCAGTTCCGTACTCCCACAAGGGGGCCAGCCGGGAATGAGAGGAAGCAAAAGCAGAGGAGTGAGTGAGGCGTCTCCAGGGGATAGGGCTCCCCCACTCCGGGTGTGTGGAGGGAACAGAGGTATGAGTGACATGTACTACAGGTAGACCCCTGCTAGGGCCCAGTGAGGGTAATGATACAGGGTGCCTCCCGGCTACCGTCGGCACCACGCGTCTGCGAAGGCCCCAGTTCCCAGGGCTAGGACCAAGACATGCTGCAAGGGGGTGTGTGGCCGTGGTCTTTTAGGGCCGTAAACCTACCAGGTGGAGGGGGGGGAGTCTGACCCCAGGGCAAGGGGTCAGACCTGCATGCATCCCTTTGGCCAAGGTCATCCTGCTGGGGGAAGGGTGGCCAAGCTGAGATGTTGGTGGAAGGCTAGAGGGGGTGGGGCTTGCTGCGTTGCGCCTTGCTGGTGAGGGTGTGCCATTCCGAATTTGGAGTTGGAGCCTAACTTCCTTTCGGTCAGGTGAGGGTGTGACGTTCCCAATCGGAGCTGGACTCCGTTTTGGTTGGCTGAGTGTGCTGTCCTGAATTTGGAGTTGGAGCCTGACATCCTTTTGGTCAATGGAGGGTGTGCCATCCCTGTCTCCCTTTCGGTCGGCTGAGGGTGGCGGGGGATCATCGCCTGCCCTTTCAGCGCACGCCTTACCACTGAAGAGTGTACCTCTACAGGGGGCAGGTTCCTAGGGGAGTCTTCAGTGACCACTTTCCTCCCGTCAAGCAACAAGTAAGCAGGATCCACGCTGGAACCAAGGGCGTCTAGGTCATGGCCTGGGGAGGTGGAGCCCAGCGGGAATAGGCAGGGGAAGACTTCCTAAGTCTGGCATGAAGAACCCTGGTGATGTTTGTGCTTGCCTCAGGCAAGGCACCCAGGGTCGGTAGGGGGCTAGTCCCCTAGTTTACAGGGTCCCCCCCAGGTACCACCAGGTACCAAGAGTCTGCAAGGTGGACCAGATGTGCCACGAGGGGATGTGTGGCTGCTGTCTTCTAGGGCCATAAACACACCAGGTGGAGGTGGGGAGTCCAGCGCAAGGCAAGGCGACAACCTTAATACATGCACGCATCCCTTTGGCTGAGGTCATTCTGCTGGGGGAAGGGTGACCAAGCTAAGAGATTAGTGGAAGGCTAAAGGGGGTGGGACTGTGCTGGGTTGCATCTTGCTACCGAGGAGGGCACGCCTTAATAGTAAGAAGTATACTGTGGGTAGGTCCCTTAGGGGGTCAGTCACTAGGACAGACCCCAGAAAGGCTCAGCAGGAGTTCGAGCGGAATGGTTTGGTGAAGTGTCTTCAGTCTGTTTTCCATTGCCTGTTTTTAAGGTTTGTTTTGAGTAGGGGCACCTTAGCTTTATTTTCAAGGGGGTTATACATTTGTAAGTTAGAGTTCTGCACTAGTACGACGCAATTTGTTTGTATAAGGTATTATTTATTAAGACAGACAGTTTAGTGTCTGCATGTATTGTATGGGGTAGAGTGGAGCAGCGTTTTAAGTTTAAGAACCACTACTTGAGAAAGTGTTTTTTACAGGCTTTTTGTAGAAGTCACTCTTCTGTGCCTGATAAGAGGAACTGCCCTTAGGGTAGTAAGTTCACCACGATTGTGCAGAGGTTGCTCTCTTGTGTCTGATAAGAGGGACCGCCCTTGTGTTAGTAAGTTTCCCATGTGTGTGTAGAGGTTGCCCTTTTGTTCCTCATAAGGAGACAGCGTGAATAGTAGGTTAACAAATTTCCGTATGAGTGAGAGCTACCTACTGCTTTTCTGGTAGAAGTATCAAGTGTATGGCAGGTCAGTGCTTAAGCAAAGAATTAGTTTTTAAAAAGGGTAAGGGAAGTTGAAAGTTATCCCAAAACCCTTGGAGAAAGGGTGCTAGAAGGTAAGAGATCAGTTGAACTGGTGGTTGCTTTTGTGTCAAGCTTATTTATTTTTTTCAAGTGCCACAGATGATGTTGGTTGCAGAATTGGTATATTGTTTTGCTTTATTGGTTTTAATGAAGAAATACCGTTTAGGTGTTCTGCGGTATTGTTTGTTTTATAGTTTTTATTGTTTTTGTTTATATTAGTTTTGATCCTTGGGATTCGATTAGTTTGAGGGTCTGCTGCCTTAGGTGGGGGAGAGCCACCAGTTCGGAATTTTTTTTATGAGCTACTATTTTATTGGTAGCCTCTCCGACAAAAATTACAAATTTGCAGAAGCAGAGGTCTCCTATTTAGGCCATTTAATTGGAAAAAGATACAAGAAATTAAGCCATGAAAGGATTTCAGGAGTTTTGGCTATTCCAGTGCCTAAAACTAAAAGAGACATCAGGAAACCTTTGGGCCTATTCAGAAATTGCTGACTCTAGATAAACAAATACACCCAAAGTGTTAAATTTCTTGATGAAAAGTTAGTGGACTCTGAACTCATGAAATAGACCACTGAAGATGAAAAACAAAGGAAAAATTATTAACAGTGCCAGTTCTAAGCTTACCAAACCTTAAGAAGGAATTTGAATTATTTTTAGAGCACAGAAAGGGGGAGTGGCATATGGGGTACTGGTTTGCAGTTACAATAAGTTTTAGCTGGATGTGACCATATCAAGTGATCAGGATATCTTGGAGAAGACCTTAAAAGGGGATGATTGAGGGCATCAAAGGTTCTGTGTGGTAGGAGACTCCATGTGTTATCAAGAGCCCTTGGTAGACCTTGGGGTGGATTCCCCAAAGCAAAGAGTTTGGGGTTCTCATAAACACAGATGCAGATAAACTAAATACTAATTAATCCCTCCGAGAGTCACCCTCGAGAAAAAGGGTCTGTGGTGTGAATTGTGAGAATTTTAGGGGAAATGGTCCCCCAGTATGAATTGATTGACAGTGTTGACTCAGACCTAGGTCCTCATTTTATTGCTCAATCATTACATTTAATTATTGAAGTATTAAATACGAGATGAAAACTGCACACCCCATGGCACCCCCAGAGTTCTGGGGGAGTGGAGGAAATGAGTGAAGCTCTTAAAAATGTACCAACAAAATTAATTGAAACAACAAAAATGAATTAGTTAAAAAGTTTACCTCTTGCCCTGTTGTGGATCCAGACAAGACCTTAGTCTGACATAGGGGTATCCCCTTTATGAAGTGATGTTGAACTTCATTTCTTTAATGATGCTCTATAGTGGTAGAGATAGTTTAAAGGGAGAGGAGACAACTCAAAAATATTTAGACACCATGGATGAGACCTTAGAAGATCTCGAGAAAAAGGGTTACCTCCCCCAAACTTTACTTCTTGATACCAAGGTACATAACATCAATCCTGGGAATTGGGTGCTGATAAAGTTTTGAAATGTAGCCCCCACTAACTCCCAAAGTTGAAAGCCCATTCCAGGTACTGCTCACCACCCATGCAGCCGTACAAACACAGGAAAAAGGCTGGACACACGTGATGCGAATAAAGGGACCAGTTCCACCCCCTGACAGAGAACCAGATTCAGCAGTACAACCTGCAGGCTTCCCCGAGTGGACCACAGTCAAGGACAATAGTACCCATAATGGCCACTAAGTTATACCTTTGTGTAACAATTTGTAAAAGTTTAAACCTGGTTGAAGTAGTTTGTTGCTGATGTTATTAGTTTGTTGAGTGTGTTAAAAGTTTCTTTTTACAGTATTCCACTTATCTCCCATGGGGCACTGCCTGGACAGCCTAAACTGTTAGGAAGTGAGAGTAAACAAACAGCCCCAAGCAGAACTGTAGATTCCCTTATTACCAGGAGGCAAGACTGGGTGAGCTGATCAAAAGATGGCTCCATATGATTCATCCATACTTCTTCGTTTTCTACCAAGCATTACCCCCATTATGTTGAATATAACCACACTTCAAAAATATATTTTTGGCCACTGTATGGTGGGTTTAAGCGAATTTTCTGTAGCAGAATCATAAGGCTGAACAGCCATGATGGTGCCAATAAATTACCAGTGTGAGGAAATTACTGCTCTTTGTAGGACCCAGGAAATACGAAGAAGCTATCAACAGTTCTTTATATACACCAATGCCAACAAGACACTTCTGGGTTAAGATATTTGACTGTCTTTTATTTTAATATATTAAGATACTCAAACTCTTGGCAGTTTCTACCTGAATCTCCTGTACAGCATTTAAGCTGCAACATATTAACATAGTGCGTGTGGGCCTATGCCTAGATAGGCATGTGTGTAGAATTCTGTGTTGTCACAGATAGATTTTTATTGTGCAGTGTGAGATACAGAATAATGCAGATGCATTAGACTAGTCAGTCTGCATTGGGATAATCAGATGTAAAATTTTACAGAAAAAAAGGAAAACAAACCCTTTTTTTGAAGATACATGAATTTCAGAGAGAAGAGGAAATTGTTCTTCCCCCTCTGTATTTTATTATGTTCAAAAAGTACTCTTCATGCGTCATCTTTTATGGCATCCCCCAAGAAAGCTTGGAACTTCAAGGCTGTGACACTGATGTATAAAGCTCACCTCTTTTGGTGTTATAATTCATAGCATTTTCATGTGTTCTGTTTCTATCAGTGTGTTCAAGGACTGATATTTTCAGTTACTCAGAGGTAACTGACTTTTAATGACTTTAATTCCAACTGTGCTGTGCTGTGGCAAATGAAAGGGAATCCAAGCTGAGACCAAAATTTTTGGTCTATTGATGGGTCAGTGATACATTAATATAAAAATTTATATGTGAATGGTCTTACACAAAAAATGTCAAGGGTCAGGTTTGGGTCTGATATGCAGTCTTCCACCAGATAAAGAGTGCTGACACATACGTAGAATATTATGGCTAAGTCCATAGATACGTTGCCATCCAAAGATATTGAAGGAATTAATAGTGTCAACATCGTGGTTCTCTTACTGTATAAGCAAAGGCCCACTGGTAAGGAGAGTTATTTTACAGTAAATTAGATTATTTTATGAAGGCAGTGCTGGAAATCAGTACTATTAAGACTTTGGATAAAATTTTGGCGTTGTTGGATCTATTATCATATTATTTCTTTCTGTCATAAGGTTGCAGTAACATTCCACATTGTTGGACTGGCTGTCTGCATTGCTAACTGTTGATATGTTACTGCGGTAATTGACTCAGTTCCTCAGGGTTAGACCTTTAGGATTTATTAATACATTTACAGATAGACAATATATATTGTTAAATGTAAACCCATAATTTTTGACAATGTTTGAGAAAATCAGTCACTGCTGCAAGTAAATTGAATTTTTTTGAAACTAAGGTTTTCATAATTAATGTTTTCTTGAATGTACCTCAGATATATATAGTTAAGCATGCTGCTTTCAAAATAGAATGCAGTACATTTGTAGAGGT
>VZTN01014082.1:98568-114608 GCA_013400515.1 Erpornis zantholeuca | reverse complement strand
CGGCGGCCGCGGTGCTTGAGGTGTCCGCCAGCGCGGCGTTCCTCGGGCCCGGCTTTCCCAGCGCCACGGAACGGGTCCGGCTGGGAGCGACCGCAGTGGTCATCGTGTCCACTGCTCAAGCTGTGACACAAAGCACAGGGATTGTGTCCAGAGTGTCTCCAGTGAGGGAGACTCCACACCCTCTCTGGACAATCTATTCTAATGTGTGTGGTCACCTGCACAGTAAGGAAGTTCTTCTTCATATTACGGTGAAACTTCCTGTGCATCAGTTTCTGCCCGTTGTCCCTTTTCCTATTGCTTGGGACCACTGAGAAGAACCTGGCTCTGACATCCTCCCTGCAGATTCTGATAGATATTGATGAGGTCCCCTTTCCAGGCTGAACAGGCCCAGCTCTCCTTTAGCTCTTCCTCATAAGAGAGATGCTCCAATTCCCTTAATTATGTTTGTTGCCCTCCGGGACCTGCTCTGGGAGCTCCATGTCCCTCTTGTCCTGAAGAACCCAGAGCTGGACACAGCACTCCAGATGTGGCCTCACCAGGGCTGAGTAGAGAGGCAGGGTCACCTCCCTTGATCTGCTGGCAATGCCCTTCCTAATGAAGTCTAGGATACCATCGGCCTTCTTGATCACAAGGTTTTAACCCTTTTTTGGGCATCTGTGAAGTCAATGAGGGGATTCGGACACATGCTGTGAGCTGCAGCGTTGCCCGTGGGTCCTTCTGGCTTCGTGCAGGGAGATGTGGGGAAAGTGGCCCCTAGCCAAGGCTCACCAGCTCACACAAAGGCTGGGACAAGGTGTCTGCATTTGCCATTCCTGTGGCAGCCTTGAAGCCTCCATGGAAAGCACCCTGCAAAGGCCACTGTTTGCAGAGCAGATGAAGAATGAATTTGCACGGAACAGCCCCTTTAGGACTACATAGATGAATGCTAAGCAGAAAACCCTAAAAATGATGGGGACACTTCTTCTCTCTCCGCTGTTTTGATATTTGTAATAACCCAAACTTAAAGGCTGGAAAATGCCAGTGGGAGAATTGTGGCCTCAGTGTCACATCTCCTGTTGTGACAACAGTGGAAGGCAGTGCTGACATGGGCTACAGCAGTAGTAGGATGACATTTTAAACAGGGAGAGCAGACCTTTTTTATTTGATAAAGTAGACTGGTGGATTATGTACTTGCAGCAGTATTTAATATATAATGTCAGAGGGTTCAGCCTGAAATAGTCAAAAAAAAAAAAAAAAAAAGGCAAATCTGCTTCTCGTAGAATCATAGAATGGCTTGGGTTAGACAGGACATTAAAGAGCATCACATTCCATCCCACCCTGCTGTGAGCAGACACCTTCCACTAGATCAGGTTGCTCAAGACCTTATCCAACCGTGCCTTGGACACTTCCAAGGATGAGGCATCCACAACTTCCCCAGGCAACCTGTTCCAGTATCTCACCCTCACAGTAAATAATTTCTTGCTAATATCTGATACATGTCCTTGTAGAAAGTCCCTCTCCATCTTTCTTGTAGGCCTCCTTCAGGTACTGCAAGGCCACAATCAGGTCATCTGAAAGCTTTCTCTTCTCCAGGCTGAACAACCCCAATTCTCTCAGCATTTCCTCCTAGCAGAGGCTCTCCATCCCTCAAATCAACTTGGTGTCCCTTCTCTGGACCCCTCTCCAGCAAGTCCATGTCCTTCCTGTGCTGGGAGCCCAGAGCTGGATGCAGTGTTCCAGCTAGGGTCTCACCAGAGCAGAGCAGAGGGGCAGAATCCCCTCCCTGGCCCTGCTGCTCACTGTGCTCTGGATGCAGCCCAGGACACTTTTGGCTTTCTGGGCTGGGAGTGCCCATGGCTGGGTCACATCCAGCCTCTCACACACCAGCACCCCCAAGTCCTTCTCAGCAGGGCTGCTCTGGATCTGTTCATCTCCCAGCTTGTGTTGATAGTGGCGGTTGCCCCAACCCAGATGCAGCACCTTACACTTGGGCTTGTTAAACCTCTGGAATTCCCATATGCCCATTTCTTATGCTTGTCCAGGCCCCTCTGGATGACATCCCATCCTCCAGGTGTCGACCACACCTGTCAGCTTAGCGTCATCTTCACATTTGCTGAAGGTGCAAACTAGATCCGTTTGTCTGTGTCATTGATGAAGACATTAAACAGTGCTGGTCCCAATACAGAGGGATATTACTTATCACTGATGTCCATCAGGAGCTATTGACCACCACCCTCTGGATTCAACTATCCAATCACTTTCTTATTGATCTAACAGCCACCCCTTAAATTCATCTCTCTCCAACTAAGAGAAAAGGATGTTGTGTGGGACCGTGTCATAGGCTTTACAGAAGTCCAGCTAAATGACATTTGTAGCACTCCCCTTGTCCACTTTCGTGAGTGTGAAGGGAATTCTGCATTCCTCTTTACTTTCCTAGTACTTCATGTACTTCCTAGTAATTAATTACAATAGTTTCTTTTTCACAATAGATAATTTTTTTCCTTTGAAACCTGCAGTTCTTGTTTCCCGGCTTGTTTCAGTATATCATAGAATCATAGAATGATTGAGTAGAAAGGGAACTTAAAGGTCATTCAATTCTCCTACCATGGGCAGGGAACCTTCTGCTAGACCAGATCACTTGAAGACCCATCCAAACTGCTCTTAAACACTTCCAATGACAGAGTAGCCACAACTTCTCTGGGCAACCAATTCCAGTGCTTCACCACCCTCGCAGGAAAGAATTTCTTCCTGCGAGGAATTTCTTCCTAACATCTAACCTAAACCTATCCTGTTTCAGCTTAAGGCCATTTCCCCTTCTCTTATGACTATAGACCAAGTAAATACTGTAAAAACTCCCTCTCCAGCCTTTTATAGGCTCCCTTTAGGTACTGGAAGGCTGCAATAATGTCTCCACAGAGCCTTCTCCAGGCTAAACAACCCCAGCTCTCTCAACCTGTTTTCAATGGAGAGGTGCTTCATCCTTCTGGTCATCTTTGTGGCCCCTCCCTGGATTTGTATATACCGATCAGTTCATTTTCTGAGAGACTACATTGCTACTTCTTCATTACTCGTAATGATCCCCATGGTGTATTTGTCAGGAGTAGAGTGTATACAAAGATGTGATGATGCTTAACTGCTCTGTGTAAAACCAGGGTAGGAACAGTGTAGTTGTGAGAGAGTCCATGACACTTTCTTTGCTGCAAAGGAGAAAGCAGCATTTCGTGCTGTCACACTAGAAAGGTGCAACAGTGTTTCTATCATAAGCTACTTGTAACTGATTTCATTTCCTCAGTAACAGAATTCTATATAACAACACAGAATTCACCTGAGTAATTGTATACTTTCATATTAGTATGCTTAACTCCTGGGTTTTTTACCTAGTTACTCTTCCTGTATGTCTGACACATAGAAATTTGATCTAGCAGGATTGATGGCTCATTAGTTCTGTCTAACAGTCCTGAAATTGAGAAAATTGACGAAATTTATTACAGGCAAAAGCACGAGAAAACCCAGTGGCTTCAGTGAAACTATGCCTCCTTGTTCTACCTCACTCTACAGATGAATTTGGTAATCAGTTTGTTTTTAGATACCTGTTTCACAGTAGCAGATGGGTAATTAGGGTTAATGCTGTGCAGCACAGCAGCACCATGCTGGAAGTCTTGGAAATTACACTGAAGGAACAGGCTTACCTACATCACACTTATGCCCTTGGAGCATGCTGCAGGGACCAGCAACTGTTTGAAGTCCAACATCCCTGTGCTGTGTGGCATGACAGGCTTGCTTAATTCGCTTGATGGATTTGAGATAAGACAAAGAAGAAGAAAGTCCCAAGCTTCTCGGTCAGTTCATCATTTTAGGTGTACATTACTTGCCTAACAAATGCCAGTTCCACAGTCTGCAGTTTCCAGCTGTTCAGTATGTGGCAGCCTTTAACAGATGAAGAGCTGTTGCAGGTATGATGTGGAAGTTCTAGGCTGAGGTGCCCATGATGCTTTAGCATGCGTTTACAGCAGCTGGTGTGCTCAAAGCCTTCGGCACTGGGCCCAGCGGTACTGGACCACACTCAGAGGCTGCTCATTTTGTGCAGCTTGTTCTGCCATACACACTGAAGAAGGCATGACCCTCCTTTGTTTCAAGAAGTATCGGTGAGTTGTCACTGCTGATGCATCCCTGCTATATGCCAGCCCTGCCACCAATCATGCACTTCCAAGTCCATGCCTTTACATCACAGAGTTTGCTTTTGACTGTTTTGGTGTCTACTCTGGCCCAATATGGTGGGACTCACATTTACAGTTCATTGTCCTTTCTCTGGGAACAGTGAGAGTAATGTCAGGCTCATACTGATTGTGTTTTTAAGCACCTTAACTCTCTTTATATACAAATAATGAAGGCAGGCTTAAAGTCCGGATTGAGGAACATTGTGCTGTCGTTCCAGGTAGGAATGCCCTCCCTCCCCAGTGAATTTCCTTACTGCACTAGGGGAGAACTGATACCATGTACCAATCTCTCTGACAGAGGTTCTCACTGTCCTCAGAGTTGCTCTGTAAGAATTGTGTACTGTAATCTAAAGGAAACTTTAAATATTTTCTTTCTATGCAACTCTTTATTCCAGTTCCCTCTGTCTTTTGATTTCTACTTTTTTTTTTACTTTCCTCTCCTTTATTGTTTGTCCCTCTCTTTTTTTCTGTGTTTCTGTCACAATTCCCCCTTTGCCTTTGCTTCTTCCCCCTGCTTTCGTCTGGCATCTTCTCAGTTGTTACTCACCTCATTCCTCCCAATAAGTCTTTGTCTTATTTCTCCCTGTCTTTTCCTTTGTTAATTAGTACATTGTTGGAACTTCTGAAGAAAATTGTTTCACACAACAGGGCATCAAAGAACAAGCAGCAGGTGCAGGCATAACCTTGTTCTTTGAACTCCTACCACTACTCAACAGCAAAGCAAAGCTGGCAGGATTAGCTTCTATTTCCCTGATTAAGAGAAGAGAGGTAACCAGAAGGAAAACAAGAGTGGGTGGTGATAGCAAGGGAAAGGGCAAGCAGGGGAGGATAGGATGGTACAGAAGCTAGAGAAGAGAAGATAGAAATAACATACACTGCAGAGGGAGTTTAACAAAGCTACGGGACTGTAGCAAACCTCCAAGGGCACTCACATAAGGCTGTGATTTACTTGGTGTGCTCTGAGACCTGGTCATCAGTCCCTTCCCTTGACACAGAGCCACGCACCTCTGGGTTGGCTCCTCTGTCCTGCTTAAATGTTCCATTGCTCTTGACAAATCTGGATAAAGTACATTTGATAATGCACATGTTTCTGCTAATGGCATCAGTGACCACCATGCCCTGAGTTTTAACAAAATCCAATAAAATCTTAAAAAAAAAAAAAATTTAGTTACAGTATTGCAGAAATATGGAAAGGCAAAGTCAGAACAGGTAAATGGTTACAAATAACACAGCAGAACTTACTGTTGAAGTCACAACATTGTATTTGTCTGATCAATTTCATTATGTCACTTCTTGCTGATTAATTGATTATTTTGCAAAATCCCTGTAAACCACAAATACACTAACCAAGATTTTCTGTGCAAAAATCAAGGAGAAGTCTTGATACCAAACAATTATGGTAAGTCAGATTTGTGGTTTTGACTTTATGATGCAGGATTGAGTGAGCTCTTAGAGTAAAAAGGTATGTTGAATAGCTTAATTAATGTCATTTTTATTAGCCTTTTTTCCTTCTGTCAAGCAATTTATTTTATTTTCCTTTTGGTCCAGCTTCCTACATTGCATGAGGTTAATGAGAGGAGTTCAAAAGATACCTCTATATAGAAAAGAGTATCTCTGAAAGAGTCATAAATAAAGTACAGAAAGCATAGACTGCATGTAAAGACAAAAGCAGATACTTCCTTTTCAGAATTTCCTTAACTTATAACAAGATGAAGTATAGAGTCCTTGTAGTTTCAAGTCTGTTAAAACTGTGGATGGGTGGAGTAGGATATTATTGATCTTTCAAGGACCAAATAATTACAAGTTACTGAAGGCAGAATCTCCTCATCCATAAAGAATTTGAGGTATGCTTGAGTTAAAGACCTACTTGTATTTCACATAACCTACAAGCAAGTTAACTCTTGGCTGTTTTTAGGCACTTCAATGGGTTTTTTTTTTTCTTCTTGTAGGCCTCAACTGACATGAAATATACATGGCAACTTGTTTCTTCTCTTCCCGTCAGTATTAGAATCTAATACAACAGAATCCATGCTCCTTGGCTTTTAAGGGTTTTTTTCCTATAATCACATCAATTAAACAGAACCACACTAAAAAATTTTAGTTTTATTTAAGATTAACCTATCATTGAAACTAATGGGGTTTTATTCAGTGCTGGGAGACTAAAAGTATAAAGTCCACTAAAACAAAATATAAGTAAAAATCATATAAATATACAAATGGAACAGCAAGTTCTAGGTTTTAAAGACATTCTTAAAATAGCCAATGTACAATATCAATACTTTCTTCAGAAGGTCACCTTTAAGAACTATATATGCTGGAAGTGCTGAACACAAGTATAAAGGTGTAATGCAGACTGAGTCCTCTGCTGTATATATTAGTAATAGAGATGCTATTACTTGGGTAAAGCTGTGATCAACTTCTCTTCTAAAAAAAAAATTAACCAAAATGTACAACAAACCAAAATAGTCAATGACAAATGCAGGCCTCCTCTAGATGCTATTGGGATGAACAATCACACCTTCCTGAACACTGGCATGGATTTTAAATTAATGTCTTTATTTTTTCTTGTTTCTTTGTATTTGCATCCTTCAATGCCTTCTTGTAGTTTGTATTGATTCTGAAGACAGCTATTTTCCTCTTGGTAAATAAGTCTAAATGGCTAAATTCTTTACTCACTGTCTTAAAGAAACAGTGGGTGACAACTACTGCAACTATAAATCTCAAAGTCGCTGTAAAAAGAAGTAGTTTTTATATTATGAAATTGTTAAAATAAAATTTTCTAATCTGTATTAAGGTAAAATGCCTTCATGTAACATATTTTAGAGAATTAGACAATGCCTTTGTCCATTTTTGCTTGAGAATAAAAAGTGCAAAAGTTTTTATCCTGCTTAAAGACAAATACCCTCTGCTATGCCACCCACATGTACCCAATCTGTTGGAAAACTGGAACTATGTAGTCCTTTAGGATTCAGAACATAATTCTTTGCCTGTCAGATTATTCTGATAAATTACATTATAATTACTTCCTCATTAGTTACTGTGACAAATGTTGATCTAAAGAGAACAGGAAAAGATGTCTTTCATTTAAAATCTTCAAAACATGAACAACTGAGATTTCACCTAAATACTTTCAAGTTGATTAGTATATGGTAATGCTAACATGTTCATTCCTATTACATATAAGCAAAGAGAAATTTCTAGTATCAGTCTCTTTCAGATAAGTAAATTTTATTTGTTTTTGAACATCTTTAATAGAGCATCCTTTCTGCTTCCAAGAGGATTTTTTTTCTCTGATAGTATTGGGCATGATCTTTAAATCATGAAAAAACAGACATTCATATTATGAGTTGTTTAAAGTGTGAAAAATCAATTTATAGTGGAATATATTACGTTCCTAGAGCATGATTTCCTCAAGGAAGGTAGAGAACAAATAACAATTCCAACCCCTGTGGTAAAGCATGAGAGAGGGGAATAATCTGCAACCTCGAAATAAACTTACTTTCCTTTCAAAACAAGAGAGACATTTGAAAAGAATTGCTTGTCTTCAGGATCCAGTTCCTCTGAGTTCATTTTTGACTGCTAGTAGTCTCACCCTAAGCATTGCCTGATGCAGCTCAGTGAAATTCTGTGCTTTATCCCATTGCTATGCTACAGTTTCTTGATCTGCATGTGAAGAAGCAGCAGAGGAAAGAGTTGCACATTTGATTCAAAGGCACTTTGTGATCAGATTCACTGCAGCTCATTTGAGACATTGGAATAGGGTTTTGCTCCCCTCAAAGAGACTAGAGTATCACTTCCAGCCTGCAGCAGAGAATTAAATCAGTGAAGTTTGAGTAACTGATCTGTTTGTACACTGTGGGCAGCTTGCACCAGAACGTTCTTGCAAGCAGGAGAATAACCTGCATAGGTTCTTTCCCACAAAGGAGTGTGAAAGCTGCATTAGGCTTCCTTTACCCAACTAGTTATTAAAGTACAATGAGATTCAGCAGACTCTTTGCAATTCTTTAAGGTGCCATATAAAACACTTATATACTGCAAGATCCTGAAAAACAGGAGATTTGGGGTCAAATCTCAGTTCTGCAACTGCCTTGCTCTGGGACCTTGGACAAAATTGATCATTTGACTGTGTACACCTTTCCGACAGTGGGCAAATTACTGGCAGAACTCTTTATTAATTAGGACGCTCCCAGGGTTTTTTCTACTGGGTAATATCTTAACATACAAGTGTTGTTTCTCTGTGTACATCTAGGAAGTGTGATCATGGCTTTTATTTTTATTTCTTTGGTATCCTTGAAAGACCTTTTGTAGCTCTGGAGAATGAGTTGACCTCTTTTGTTCCCCTAGCCTGAAAAAGGTCATATTTTGTTTAACTAACCTTTGAAAACACCAGGCCAAATTCTACTCCCACTGCACCATTCAGAATAGCTGCAGAGTTATTCTGTCTTACAGCTCTGAACGGAGAGTAGTATTTTACCCAACCTTTCCATCTTCTGACTTGTAACTAATCTGTCTTAGAATGCCTGAGAGTGCAGTCACACCTCCTATACATTGCAGGGTTACTCATATTCTAGACACATACATGTTTTAATAGGAATATTAGTTCTTTGGCTCAGCTGAAGGGTAAGGGAGAGAACACAGACTGCTTATGTGGACACAGTTGTCTCTGAACTGCTGGTAAAACTTTGGACTCCTTTTTGACTGATGTTTTTACTTCTGGTCAATGTATTGTAGTAACTTTTTTTTGTACAATGAATTTGTAACTTATACCTTCATGGGTACATCTTCTACCAGTTATGTTCCAATACTTCTTCCTTCTCCAGAGGCTTCATATTGTTTTAGATTCTTTGGTTGGTTCTGGGGCTTTCTTTCATTTTAATATGTTTCTTTTTTTTTCTTAGAAGAGTGCTCTGAATTTGTTATATGATTTACAGACTTCTATTATTCTCTTTCCATTGTATTTTCACATAGCCTCAATATTATAGCATATTAAATAAGCTTTGAACTAATATACTTACACAAGATCATAAAACATGTGAAAATATTTTGTTTCCATGATTTTTCAAACTGAAACTTCAAATACAAGCTTGGACAATGTATTCCTGAGAAATAAGAAGAGGCAGAAGATGCAAAACTTTAAATAAATTTTAATAAAAACCTTCATTTTGGTATAATTTTGATGTGCTCATGTGTCCTTCTTCAGTACGTTACTTTCTAGATAGGAAAGCAGGAGTAGGGTGCCTCTAGCCTGTATTTCACTGAGACTCTGCTTCCTGAAACTTTTGGTTTTGTTCCTGTATTTTAAATTGGGGATAAAAATACATATCAAAATATTAATGTAATAAAGGGCTGCTTCCAGCTACAGGCATGAGATTTTTTTTTTCACATAACAGCTGCTTGGGCAAAGCTAAGACTATACTGTGAAAATGGAACAGAAGAAATGAAAGGATTGGTTTATTTCTTGTAGAGATTTACAGATTGTATCAAAATCAGACCAAAGTTTATTCTGACATATGGAAAAACCTGACCGTTTTGGCACATATAACTTTTATTACATATAGCTTTTTTATTAGCTTTTATAGTAGCAACAAATGTAAAAACAAGGGAAAACTCAAACAAAAGGAACAGTTTCTATTGGAGCGGAGGCAGAACACTAAACAGGGGATGAAGGGATGATAAAGGGTAGAGGACAGGAAGGATGCAGCAGAGCACTACTTCCAGACTTGCTCTAGGTGCTCTTTGGACCTTAGTTTTTAGGAGTACAAATCCAGGATATTTCTTAGACAACACATTCCCTGAAATAATCAATAAGTAAAAATTAAGTCAGTACTATTTCAAAATGAATGTGAAGCAGAGTTTGTATGTATCTTCAGAAAAAAATCCCATAACTTCAGGAACTGTTGCATAACAGGCAGAAATGTGTCAAAATTTCTCCTAAAACTCCTTTTATTTCATATTCCCATTGTTAAATCCCACAAGGATTTTCAGATCTTAATTTCTCTCATAGTTAGAAGGGGGTTTTTGCTTTTTTTTCCATTCTAAATTTCTGCATGGACAGAGTATATCCACCTGTTTTTGTGAGGATACTCTTCTTTAGATTGAGTAGCTCTTCTCTCTTGTGGGTATTTACCTCACTGATATAAGCAACAATCATGTCTTCTCTCTCTGAGTCTTTTCTTCACATGGGATTCCATGTTCCTGTGATACTATACTTCTAAACCTGTTCACTGGATGTGGTCTGATTTAGGGTTTTTGTCTGAGATGGATGTGGGAAAGAGCCTGCCATCACTGACAAGGTTTCTCCACGCACAGTGTCATGGATTTCTCTGTGTATGGTTGGCGTGTTCTAGATTCCACATGCACAGTGTTTCTGTCTCCTTAGTGCACTGGCCTTGCCTGTGACTCCTGTCACCTGACCGTAGTGCAGCAATACTTTGTAAACATGGATTAATGTGTCCAGGTGCCCCAGTCACAAGGTTGCATTCAGCCGTGGAGTTCCTAGCCTGTGTTGGCTTTGTCATTCCATGTCTTCCAGTATGGCACTCCAGTCTCCACAGGTACTGACTTCGCCTCTTTCCTGTGAATAGTGAAGTCCTATTGGCTGTGCAAGAAGACAAATTAAACCAAGTATTTCAACTGCTTCTGAGACTTATCCTTGAGGAACTCCATCATAACCCTATTCCTCTCTGCTTCCTGAATTTGGAGGACTGGTGTAATCTCTCCTTAGGTAATTCCTTCATCAGTCTACAGTTCTTGAACTGTCCCACATCCATACTTTCTTACAGGAAAAAGAAAGAAATTATAACCATTTTATTTGTTTAGGTTTTGTGAAGTTATCTCAAAATTTACATAGTTTTCTGACTGTGAAATAGCTCCTACAATATGGTATGTTTGATGACCTCTTCATTTTTCTCATAAGCAGCATTTAATATCCATTCCTGTTAACCTGGCTTTAAAAAGCACTTCCTCTGGTAGAAAATTCAAAAGACTGGTCACTGTTAAGGTCACTGCTTCTTGGTCACTGTTAAGCAGAATGTTTAAACCTAACCATGACACTTAAGGATCAAAATGCATGAGGTCTGAATTTCAAGGATAGAAACTGAGTGGGATGTTTAGTATTACACAGAATCTCGTGTTCTTTTATGGATTGGGTCCTGTATCAAAACAAAGTATCACTCTTGTGTTGTTTTGTGGTGCATCACTGTGAAACAAAAAAAGGTCATGATTGGTGTGTTCTAGAGTCCATAGCAGCATTTTGAATCCTTGTTCTGATTTACATGATCTTGGGGTTTCATCTCCATCTCCCAACATAAAACTTCACTGTGGCTGCTGCAGGGGTTTAACTTTATCCCCTTAAAAATACACCATCGCAGCTTTCTCTCACACATGGCACGTGTAAAAGCTAGAAATTTTAGCTGTTAGAGCTAAAAACAATGGCCAGTAAAGAAACCAGGGCCCAGACTCCCTGTAGTGTCCAGCCTGATGCTACCCCATACATGAAGAGTACTAGAAACATGGCAGACTCAGAGAAATATCAGACAAGACTGTGGATAACCATCTCACCGGGCATCTTCTTATTCTGTCTCCTTCACACAATCTGTTGTAGAAGGGCATTATGGTGACAAGACACAGACAAGAGATTTTTGCTTCCAGACACTGAATGTAACCCATCAAAGTGCTAATACTCTTTTCAAGGGGGTTGAAGAGGAAGAGAATGAAGGCCTACATCCGCATATACATGAGCAGACCTGATTGACTTAGGAAGAACCTCACAAAGTGAATAATGAAAGTTCCTACTCTGAATAAAATGTACAACAGAATTAAGCCTTCTGACTGGTCATTACATGTAAGACAGTTGTTACTGTAGGCCTGCACGTGAAAGCAAAAGGCTCTGAACTGGGCTGTGAAGGGAGAGATCAGATGAAGGCTGCTGCTGGAGCTCTTTGGAAGCACTCATTCAGATGCAAGTGATCATAGTCACCCTTTAGGACTCATGTCGAAATATTCTGCTAATCACTGTGAAATGAGTAACTGTGGAAAGCACCAACAACGTGGAGCAGCGTCATCTCTCCAAAGGCTGCAAAGCGGTTGAAAGACGTAGTAGGTTTCTTCCTAGAGAGAGGCGGCCGCTCCCACTCCAGCTGGAGTTCTGTCCCGCCATCCGCCACAATCCCCACTCCACGAGGTGAGAGAGGGCACTAGGGCAAGAGGAGCTCGGCAGTCCGGGGAAGCACAGCCGTGGGCCTGTCCTTTCCTGAGTGCAGGGGAGCCCTTCAATTCCCTCGGAAACTGCCCGATTTCCTGGAGCACGAAGAGGGTTGACGTGCCAAGTCTAGGTGGGGTAATTTATGACCGGGGATGGAGGCAAAAGAAATCTCCCACAGCAGGGAGGGGCACTGGGGATCTGCGGGAAAAGGGGGAGAAGTTGCGTTCCCTCTCCTCAGTCTGCCCGCAAACCCTCGGGTGAGGGTTTGCTGCCGGGCAGCAGTGGCCCCTGCCGGGCTGCGAGCCGGTCTCCGGAGAGAAGCTTCGCACTCCTGCCCTCCGGGGCCTAGGAGGGAAAGGTGGATGCCCAAAGATGGGCAGAGTTCGAGGGGTGGTGGGGTCTCGGCCTCGACTCTGCTCTGCTCCCCCCAGGCAGCAGCTGGGCAGGCGGCACTGAGTGCTCACATCCCCGGGGCAGGGTTCCCGTTCGCAGCTTGGCCGCCTCTGGCCCCTGCCCTTAATGAGATTCTTTGAAATCCAAAAAAGCGAGATTTAATGTTACATCCTTATCTTTGGAGGAGCGCGGTTTTCTTGTCGCGGCGACGTCACTTGTTAAACAATCCGCGGCTGAGCCCCTGAAAAGGGAGGCATTGCACCCTTCGTGCTGAATACGCTTCTCAGTGCGCATAACGCCAGGGCCTTTTGATGTCTCACAATGCGTGTTACGCCCAAAGATTGTCTCTTTGGACAGATCTACAACGCTTGGCTTCATGTTTGGAAGTTAAATGGACAGCGAGGTTGTAGAAACTCCCACGCTTGAAGCTGGCGCAGACACTCGGTACTTTCGCCTGTTACTTTCCATGAGTGAAAGCGGCAGGGGTGGAGGGAAGGGGCTGCTGGTTTAATCCGTGCTCCGAGGCAAAGGGAGGGGGGAAAGCAATCCAGACTTTTCCTCTCTTTTCTTCAGTTTATTCTTTGGCAGCCTTAAAATAAGAGCTATGTGCAAAGCGTGCGCCCTGCCTAGGTAGCTTGTGTCTGGAAGTCGCTGGCAATGTTGCTGCTCCATGAAATCAAAATTTATGATTATTCAAATGTTGGGGACTGTGAAAAGAGAGGAAGAAAGAGAGAAAATTAATATTGCAGCTGTTCTTCTGATTAATGAGAGATAATTGCTCATGAAAAGTCACCCCTGTGGCATTTTGTTGTCTCCTGGATCTTTGTTCTTTTCCACTATTATTGAGGACTTTCTTGAAGGCTAAGCGGTTCTTTTCAATTTTTGGTATTCAGAAAGTGTTGCTTGGTTACAGATAATGGAGAAATCTCGGGCTATATTGGGTAAGATGTGCCACAGACAGCAATATCACAATGCCACTTTCAGAAAAGGATGGATACAAGTTAACGATGCGCTTTCAATAAAACATTAATAGACTTGTTCACGCTTTTATAATGACCTCCTTAATGGGAGCTGGGGGCAAGTCCTGTCTTTAGCTTGCGTTCGCTTCAGAAAGGCCGGCGTCAGGATTGCCGATCACTTTGGAAACTAATAGGAAATCAATGTTAGAGTAGCGAACAAATGCCATTATAGAGCAGCCCGCGGCCCCTCGCTTACCCACGCACGGCTTTATTTTGAGCGGGACTTTCCCGTACGGGAACTGCCCCAGCCCGGGGCGCAGCCTGCTCAGCGCCACCGCAGGTCACCCCCGTGTGATGCTTGCGACCACGGCTGCTCGGCAGGTGTTGTTTTGGGTTTGTTGTTTCGGTTTTTGGAGTTTATTTAGGGGGTTTGATTGGGGTTTGGGTTTGTTTATTTTTTTCTACTCGAAATGTGTCCCCGGGGCTGCGGCGCTTTCCGCTGAGGCAGCTCGTCCCGTGAACTTCGCGGAGATGCGCGCCTGAAAGCCGACTCTTTCTCCGGGCGGGCATGGCTTTTTCTTCTGTCGAGAGCTGCGGGGGTTGGGGGAGGGAAGAGAAAGAGTTGCTTTTGTCATTTAAGCCGTGAATCTCTTCTACATAAAGGTGTTAGAGACATCTGGAAGAAAAGAGGGACCAGCACCCAGTCCTGCGCTCGGCGGACCAGGGGAGCGGCTCTGATGTTCTTTTTGAACTGCTCCACTTTCAAAAGGGGGCAATTTCGTTACATTCTCATTTGTTACACTGTCTTGAACTAAAGGCAGACAAAGCTATACTCTGTCACCCCGAGCAGAATGAAGGGAATCAAAGGATTTTCCCTTAAAAGGACTAATTTTCTCCTTGAATTATGAAAGTAATGGCTAGGTAACAGCCTGTGCTCTGTACCCAACTGCTTAATACCTTCTAAATCCTTCCACGTGGCTCTCCCAGTCGTAGCAATTAGAGCTCATTATAGGCTCATAAGAGCTCTCATTTCGGGGATTACTTAATGGACAATGAAATTTTATCGGACAGAATTATTGAAAAATAAAATTGTAACGAGGCCGATGTGATGTGGGCGCACGCCTTGCATCATTCCGCCTGGTTTGGGATGTCTTTGCTTTCAAATGACTTCTTTTCTTGCTCTGGCTTTCAAGGCTGGGTTTTTCTTAGTGATTTTTTCTCTCTCTCTCCCTTTTATCACTGCATTTGGTTTATTATAACAATTACCAATTGCAATTTTGATCCGACTCTTGCTCTGTCTGCCTTCCCTTATGATAGTCACCTTCCAAGATCCCCTCTATCACTGCAGACAGCTTTTTCCACTCAGCTTTGGGCTATTATTATTATTATTATTATTATTATTATTATTATTATTATTATTATTATTATTATTATTTTCCAGAATANTTATTATTATTATTATTATTATTATTATTTTCCAGAATAGCCTCTCCTAAAGGAAAACAACAACAAAAAATCATTAATTTAAAAAATCAAAATTAAATGCAGATATTACTTCAAAGCTTCTCCAGATTAACTTTGCTTTTAACGGGAATAGCCGGACTGAAAAATGCCATGCCTGTGCACGGTGACCGTGACTAGAACCTCGCGGCCGCACGGGAGCTCAGGAGGCAGAGCCCCCGGCTATCCCCGGGGCCGCGGACCTCAGGGCCTCGGCGGCGGCGCGGGCAGCGGTCGCTGGAGCTCCAGGGTCTGGAGGCTGAAGGACCTTGGCTGAGCCCTGGGCAGCAGTTTGGGGAAAAGTAGGTGAGGTTGGAGCCGACCCGCCTAAACCTCGCAAACCCCTAATTGTTGTCACAAGACGCGGGATTAGCGCATTGCTGGAATAGCTGTCTGTTTACACTCCGGAGCCCCCGCCGGCCGGTAAACACTTTCTAATTGAATTCTAATCACATTCAAATAGCCACATAACCAGCCTCAGCTCCAATTCATAAAACTTTAATTGCTATCCATAAATCCTCAGATCACCGAGAGCGGAGTGTCCCTAAAAACGCTGTTACATCGTGCCTGCCCGGGGAGGTGCGGGGGGGAAAGGGGAGCAGGGCTAGGGGAGAGCCGCCCCTTGCTCGGGGGGGCCTGCACAGCGGCACTGCCCGTGGCAGGTTGGGGACGGGGACGGGAAGGGGGACGGGAACGGGAACGAGGACGGGACAGCACAGCACAGCCGGGCGAGACCTGGCCCCTCTCTTAGCAAGGCTCGAGTTGCACCGCCGAGCCTCGCTGGTCCCG
>VZTN01014082.1:57539-94539 GCA_013400515.1 Erpornis zantholeuca | reverse complement strand
ACCCGCCGCAGCACCCGCCGCCCGCCGCCACGGTGCCCGCAGCCGCCGCCGCCCTGGGACACCCTGCGCATCACCCACCTGCCTGCGCCGCCACCACCTACAGCGTCAGCGATCCTCGGAGGTTTCACTGCCTCGGCATGGGTAGGAGCCCTGCGGCCGCCGGGGAAGAGGGGCGGCGGGAGAAGGGATGCCCCCAAGGGAAAGCGGCTGCCCTGGGTCGGAAAGCTGCTGCGGAATGTCTTCTCGCTCTCTTTCTCTCCCTTTCACCACCCTTCCCCTCCCTTCTTTGCCCTGTTCCTCTGAAGTTCGCATTTCTTTCCCTTCCAGGAGGGTCCGAATCCAGTCAAATTCAAAATGGGAAACGGATGAGGACTGCTTTTACCAGCACCCAGCTCTTGGAGCTGGAGAGGGAATTTTCCTCCAACATGTACCTGTCTCGGCTGCGGAGGATCGAGATAGCCACGTACCTGAACCTGTCCGAGAAGCAAGTGAAAATCTGGTTTCAAAACAGGAGGGTGAAGCACAAGAAAGAAGGAAAAGGCACCCAGCGAAACTCTCACGGGGGCTGCAAGTGCAGCACCAGCCAGGGGCATTACCCCCGGTCGGAGGATGAAGAGTCTCTATCCCCCTCATCGGCTACCGAGGATAAAGAGATCTCCCCGTTATGAGCCCCGCTCGGAGCTCCGCTCCCTCTGCCAGGTCCCAGCCCGGAGAGAGGTGGCGGCACGGCGGCTTACCTGGCATCGCTGCCCACGGACGGCGGCCCGCTAACCTGCAGCGGTCTGGCTCTCGCCGTCGCGGAGGCTAGTTGTCATCCATTCGCAGTAATAGAAAGATATATATATATATAAATATATTTTCGGAATGTAAAAGTTTTACTCGTGGGAGTTCAACTAAAACGTTATTTATGTAACCCCAGGAGAGGGCACCTGCTCTTTCTAAGATGTAATATGGGACAGGGCTCACATGGCTCAGGGTGCCTTCCTCTGTATCCCCACAGGCAATTTAAAGGAAAATAACAAACGCATTTCAAACTGAAAGGTGAGACAGAAAAAAACTGAAAAGCAAACTAAAACCTGTAGACAACCTTCTGGACGGACTTCTTAACAAAAATAAGAAAAGACATAAAGATAGGCCGTTTGGGTCTGGGACGGCTATTTGTCTGTGAATAGTTTTATATAAAAATTATATTTATATTTATTTAAATAAATGAGATCAGACGAGAATTTAATTTTTTTCTTCTTCTCCCCCTGACTCCCCCTTCCTCCCACCAAGTGCCAGCCCAGTCGCAGCAGAGAAGGTGGGCTGGCTGGGCAAGATGCTTTTCTTTGCAGTCCTTGTCCTTCGTACGGTGAAAGCATCGCTGTGTATGTGTCAGATCTCCTTGAAGAGTAAAAATAAAAGCCATCGGCTACTAACACGAACATGTTTTCTGTTCCCCTGTGACTCGGGACGGCTGGGGGGCGGAGAAGGGGGGGACTCCGCTCCGGCCGGAATGCAAATAGACCCGGTCCTCTGAGTCCAGCAGTCTTGTGTGCCTTCCCAGCCGGAGCCAACGCACGCTCTCCCGGCGACTGACAGCTTTCTCCCGTCTGCTGGCCCGGCGGCACCGCGCTGGGGACAAGCGGCTGCCGCCGGCCCAGGGCCGCCGATCACGGCACGGGGCCGGGGCGAAGGGCTGTGCGCCGGGATCCCGCACAGAACCCCGCGCCCCGCCGGCCTGGCAGCCCCGGCTCTTCCCTCACCGAGGGGGCTGGCTATACACGTCGACCCTTCACCAGGCTGAAACTCCGCTTAAGTTGTTATACGGGTTGGTGTTAAGAAGTGATCAGGGTTTTGTTTTTTCCCCCCTCAGCCGCCGGAACAGTGTTCTCTCTTTTCGGTGTTGATTTCATTAGGGGCCTTGACCAGGCTTAGGGAGAAGATCTGAGTGCAAAGCCATTGGGCTGAGACATGGTTGAAGTGCTCTGCAATTGCGTCGGGCAGCGCTTGGCCACGGGTCTCATCCTGGCTCTGGCCTGGGCAGCCCATCCTCAGCTCCTTGCAGGAGAGTTACAGGGGGATGGGGCAGAGTGCCTGGACCTGGAGCTAGTCAGTCCCAAATGAGCCCCTCTATAACTTTTTTCCTAGTTCCTGCAGTACTGGCAGACAGCAAGTCTCTATATAACAAGCAATATAAGCAAATCAGAAGTACCTTTTGCACATTATATTATTTCTCTCACCTTTTCCTTCCATGGATTTTCCACTAATCCAATATACACTTTTGACATCAATCCCCAAAGCTGTACCAAAACATTTTCTGTAAGTAATTCCCTCAAAAATCCCTATATTTCTCGTGTTTGATCTCTAATTTTGGAGTTTCAGCTCAGAGGTATGTCTCCAATTTTACTTGCCTGCAAGCACCCCGGATGCTGAAGAGAGAGGCAGCTCCAGCACAGTGACACTTGCACAGCTTGCCTGTCTTGGAGGAGAGGCCAGGTGCATGGGTAGGGCTGGGGTAGGATGGAGAGACCTGGTGGGGGCACTGCCCCCCAGCCTGGACCAGCTTTGGGTCTTGGGGCAAAAGCAGAGTCAGCACACCTGCATCTAACAGGGAAAGGAAAGGAAAGGTAGGACCGAAGTTTCTAGCCTGGACTTAGAAAATAAATACAAAATCTCACTGATCCAAATCACTACCATTTCACTGTCTGAGCTGACCACAGAGGCCAACAGCCCACATGCCAGTTGAGTGGCTGGGGATGTTGTTTACCCAAGTGGCAGTCCTCTCACTTGTCAGGCCAGGGAGACCGAAGAGCCAAAGGCTTGACATCCTTGTGACTGCTTCCCAGGAGGACCTCATGGAGGGTTTGGCTGAGGGTGTTGTCTCCTCTTCCCCTAAAATCTGCTGAGGTGGAATCTGGAAACTGTTGATTCTTTGCTTCAGTTCACCTGTGTCTAACTTGTTTCTATAATCACTGTGGGGCTTTTCCATCCTTGAAGCTCTGGGAGGAGGAGTTAGTTCCACAGAAAGTACTGCCCACCCTTTCAGCAGTGTCATCCATACTGTAACAGGGGGGAATCAACAGGCCTGCAACAGCTTGGAAAAGCAATGCTTTGCTGGGTTGAGAAAAAGCATCAGTCTCTGAAATCTAAGACTGAAAAACTCAAAGATGTTTTAAAACTGCAAAGATACACTTGATAGAGTGTATCTGTTCTCAGTGTAACTCTGTGGAAATATGCACCTCAGTGAATAAATAGATATTTCCCTCTGTTTTTCGATGATAAAGAGTAAGGTTTCTATTCATTACAGTATTTAGCAATTTCTTAAAAATAATAGGAAAATAAAGTTAGTTGGTCTTTCTTACAGTAATCAATGCTTGCATGTATCTTTCAAGGTTGAGAGGTAATTGTGGCTTATTATCATTGTCATCATCATCATCATCATCACACACAAATTGTCACTGAGACAGTTGAGAAAATATTTCATTTTATTTCAAAGTAAAAGTTTCATGTAAAAAACTTTGGAAAAGAGGAATGATGCAATGGTTTGCCCCGATATATCTCAGAAGGCTGATCCAACCAGCTCAGCTGAACCTGGCCCTGGGCAGTCAGAGTTGGTGTGACAGGAGCACCACTGGAAATTGAACGTACTCTAATTTGCAGGAAATCTATTGTAGGGTTTCCATGTCCAGCATTCAACATTTTGAAATTTAGGCAAATTTGCATTAAAATGTCTTGAGTTCCAACCCCCTTTCTTCTTTTTACCCTTTTATCCCCTCCCACATTTTGTGAAAGGCAGTTCTTTTCCCCACCTCACTCATCCAGTGCCTAAGACAGGCAGTGTTCAGCTCCTGATGGAACTCATCCTGGGATAACTTGGTGGCAGAGGAGTTGCCTGTGTCTTGGGTAGATTTCAGGGACAGCCCCTAATGCCCCTCTGGGTCACTTAGCACCCCCAGCAGCAAGGATCCACAAGGGGAAGGTCATACAACTAAAGCCTGAGCATTTGCACAAGAGATGTGAGTCATATTTGTGTGACTGACCCTGCTACTGACCTTCTGTATCCTGTTGGGTTAGCATCTCTCCAGAAAAGCTTTTCCCTTGAGATATTTACTTGCTACAATTCTATTTAACTCTTTTCAATTAAAAAAAAAATCAGAAGAAGAAAACTTGAGGCGTTTCCCTGACCTTGGTCTGCATGGCTGAGATCAGACTTGTGGCACTGACTTCTCTGTTTGTGGGATTGAACCTGCTCCCATGTCCTGATCAGATGTGTTAGCTCACAGGCAGCATTGGTCATGGCTACTGGAACTTCGCAGTGCCTCGGCTGCTCTTTCGAGCCCTGCCCCAAAGTCCCCACAGGCGCTGCTAAAAACCTTTCCCTTCTGTCTGAGTTCTTGCCACAATGTCCACTGCCAGCATCTCGCACCTCTACCCTGGACTTGAAGTGGAGGCTCTTGCGTCAGCTCTTTGCTTCCACCCTTGGTGTGGTTGGGGCACACTGGGCAGGTACACGCCAGAGATTCCCAGACCGAAGAGCTCAGTGTTCTGGCCGGCTGCACATCCTCCCTGGGGTGGGGCAGGCTAGGCCTCGTCAGTCAGGCCCCAAGCACCCACGGAGAGGAGGGCTCACAGCGCAGGGATCCAGAACAGGGAACTGACTGCAGGAAACTCTCCTTCCTCAGAACCTCCGGTTTGGAGCCGGGGCACAGAGGGGACCGCCTATCTAATCCCACTGCATTCACCACTAGTTTATCCTAATTTCCTACTCCCGCCCCTCTCACTCACCTAACCCCCGCTTTTGATACGGCTTCGGGTGCGGTTCCCCAGTGCCTGGTGCTGTCCTTGCGGGCGAGGGCAGCCGAACCAGCGGCCGCGCTGCTCGGCGGCTCAGCTGCTGCGCCGGGCTCTTTTTCCCTCTTGCACGGTTCGGTCGATGGCTCAGCCGCAGGACGAGGCCACGACCAGAAAGCATTAGGCCCATTCGGGAGGTTCTGTCGTACCCGTGCGGATAAGACGGCCAGGAAGGGGCGAGTCCTATTACCACCGCTCCGGGACCCCGTCGAGAGTCCTGACACCCTCTCGGAGGAAGAGGGCAGGACAGGGAGCACTCCCATTCTGGATCCGGAGCATAAAAATGACCGCATGCAGTCCTTCGGGAAAGAAACCCGGCCAAAAACCATTTTTTTTTTTTCTTCCACTACTGCTGTTGCGCAAGTTTTGGCGGCTGCTCGAAAAGCATGTTAAGTAGGAGCGCGGGAAGAGCACCCCTCATCCTCCGCGCACCTCTGTTGGTTTCAAGGGTTCTCGGTCTGGGGGAGAAACCCCGGGGAAGGTGGGCAGCCCGGCCCCGGGGGTCCTGGGTGGGACCCCGGCCCTGAGAAGGCACCCTCGCTGCGCCGGGCCCCTCCGGTGGCGGAAAGCCGTGCGCCGGGCAGCTGCCGGGGAGTCCCGCATGACAGCGGAATAACAAACAGCCCGAACCCAGTGTGCCACTCGGAAAACCGAGGGGCGTGTGTCCGCGCTGCAGCGCGCTCAGCCTCTCCGTGAAAGGGCCGATTTCACGCAGGATCTGCTCCGCGCCCCTCTCCGCCTCCCTGCGCGCCTCCCAGCCGGCTCCGCTCAGGGCGATGCGCCGGCCTCGGCCCCTCCACGCCTCCCCCCCTGCCCCGACCCCAGCCGGCGTGTCCGGGGGGATTTAAGCTCTTGGAAGCGAACCCAAAGAGATCGGAAGCGTGTGCTGTGTGCTCTGGAAAAATAACTAGTTTCAGATTAATGAAGGAGTGACAATTTCAAGGCTAACGTTGGCACTGCCCAAGCCAGAGCGTGGGGAGCTCGCCAGGCTTTGCTTTATATTGTCTGCTTTTCTGAAGAGCAGACAAAGATGGATAGAGAGACATTGAAAAGCAGGAGGCGTATTTCAAACGGTTCAATAAAGAGGGTTGTCACTTAAAGACAAGAACCATAGTGCTTTGATGACTTTGTATTAGCCTTACCGTTTCAAATAAGTGACTCTACTCTCTTTGAGGAATTCACCGAGTTTCGGTAGATGACACTTCAGTGAAGCCGCTTTAGACAGGAATGAGTGCTCGTGACTGCGGGGCAAAACTTCTCTTCGGGAGGGTTTTACATAGAAGATTGCCGACGCGGGGCTGCTTTTTTCTTCCCGTCTTTAAATTAAGGAACCTCGGTAAAATCGAAGTTTACAATTTACGTGGAACTGCTGTACAAAATAGGAGAAAAAGCTCCGCCTCCGTGGGAATGTAAAGAAGTAGAAAGGGAGACCTCGACATGCCGGCGAGATACGCTGCCTCCCGGCAGAGCCCGCCAATACGGGGGCGGTCTTTCCAAACCAGTTGCTACACTCTCGGAAGAAGCACCGACACAGGGTGTTGGAAATGAAGTTGTACGGAATCCCTCAGGCAGCCCAGGCGTGTTCCCACCCGCGCCGGGGCACGGTCCCGCGTGTACGCGCAGTCCCGCCATGGTCTTGTCCCCTTAGGTCCCCCGCCCTTCCCGCCGTGCTCTGGTGGGACGATACCTTTCCTCTGCCCGGGGGGCAGCCGGGGTGCCGCGGCCCTGGAGTGTGCGAGGTGGGAAGGGAGGGACGTCGCAGCCCTGCCGGGGGAGATTTTGCTGCCAAACTCAATAATTATTTTATATATATAGCTGTAAAATCTTTTTTAAGATAGGGACCCCCGACCGCTGCAGCCCCCCAGGCTTTGAAGGCGCAGCGAAAGGGCTTCACTGTGGGTTTGAGAGAACCATTTAGTCACTGTTTCATTAGGCACTATTTGAACCTTGCAACATGTGGTAATTTCTGGGGCAAGCTGAAAAGGGGGGATTATGTAGGAGGGACACAAGGAAATTAGCTAACGGTTAATTTAACTCGTTTTCTGGTAGAATTTTCGATACATTCCTAATTGACTGAGGAGGCAGGTGAAGTCTTCAGTTCCAGGCAGACTCATTCACGGTGAGAATAAATGGCTCTTTTTCAACTCTCACTGCTCACAATATATCATCAGGGAAAAGACATGCAATGAATATGTTGATTTAGGGTTTTTTTATCATTATTATTAATAGAATTACACCCTGCTACGCAGGTGTGAGGGTAAAACCTATACTACGATGAAATCAGATTAACAATGAAATTAGACTTTTATTAGCTTTCTATGTCATATAGACCTGGATTTAAACTGTCAAAACAAGAAACAAGGGCGGGGGGGAAGATAAGTCTGAAGAAAAAAATGCCAATCAATGGGCAGAAGTAGTAGCTTGGATTCCAAATGATAATTAGCTATAATTCACGGTGAATATTGACACTCCGTGCTCTACACCATTTATATCAAATAGAGTATGTATGATTAGTCCATAATGGCAAATCTCTTTTGAGCCCGGGATTTGCCAATTAATCCTCAACACACCACTGTTCAATTTACAGTGAAACGGGAACACTTGGTCATAAGGTCCGAGGTTTAATAAAAGGTCGTGTCGGAAATAAACTCTGTCCGACATTCTTGCCGTGTTCGCAAAGGGAAAGGGATCCGGTCAGATCGGAGTGTCCCGGGGGCGTTTGGGAGCAGACCGGGGAGTAGCGGAACAGGAGCTGTGATCCTGCACGGGGCAGCTTTCGGCAGCGGCAGCCTGAAGGCGACCCTGTGGTGGGGGCGGTGGGCTGGAGGTGACTGTGGTGGGGGCAGTGGGCTGGAGGTGACCGTGTGCCGGGGGGGTGGTGGCGGCTGGCGCTACCTGCGCGGTGTGCGGAGGTGTTGGGTGCAGCCAGGCAGGACCCGCTGTGACCAGAGGAGCCCGCCACGTCTGCCAAGGGCCTCTTTGTAACCTGCTATAGAAAATGGAGGTATTCTGCATGACAAAGCCCAATTAAGCTCGCTATTTAGGACTTCTGCAGCTGGTTGCCCATTGGGAGGGTGGGAGGAAACGCCAATATATTCATTATGCGAAGGGGCGGTGAAAAGTACCAACAACCGCGGGCCTGGGTTGGGTGTTGGGTATGTTTGTTTGGTGTTTTATGTGTCATTCCCGTTATCTATATATGTAATTTGGTGGTAGGGGTGCTAGGAGGAGGAGGGGCGGGGTAGGCGCTGCCCGGGGCGCACAAGTCCCGGCCTACGGAGCCCCCGGCGGGCCGGGTCTCGTTCACAGCGGCAGGAGCGTCCCCTTGCAAAGAGGAGCAAGGAAAGCTGCTTGCCAGGCTGCAGGACAGGGCTGTGAAACTATCGATTAATATACTAGCGAATACTGTCGGTTTTCTGTAAGTATTCTCTCTCTCTTTCTTAATGGTCACTCAACAGCGGTCAACTGTGAACTGCCAAGAGACTTTCACAGACTGAGTGGCATGAAACCCCAGGGTGGACTCAAGGCCATCCAGACGAAATACTGGAGACCTAACATTAAGATTAACCCAGACGATTCATTTATTCATTTGCTTTACTGTTCTACCTTCCTGAGCAAACAGGCCATAATATGTGCATAGCTGGTAGTTGGTGTGTAAAAACACAATTTCAGACCTCAAAATCCAAAGTGTCTGAGAAATATCTTAGTGGTCTAGTCATCCTACTCTAAATAATCTGACTCCTATAACAGCAGAGGAGTTTTAGCTCTGTGCCACTGCACACAGAGTCTTCAACCCTGACCACCAATGCATACACATGAACACAGATCGGTCCCTTTTCTTCTGTAGAAGTATAACACAACAGGGAAAATTCAATCTGTTTTTATGCTATGAGTGCACCCAGTCTTCTCAGAATGGCATGAAGTTTAAGCCAGAATGTGGCCTACCACATACGCAGGAGATGCAAATAGCATTAAGTCAAGGAGCATAAGACATGTAAAATGCATTTGATCAAAACATGGTATTCTATTTTTTCTCTGGTATGTTTAGATTTCAGCCAACCTACCAACCTTACTATATTCTAGAACAGTTTTCAGAGTAGTCATGGCCTCATATCCTCAGGGTTGCTACAGAAAAGCAAGCAAACATTCTCAGTTTGGGTACTGTGAAGGAGAGAAATACTCCTTTTTTTTCAGTTCCCTTGAAAGACATAGCAGTTCCCTTGCTATTGACACATCTTCTGGAGTGGGTAGACAGGGATCCTTGCTGACTTGGACTGAACTAGTAATCATAAAGACACCGCAATATCTTTAGATATGTGATTGACTCGACTGAATACAGGAGGACAGTGTAGGTGAGTCAATTTTGCTTGTCTAAAATCTGTAATAACCCTGAGGGGAGCTAGAAGATTAACAGAAAAAATTGCTACTTGACGCCATTAAGGTCAGTTTTAATTTTCCTGTCATCATTTTTATCCACACCCATAGTTTTTTTGAAATTGCATTTTTTCACAGTCAAATGAAAAGCCATAAGGAAGGGTGGGGTTTTTGTTTGTTTTGTGTTATTGTTTTTAAGCACAACGTACCAATTTTATATTACCAGTTTAAAATCATTATTGAAATGCTGCTGCCATTAAGAAAAATCACAAGAGTTTTTGGATGTTTTGCTTCTGTCTCTTTTCTCTTGCTAAAATATTTTTCAAGATCTGATTTGTCTATTGTAATTAACGCAGGACTGAGTGGGTTTAGGCAATGTACAGTTTAACAGATTGTGGCAGTTCAATGCACAGGATTTTTAGCAAAAGTTGTCAAAATGCAGTAAAGTTGTCAAATTTTTTCTCTTTTCTAATTAATATTAAATATGAGTGAGTGATTGCATGCACAGAAAGTAGCTCTCACACTATTTTATTTTTTCTTTTTTAGGTAAAGATAAAATTCATTGAGTTCTAAATGCATATTACTCCCCACTAGTCTGCCTCAGAAATGGATTCCTTCTTGAGACAATCTCCCAGTTTGCAATAAAATGAGCAGACCTTTTTACCATTTTACTATCAGAATGAGTTTATGCTAGAAATTTGATTTAGGGATGCAATTTAGACCTTGTGGGTTACTGCCATTATAGATGAGCTTGAGAAGAAAGGAAACCCAAGTGAAAGATCTTTTCCAAAAACAGACACTGAATCCTTTAAACTCCTTTATTTGGGACTTGATGCTTTTGGAAATATTCAAGAACGAGGCTAAGATAATCACCTTCATACTTGGAGGGTTTCTTTATTGTCTGTACTATCAGCATGGGTAATAGGGTCAGCAGTTATTTGAGGTTGCCCTGTGTCAGAAGGTGCCTCCATGGGGGGCCACGACAGGTGTTCCCTGCCACGATGCTGACCTGAGCCACTTGATGCTGCAGAGATTGGAGCAGCAGTGCTGCTCACCATCCTGAGGGTGCAGGCATTGTACCCCTCAGACAAGCAAAGGGTGTGATGCTACTTTTTAAATCATGTACAAGTAAATGAAAGTAAATCCTGAGAAGTGCAGGCTGCCAGAGTGATGCACTAGCCCAGTTTATGCCAGAGTCTCATGAAAGAGAAGAGTGTTGTTGCTGAAAAAGATGGCCTTTGCCTCCAGTCATTCACAGTTCTCTGGACTGTCCCATGTTTTGCTCCTTTTTCTTTCCTATGGGAACCTCTGCCCTTGCTTTCACTCCATTTCTTGAGAAATACGTGAAATCAGAGGATGTGATCAGGTCATCCTGTTCACAGCCCTGCACCTACATGGGAGGAGAGAACATCAATACATCTGCATGACTTCTACACTTTTCTAATTGACTAATAGATCCCAAAATTACAGGGAAGCTGAGTGGGCAGGACAAGCTTGAGAGACTGACAGGGGAAGGTTTGGACAGATCACTGTCATGAATTAAATCTCTGCCAGTATCATCTGCTGGCAGAACCTGCACTCCCATTGCTGCTAGGTCAAAGTTGAGACGGTTTTAAAAAAACCCTTCAGTGTAAATGAAGACTTTGAAAGTGTTTTTTCCAGAGGAAGACTTCTGCTGTGTTTGATATACAGGAATATCAGCTGGAACCCTGGTCTGCCTGAAGCCATAAAGCTGACATACTTTGGTGGGCCTTTGCCTATAAGAACTAGGAGGTTTTGACGTGAAAAGAAAAGACAGGTATAAAATTACAGGAAGCAGAGATAGTAAATGTAGTGCATATTTAGAGTAAAGGACAACACTGATCTGTTGTTTTATTCATAACTGTTTCTTTCTCCTTGTTAGTCTTGTGTTTAATTCTTCACATACTCTAAAGAGAAATGGGAAAGATTCACTATTTTTTTCTATGTTAGTGTTCTCAAGGCAAACTCCAGGGCATTTGAAGAAATTTGACATTTGAAATTGAAGAATTTTTTCTGTAAAAGGTAAATAGGAGATATAGATGTTTGAAAACAATTTCTGTCTTACTGTAATTTAGAATGGGCAGCTTCAACTTCCCCAGCCTGGCATGCAGTCCTCACCTAGCATGTCGTCCTCTGTGTCTTCACCTTGGTTTTCCCATTTCATCTTATTCAGGTTTCAGCTCGTCTTGAGGGAACATGTGAATCTTCTAGGTCACATTTTGCAGAAATAATTTTTTTTTTTTTTTAAATTTTCATAGGAAAGCAGGGTGTATTATACCCCAGTCTGTCTACTGTATAATGCTGTCTTTCACAGAATTAACAACACAGAAAAAAATGGTTTTGCTGGATTTGTGTTATTCTCTTTTTCTTTCTGGAGCTAATTTAGGAATGAGATGAGGACGTGTTTCTCTTTCACCTTTTAAGATCTTTACTCTTTGGAAACAAGTGGAATAATGTTGGGCAATGGTTTATTGTTCTTTTGTTGGTTTTAAACATGTATGTTCTATTAAACATGTGCCTGAACTGTTCTTTCTACACACTGAAAGGAACTATAGAATCTCATAGGAAATTTGGTATTTGAAAAGATTATTTACTAATCAAAATGACGTAAATTTGCCAAGGCATGTTCTTGGCAGGGGACGCCGGCAAGACTACAGATGGGCAACACCGGGGTCTGAAACAAGGAGTGAAAGAAGACATGGTCCAGCCAACTCCGAGAGGGACTTTAGCGGGAAAGTCATTGGACCAACTTGCTCCAAGATAGAATTTGAACTAATGCCACCTAATGGAGAGTGGGAATCACTGCAGCAGAGGAAAAGATGGAGGTTTGGGGTCAGTTCAGGGGAGCTGGGTGGCGGGTACCCCCTGGGCTCTCTTTTGAAGTTATGGTGAAAGCAAAACGTGAAAGCTGAAAAAAAAACCCCAAACCTGGAGTACAAAAGTTTCCCCTACGAAAAGGAGTATTTTGATTCATTGGTGATTTTGCTGTTCAGGCTGCCACATTGTATAAAAGAGAGAACAGGAATGACCACCAAATCAGAGAGGGGACGAGGATTTGAAAACTTCATTGTTATTGTGGCTAGAAGAGAAAATGGCACAACGTGAATCCATTCTAGGGACAATGACTGTAAATGAGAAAGGGAATGGCATTAAGGTAACCCTTCCCAGTCCTCACAAGGTACACTTGTGTGGTCCTAACACAATTTGGCTCTCTGTGTTGTGTAATTTGCTGGTTTCTTTGCTAGAATGACTGCATGCTTGGAGCCCTGGAGCAGTGAATTAGCAAATACGTTTTCATCTTTGGAGAATAAAAGTTTCCATTGTAATTGCATGAATGCTGATCAATAAATGTATTTTAACTGCTCTATATCTTCACAAAAGTGATGCTACAGTGACTAAAGCAATACTTTCTGTATAAGCCTATTCCATCCACTTAGAGCACTCAAAAAATGGGATTTTTTTCTATGATGAACTGTATTCTCAGCAAAAAAGGTCAAGAGACAAACGTTTCAAACCCTCTGCCTGGCTCAGATATGTGCAAACATGACTGGAGCTACAAACAAATATTGAAGTGTCCATGCAAACATAAGTTTGCACAAGCAAAGCAGGATGTGTACATAAATGGGAGTTTGCTCACATATGCTAACTAGCTGGAGCAGAAAGCAGCATGAGGGTTTTGTTTTAATTATTTTAGAAAATGAAGCAGGATGGTGATATTTTCCTGGGTCACTTTATGCTGTTGGCCATTTCCCACCCTCTTGGGAAATCATTGTGAAGGCTTTGCTGGTTTGTAGGCACAGCTTGGTGGGTTTGTATACAGCTAGAAGAAAAGTGGGGCAGGAATTCAGGAGTGAATTACAGTGAGAAAACTGGAAAAACCTCCTGGGGACTGTTAGAGAGCTGTTGACTGTTGGAGAGCTGCTAAATCTTAAAGTCAGAGTTGGAGTAGGGCTGCAACAGGACTGAGAGTAATTGTGGGCCAAGGTGAAAGCCAAGTGTCTCCTATTAGGTGACTCTCTAACTCTTATGGTAAACTTTTCGTAGGCCACTTGAGTTTGTTAACAGAACTTGTTAAAAATTGATTAAAAGACTTTGTGACTACTATAAATATCTATGTATCCCTCTATATATACACTTGGGATATCACCAGAATGTCTAGGCTAAGTTTATAATGTAAATTAGACTAAAAAAAAAAGGTATGTGCTACAGATAGGGAGATGGGATGGGTGACTGCTTCACTTTTAAGCCCCAATTAGGTCTTCCATCTAACACAAAAAGTGTTTGTACACTTCTGTTTTAACTATCCATGACAGACGAATTAGCTTTTTTTCCTCATTTTCCAAAACTTTTTGGAATTTAATCTAAAAATGCTCCTTTTTTAGGGCCCTACTACCCTTCTGTTATTGTGGTATTTGGAAGTTACCCACCATGTATATATAGCCACTTATCTTGTGTTAAATTAATTATCAGTATTCTGAGCCAGAGGAATAGGTTTCGAAGCACAGGAGAATACTGGAAGTGCTATGTGCTGAAATAAGTGCAATTATTTGCTTGAATGGATCACAATACATTTGTGCATCTCAGCAACATGAGAACAGAATAATTTTCCAGATATACAGGTTATGAAATAGCAGGAGGTGCTAACGTGTTGTCTAAATGAAATATATTTTCTCTGAAGGTTTATATTCAAATACAAACTTGAAGACACTAATGTTTGTATTGCTTTCAGATATCAACAGGAGAATGAGCTAATGCTTTTATGCAGCAATGGCATCATCAGCAATGCTGTGGGAAACCCAGAAATAACAGCAATGCAGGAGAATTTCTATCAGCTTTCTTTTTCTATACTTCTAAGTCTTCATTAGTCCAATATTAAGCCTCTAGGAACCAAACTACTTTGCTCTATTTGCTATGCAGAGCAAACTGCACCTTGATTCAAAATTATTCTCTGCTAAAACTGTATGGAAAACTGTTACTGCTTTTACACTTCTTTAGCTGATTTTATTTATTTATTTTTCTCAGTTTCTTGCATAAAGTGTTGTTTGTTGGAGCTTCCCCAAGAGTCTGGTGTAGTGACTAACTGTTTCTTAGAGAACAATTCCCGACATATCTTGTTCTTATGTTGAGTGAGGAGGATGAAAATTATGCACCACTGAGCACAGAGGGTCAGAGTCAAGACCAAAGAGCGAGTTTTGCAAATGCTGTTGTCTGTGTTATTCGCTACTCGAGATCAGCCCAGTAGGGAGGAGTGCTGGTGAATGCTGACGCATTTGTTTGTACCCTTGAGCCATCTGCCCTTTTGCATTGCTGGATTGTCATTCCAGCCTCCTACATCTTCCTATTGGTTACCCAAAAAGTTTGGAAGAGGGAAGTGTTTCACTTTGAGGAATGCCTACTCTTTTAAAGCATGTTCCTCTGAAACCAGTGATGAAGTACTCCTTGATTTCATTGACTGCAGGGTCAGTTCCTAAGATAGTATTGACTGACATAAGAACTTTGAGCATACAAACCCTAGACTGTAATGTCACACAAGAGAGGTATTCCTATTATATTTTTCTATGCATTGTCATACATTACTCCTCAAACACCAACAATTTCAGACAACAACAACAAAGAATGTGCTTTACTGAATGCTTAGGAAGATAATTTTCACACTGAATTACTGTGCACACTAGGTTTTACTGTCATTTTGTGGGCAACAGACCATCGGCTTTGAGATCCAGGTATTGCTACTAAAGCTTTACTGCAAATTTTGAGAGATACATGTATTTCTGGTATTCATTGTGAAAACTTGCAGCCTTTGCTCTGAAGATGGTGAGGCACTATAACAAGTGCCCATTCATTCAAAAAAATCCAGAAAATACAAATATATAAAAAAATTCACATACAGTAAGATACCTATGGTGGAGATGTCATTTTTTCCATTTTTTTTTAAATCTTTTAAGTGGAAATGTGTACACAGGTCATTTTCTGTTAATACTGAACGGTAACAATCTAAGCACATGTTTGAAAACAACTTTAGTTTAAGCACAAAAACCCAAGGAAAAGTCCCATTTTAGCATACTTATTTTCCTTCAGAGACTGTATTCCAACCTGCATAAAAAAACTCTTAGACTGGATGCCTGAAGTGAGACAAAATGAACTCTCACTGGCAGGAAACAAAAAACCAAGTACAAGAATTGGAGATGCTATATATTTTACAGGGTGTCAGAGCTGCCTGTTATCCCACATTTCCTCTGACTGCAAAAATGTGAGAACTGTCAAAAACAAGACAACCACCCACCTTCTGCTCTAAGTAATGACTATAAAATGTTGTGGGTATACCTTGCATTTACATACATTCTTATTTTTTTTTCTTTTTTTTTGTTGTTGTTGTTGATGAAATTGAGTATTCAACATTGTCAAGGGAATATTTTTAATTTTAGTGTGTCTAAAATATTCAGCAGTGTCTTCAAATTCTTTGGAAAAGAGTCATTATACTGCATAGAGGATTTCAGCTTGAAATACCCGAAGAGTATCAGAGAGAGACACACACACACTTCACTGTAAGCAAACATTTCTGTCTCTTTGAACACAAAAGCTGTCTTTTCTATAGTGTTCCAAGTGAGCCGTTTTAGAGGTACTGTAGTGGATTTACAAGATGAGTTGACAGTGCTGTTGTTAATCCCACTCATCAGTGTAAGCGTTCTGGGATTTCCCCTTGGGAACCAAGACCAACACGCCTTTGAATCAGAAGATTTTCTTATTTGATGATTTCTTTACTGACCTGGTCCTCCTTCTGCTCTGCATTAGGTCAGCTAAAGGCATGTGATCAAAAGAGAAATCTTGAGAGGAGCTTCTAACTAGAGATAACAGGGGATTGATACTTCTTTCCATTGCATTTCTCATCACTATGGGTATACACTGGAAATGTTCCCTTTTAATTAGAGAATCCAATATTGTTTGAGCACACTTCAAAGGTTAAGTATGTGATGAAGTGCTTTCCTGAATCACTCTCTGGAGACACCTCTCTCTTTCCATGAATGCAGAGGCAACCAACTCAGCTTGAGTACATATAGAAGCTTAGATTTGGCTACTCTAAGTTCCTTCTTGGTGGATATGACTGTAAATGAAAGTCAGACAGTTTTTCATTTCCAGATAACATCAGCCAGTGTCTTCCTTTCCTGGTCTGTCTGGTGGCATAAAAACCTCATTCAAACTGGTTTTAGGCTCCCTTGGGGAAATTCTGCTGCTCAGTGTGCTATAGCTCTGAAGGCTGCAGCAGTGGGTGTCTTTTGCTCACAAGTTTATCTGACCCTCCCACTTGCTTTCTTACTACTAAATGTTAACTCTTAATGTTTGGGAAAAAAGTAATTGTGGATGTATTCCCTGACAGCTCAGAAACTATTATGAGATTTTCCTACATTTTTCCCATTTTATTTGGGCACAAGGTAGTCATGTAGAAAGAGCTGGATTTTTCAGGTGTAGAGTTTTTTTATGTGGGTGGGAGGTCTATTTTCCAGTCCTGCCCTCTCTGCAATCCACATATTCATCTTCGCCTCTGTGAACTTTTTATGGGTCTTCCTTGGGAAGGTTAGTCCTTAGAGTGAGTAGTAGCATCTCAAAGGGGTTCTGTTTTGGATCAGGTGATCTAACAGAGGAAACCTGGAATAATTTGACTTAGAAATAGCAGTTATGGGCAGATGCATAGTCAGTCTGGTGTAGTGACTAAACATTAGTCATTCGGTAGGCAAGAAATTAAACCCACTGGCCAAAAAATGTGGAATAAGTGAGGCAGAGCCTCTTGCTCCTCCCAGTTCCTCCATCCCCATCCAACCTGTACTGTGACTGTGAGAGTGTGGGGTGTGCTTCAGAGTGAACTCATCAGAGCAGCTCACACTTGGTTACTGTATGGCATGTATGCCAGGAAAGAATAGGGACTGGGACTCTCTGCTCTCACCATCATGAAGTCAAGAGCTATTGAGGGAACACTGCTCAGGCAGTCTTGGCAAAGAGGCAAAGATTGGGCAAAAACCTAATTGGCCTGATTGGTACCTACTGTGCTATTTTGACAACTTTAAAAGGAAAAAAAAAGAGAGGGTAGTACCAGATTCATCTAATACATTAACTTCTGTGAAGCTTTAGTTAGAAGCACCTTTGCACATGATGTAGATTAGTTACAGATGGAGATAACATATACAGGATAAAATATTAAATACATTTTTATTAATGACATTGCATCTTAATTTTGATGTTGACCTCAGTTTCAAGTCATCTTTATAAGTTTCTATATTGGGCCCAGATTTACACTGCTTGTGTATTGTCCAGACTGGGAGGATTTCTTGGTATTCTTTGCTTCCTTTTCCTAAACACTGCTAAGTCATGAAGCACTTCTGCAGTACCACAAATTTGGGAAACCCATGCTGTCCACCAGCAATTGGATCTGGTGTGTTGAAAGAAACTTTCTTGTTATGTGCAAGAAAGAGTGATGCCTTTTTAATGGAAAAAAAAATCTATGTTTTAAAATGCAAACACATTTGTATAAAGATTTCTTTTTCAACTACACATAATACAGCTCAATAATAATTTTAAGAGGTGCTTAGTTTGAGAAGTGTCTCAGGTGATTTCCTGGAGTAGTTTATATAAAATGGCAGGTAGCACACACGTGCTTTATTCTCTTACCTGATTCTCCTTTTGTATATCAGGGGTGCAACAATGGTGTACGTTCAATGGGATTCCTCCTGATTTGGACCACATAGGCAAGAGTGGGATCTCTTTATGTTGAGCTGATGAACTGCTCAGGAAAATATTTTGATAAGAGAAAATGCCTGTAATACAGCACTCAATGTTTTCAGTTGGCATTGCTGTCATTTAAAACAGTGGGCTGCGCTTTTACAACATGAAGGTTTGTGATCTTCTCCCAGGAAAGTAAAAATATTTCTTCATTTCAGTGGTGCAAAATCTTGCCTATCCAGAAAATATTCCATCTCCATCTCCAGAGGACTTTGACCATGTTCATATTTATGGGGTTAACTCCCCTACGGTTGGATTTTAAAAATAGTTATAATGAGCTGTGTGAAGGTTTCAAATGGTACATTGGAGTAATGTTACTTTTTGCATTAAAATGACCAACTGTTATTTCCATTCCTCTAGAGTTCATAAGAGTTATAGCCTCTTCCTGGAATTTGGAAAACAGTGCTGATTCATTCCACTTTAAAAGTAACTTTAAGGCATGGTGGGAATATGTTGCATACCACGTCTTCTTTCAGCAAAATTGCCACTGCAGCCTTCTTAATATTTAGAAAGTGAGAAACCTGCAATCATAGACTTTCTTCTCACATAGGAACATAATCAACAGTCTCAAGAGGGAATAAAACTTGACAAAACCAAAGTTGGGGTAAATCTTATTGTACCATATTGGTGTTTGTGTGTTTAAGATGGCAGAGAATTTTTTCTGCTTAGAGACCCATAGCAGATGGAGCAATTCTCCTTTTACACTTGCTTTCTCCCCTGTAACGAATGAAATGTGACAAAAGAATTCAGTAAAGGATTTTTCCAGTTTTATTTGTAATTGCTCTACTTGCATTTGGTGCCTTATTATCAATATGAAGTTGAATACCAAATTCCTGACTGCAAGCTGAGCTACAGCTTTGCTCAAGAACAAAGCAGTTATACCAGTGTAGAAGGCTGCATTGCCTGGGATAAGATGTTTAGGACTTGGTACACTGTTTTTAAGAGAGACAAAGACACAGACACTTTTAGATGATTGGCCAAGGCAACATTTCTGGGGCAAACTCCTTGGGGGCAGCTGGGTGACAGATGTTCTGACACAGCTGCTTATCTTTACACTCCCAGCAGCTCCACACCCCTTGCATCTGCCCATGGAGCACCTTCCATGAAGCTATTCCTTTTTTTTTATAGTCAGTAGAGATGGACCAGGTTAACTTAATTGGCTTAATGAGGTGATTTTGGCTAACCTGAGCCGTTTTTGGAGAATCATATCAGGGAGGAATCCTATGAGCAGCTGAGTGGACAGGGCAGAAACTGGTGGAGTTTCTGTGTGAGGATGGGTGTGAGGAGCAGAGGAGCTGGGAAGCTCCAAAAGCCAAGTTGCTGTGACGTTAACAAACTATGTTGCTCAGCAAGTCTTATTAGCCTGGGCATGGTGCCATGCAGCTGAGGGGACAATGTGCAGCCAGCAGTGGCTCTGGGGTCTCTGTAGAATGCCCTGCTGTGTAGTGTAGACATCTACTTTGTGTTTTCTTCAGACCATTCATGCTACAGCTGTTTTTAAGAGGCTAGAAAAGCCTCAGACTTGACAAGAGACATGTAATTGAAGCCCAAAATGAAATTATTAGGTTGTCTAATGTGGGCTCACGTATATCTCAGAATATTAAATTTCACCTACTTATTTTTTGGAGTCTGGAACTGATCCAAAGCCTATTGCAGCCTCTGGACTTACTCCAGCAAGTTCAATGGGTTGTGATTCAGGCTTTGAGTCAAGCCTCAATTTTATACATTTTTAATTATTGAAAAGAATCTAATCCCCTTCTGTCTCCATGTGTGCTGATGCAGAGACCTCATTTTCCACTAGTTAATGTTGGAATTTGTCACATTTTACAGGAAACATGCAGAATTTTCATTCAATGCAATCAAACACTTTATTTTTCTAACAGATTTTGTGGGTATCTTAATGAAGTTGTGGCACAGACTTAGGATGCAGTTAACACAAATTATTTCTAAAACTCAATGAGATGTGAGGATAGAAACAGAAGTATTGTCCCTCAGCTTCAAATTATAGATCTGTGCTCTCTGAGTTGCAGATGATGTCACCAGAGGTGAAGGGTGAGTCACACCCACAGAGGTGTACTGGCATCCCCGTTCAGGTAAGTATTCCCAAAGCTTTGAGAAAAAAATCTGATTGCTAGAGTAATGGAAAGCAGGCATTTGCCTTACACCATTCACAAAGCTAGCATGTGGAATGCAGAAAGTTTTTTTCAAGAAAAAATATTTTTGTTTCTGGGAGCAGAAGAGAAGAAGGGGAGAGAGTCATATCAAGGAAACTCACAAAACAAGGGTGGCATTTGCCATGTGAGTCTGAGCAAGCAGAACAAAATATTTCTCTCCACCTTGGGAAAATCTTCATTTTGTGTCTGTCAGCAATGAGGAGGCAACAAGGGCATGCAAATGAGAAGGGGCTGGCACAGCACTAGCCCATATATGTATACAATTATTTGAAGAAACTTAGATGTGAGTAGTGAAAAGGAGAGAGAAATCCCTGAGACCACACTGATGGCAACTGTGTTCAGAGTTACTTCAGAAATAATCCACAAACTTCATTCCCTTTGTTTCAAAGAGAAGATACAATTAAGTGTTGAAAGAAGAGTGCAAGGGCTAATTGTTTTACAGATACAAATAACAAAAGGTCCAGAACACTGTTCAAATATGACTTCCAGCTATGCCTGATTTAATAGCGTTCCATTACTCCTGGTGGGGTGACAAGACAGGATTCAGCACATGGACAAGGTATTTATTGAAATGCTGTCACCTCCAACCAAATTCTGAAGGGCTGTGTGCTGAGAACGAGCCTTCACAAGCTGGTGCACTAACAATGTGCTGAGCTGCTATCAGAGGAGAGTGCCAGGTATCGGTGAAGTTAGCAGGTTATAGCTTTGGTTCCATTCCTGGTCTTTGTCTTGCCCCCTGTCCCAGCATTTTAATTCAATACTGAGGGGTAACCCTAGCTGGCAGCTAATTACTGCGAGCTTCAGAAAGGTGTAATCTTTCTGTTGACCTGCCCAGTAATCTAGGAGCTCCTGAGCAAATACTGAAATAATGACGAGCCAATTAAGGAACTATCAGTGCAATTATTAGTTTCCTTTTATTTAGAACCTTTAAAAATAATAATAAAGAGATATATATCTCTCTGCACTGCAGTGGTTTGTGGAGTGTCATAATTCAGCTAACTCTTAGCATGAGCAAATAACCACCTCTTATATGTATCTTAAAGCTCTGGAAAATCAGACTGCAGTTACTGCAGCCATCAGCAAGGGATGAATTATTGTTTATATAGCAGAGGTTATTGGTGAGGGAGATGCCTCCTCTCCATAAGAGGAGCCATTGTTTCAGAGCTTGGTTCTCTAAGCTGGGAATGGGATACAACAGTGTTGATGCCCACTTACCTTTGCTGTCCCTTCCTTCTGGCAAAACAAATGCTCTTCAAGATTATAGAGTCTGGTCCTCTGAGACTAGGGCCATGAGAGATCTTCCACCTCTCAGACTGCTGCAGTGCTCCTGGTGACCTGATAAATAAAGTGGAAGCACTTTATTTATCATCCTAAACATGCATCATCAATGTTTACTTCATTACTGATGTTTTATTTACCAACACATTTTAGCACATTTATTCTTTTGCCTTTTTTTTTTAAATGAGTTTTCCTCTCCTCTGGTATTTACTCCATTGATACATTGTCAAGACATTTATACTTCTTCAGTTTTTAGTTTGACAGACGGAGGTAGCCAAGCTCTCTGGGTGTCCTCCCACTTTCAAGGTAGCTCTTCTCCTGTACCTAGGATTTCCTTTTTATGGGTATTCTTGAATACATCTGAACAAGGTAGTGTTCAAACCCAGTGCCTTGTAGAATGGCATTTGTTCTTCCATCTCTCTGATGGTACTTTCTATCCTGATATACCCTGTTATCTGTTTGCTTTTTAAAAAAAAATAAATTGACCATTATGTGTGTAGGAGATCAAAATTATCCCATCAGTCTACAAGTCTTTCCACAGCAAAAACTGTTCATATACCATTGGTAGATGATCTTGCACTTTCTCATGTCAGACTTTATCTCACTTCTCTTGCTTCAGTCTTCAACTTCTTATTTGCCCACTGTACTGGTCCTTTTGCCTGCCAGTGATCCTTCCTATCTTGATGCCAATAGGCTATATTGGCAAACTCTTCCTTGCTGTACTGTGCTAGAAAGGCTTTTGGAGGGCAGCTGTAACCTTTGCAGTCCTTTGGTCTCCTGGAAGAGCCACCATGGATACTGTATATTGTTACCAGCTGCTCAGGAAATCCAGCCTTGAGCTTCATCACAGCCTTTACATATGTACAACATCTAGAACTGGAAACCTACTGCAGTGTAAATTCTGTTTCTGGCTTTTTCACCTACAAGATGGCCTAATGGTTCTTAAAGGAAGTGACCAACTTCAGTGCAGACATCTTTCCATATTCCTGATGATACATATACATGAAAGGAAATCACCTAGCTTCTTGGCAATTTTGTCTGTTTTCAGTTTTGCCTTTTATTCTTAGTGACCCAGCAAACCCCATGTTCTTTCCTTAAGATCTTCCTTCCAGTACAGGTAAAGAACACCTTACCGTTTCTTTTAATTATTTTCATGCTTCTCTTTATGAAATTTATGATGACCCTTGCTATTAATTTTCTCCCTAATATTTGCCAGCTGTAATTTATGTTTTCTTTATTACCATCTCAAAAATCTGATTTTACATTTTGACTTTTAGTCTTTCCAACCCTGCCAATTTCTGTGTTGTTCTGTGGTACTCATCTCTCCTGAGCCTCTAATGACACTTCTTTCCAAGGAGCTCCTTGATGCTGGATGTGCAGGGGCTAAGAATCTGTCAGGGTAAAAAGTGCAACTGGAAAAATTAATGGACATTGGGAATTATTAAACATAAAATACTAAATGTCTCATGCATTTGCCTCTATTTCTGTGTTACTCACTATTGACCATGGGCTATTGACTGTCTTGCTCAGTACAGCTGTCCTTGCACGCTTGTCCACAAATCCTGGACTTTTCCTATTCTGATTTCCTTTTCATCAGTTCTTTGGGCAGTAATGAAGCTGGTTTTTGCAGTTTCTGTATTAGAATATCAAATAATAGATTATTATAATCTTTCTCTGGAAGAGATAACTTATGAAGTTATCTACAGAAATGGTGCAATATCCTTCTCTTCTGGAAGTTACAGATCTGTGCTAAGAGATGAGAACACAGGAGAAGAATTACACAACTTTGCTGGTTTATGGGAATCTGTCAGGTCATGTAAATAAAAGAGCATTCTTGAAATCAAAATGTAAGGCAATACTACCAACTTGATATTGTGCCCGTGTCTGCATATTAGGTAAATATCAAAGTGGCAAGTAATATACAATACACTCAGCAAATTTGGCATACTTTTTTCTCTTTTGTGGGAGCTATTCAATTTATTTTTTTTTTATAAAAGGTTCATTATGAAAATATAAAACTCAAAGATTAGGAAAACAAACTAGTAAGAACAAATAATGTGACAAAAATATTTCAAAGGAATTTCAAAAGAGATGTTTGAGATAGCATTTCAAAACTGTGCTAGTGAGACTTGATTTTTTCAAAGGTTTTCTCCAATAAGAATCATAACAACCTGATAATGATCAAAGTTTGTAATGAAGCAAATTTAATGCCATAATATAACTTTTTGATCTATGTCACCACACCCTTTAGAAAAATGAGTGACCTTTGCACCTCAAAATCCTTTTAATATGAATATAGGAAATGAAAAATATTTCTAAAATGCTATTTTATGTTGAAAGCAGTTGCCATATAAAGTAAAAATTAGCCTAAATATTATATGCAGTCATAGTCTCTTAACTTTTTCTTGTATGAATATTATTGCTGAAAATGCTGCATATCTCATTTTTTTGAGACAGCATACTAAACACATATCAATATTTTCATAAATCTATGTATTTTTTCAAAATTTCCTGTCTTTTTACATACCATAGGAACATTTAGGATTGCAATTACCCTGCCTGTTCAAGCCACAGTGAGCCACATCAGCTTCGACCAGATGATACTGGAGGCAGAAGAGGCTGGTAAGGAATTGTGTGCATTTCTTTGATCCTGTTCCTGTTTTTAACCACTGTCTCTTCTCAAAATTGTTTAGAGAAGTCTTGCATCCCTAGGCTGACCAAATCCATCACAATCTCCTTTTCTTTCAGGTATCTATCTGCTGACTCAGTCTGGAACTGCAGCAAGCATCTGCTCTGCCTGCGCCACAGGTACAGCTTAGAGCCTTGGCCCTGATTTTGCCACAAAGGAGCAAGCACCGACCTGTCTTTCTCTTGACCCAATTTTTCTCTGTCCCTGATCCAATAAATGGGAATGTGCTACAGTCTGAAGACAGGCAGATGGAGGAAGAGTCTTAGGATGTGCCTGTTGCAATAGCTTGAAAGTGAGCCAGCACAACTTCATCATTGCACAAAGGAGTAAACAGACTCAGCTGGAGTATGGAGTTGAGATAACCCCAATGTTTAGTGTCAGCTCTCAAGCTGGGGAGAGTCCCCATGCCACGGGGATGTTTTCCATTTTTTTCTCTCTTTCTTTTTTTTTTTTTTAATACGCTTTCAGAAAAAAAAAAAAGGAAAAATTAAACCGAAAGAAATGTGTAAGATGGGAACCTGGTAGTGTTTTAAATATTTTTTTCCCTGTAGGCTACAATTTGGATCATCTTAATTTTGTCCAAAAGGAAAAGATTTCTTAGAGAAAAAGAAAAAAACTTCCACAAGAGTCTGTTAAAAATTTCCAGCAATAAAGCAGTGATCTGCTTTGGCTTATTGAAGGATTTTAATTTATGTTAACAACTGCCAGAAGCCCATTGGGAGCAGTGATTTTGCACTGTTTGCTGCAGAGGGGTTTGGGATGGAAGATATCTTACTTGATGATAGGATATCTATCCTGTCCTGAGGAGCTACATTCAATGCTCTGAGTTTATTCCACAGTGATGCTGAAAAACAGTCCCTGACATGAGGAGATGTACATATTGGTATAGCTTGTTGAAGTTTTTTAACCAACTTATAGTGAGTTTTAGGAACCCTGATCTTAACTCAGGGTTCGGGTAGTATGGTCAAGTAGAAAGTCTTTTTATATACAATATGCAGTGGTATGGGTTTTGACCAAATGCTTATGGAGTCCCTGATTAATTCTTATGTAGGTATTACAGTGTTATTTTTTATGTCTGGGAAAGAGCTACGCTTGCCAAAATATTCTGCTCTATCTAATTAATTATATGTCAAGATGAAAAGCTACTACACTACCTCTGAGTAATGTTGCTCACTACTTAAATCCCTCAGCAACTTCAGAAAGTATTTAGTAAAATATTTAGTATGCTGCAGAACATTTTTAATGACTTTTTTTTTTTTAATTACCTTACACCAGAGTGGGCACCACTTGGTGAGAGGAGGGGAAAGCAGAAGTGTGGTGATTTACCAATCTACAGCAGGCATAGGCATCCCAACAAATTTAAGACTTTTAATGACCCTATTGTCCTCAGGATCAGGACCTCTAAATTTTAATAGCTGTCTGGTGGCTGCAGAAGCCTCTTTATCTGCATCCTTCCTCTACATGATAGCAGCAAATCCAGCAACTCCACCAGATGTAGTGCACAACCTCTTTGAAGAGTGTCAGATGTTGCTAGCATGATGCATTTCAAACTCAGAGAGCATCAGCCCAGCTGAGCTGCGGGGAGAGAAGGACTGGCTTGTTAATATATGCCAGCTCTGAATCCAGAGACAGAGAATTTCTGCACACTTTTGGGTGTATGTATGCAAAGCAAGTAGGGTGCCTGCTGCCTGTGAACAGAAAGTAGAATAATGAAAGACACACTTAAGAGGAAGGAAAGAAGCAAAATCTGAAAGCAGCCCTTAAAGGGCTATGGAAGGATTTCACAAAGCTCTGAATCTACTTTATGAAATTTACTCCCCTGCAGGATCATGAGCTGTTTTTTCAGTCTGACTTCAGATAGGAAAGGCTCTCCTGGCCCCATCACTTCTGTGCACTGCCCAAGGAGCCTTGGGGCAGTTCTGTCCCACCAGCTCTGCGCACATTGGAATCCTGTTGTGTTTCTTCCAGAGGCGCCTCTAAATCTCCAGGGGCAGGAGTCGATTTTGGATGGCATGCAAGAGTGCTTGAAATGCCTGTGTAGAGCTTGCTCCTCTGCTGTGAGAGGCTAAGGAATCTAAGTGAACGGTCAACTTCTGGAGATTTAGGAAACAGTCTGGTATTTAGGCTAGAGTAAAAACAAATGTTGCCTGCAAGAGCAGATGAGGATGCTGTGTCTCACTTCCTGGAATTTAGGGCTGGCAAAGGCAGAATCCTTTTAATTCATATCATATCAAGGTCTCCTGCACATTCCTTCTGGATGGGAGATGATGGAAGTGGAAATTTGGCTCTGTTTTTTATTGTTTCCAAAGCAAAGTCCTTTTGGTGGTATTCCTAACAAAAACACTAAAAACTTTCCTTAGAACCCTATCTTCAGTATACTGATTTTTCTGAGACACATCTAACAGATCCCTGTAGGTACAGCTTGTTACATATAATGTTGTCCTTACAGATTTTTCTGATTTACCATTTCAGTTTTCCAAAAGTGAAAAACATTATGGATGATCACTATGAGTTCAAATTAAAAAGACCATCTTCAGTGAAGTTACTGTAATCATTGTGAAGTGATTGGTCTTTCTCCCTGTGGAGCAACTAGCAATAAACATGAGGTGATGCATTTCATTTACTCGGTTGAATCCAGCCCTCTGGATCGTAACTCCAAAGGGTATTTCATGTGTTGGTATACATGGCCCAAAGTTTTCCAAGCTAATATGAACAGAAATAGTAGTGGTCTGAACTTTCACCTTTGTATCCTTGTAGCTCCTTTAGTGAAAGCTAAGCGCATGATTAACATAAATGCCAGCATGGGGACACAGGCCTCTGCCTACATTTTCTCCAGTGGCTTAGCTACTTGGTCCACCCTGGGTTTTCCCTGGCCCAGAAAAATTCATGCCCCTAATGTGGACCTAATGATCTAATCATCAGCAAAACCACACCCCATCGAAATGGAGGATTTGAGGACTGCTGCCAACACATTTCAGGAGAAACCTGAAAACCTGGAGAAACCTGGAGATCTGTCACCGCCACCTTCAAGACTAGGAAGTACTCTGCCTGTACCTCTGCATGTGGCCTTCCTTGCACTGTGGTCCTGTTCTGATTCCAGGACTCAGCATAATCCCTGACCTCACGAGACCACAGACTGCATCCAGGTCTTTTCCAACAGAAAGCCTGTCCTCCAGGTGTATTACTACCCTGTCCCTCTGGCCATATCTATGGGCTCAGACTGGGACTAATCCTTGGGCCTCCCCAGAAAATAGTAGGGACACAACTCAACAGGAGTTAGTTATTACGTTGCCATATCGATGTGATGCATTCCAGCTGACACCAGGATGACATTGTATTTCTCAGCACTGACTCCTTACCAAAGCCACAGTGCTGCAGTGTTTTGGATTCATTACCTGCTGTCATAATGAAAGGGTTATTTTTTTACTCAAACAGGTTAAAAACCATCACTCCTGGCACTTTTTAACCTCTGTTGAGATTTGAAAGCTTTTCTCACTGAAGGACACCTCACCACAGAGTACTTTGGGTTTGACTTTTGTGGTGTCTCCTTTCTGTTGTGGTTTCTGGAGATGCTGCAGGACTTGCAGAGCTGGCAAAAGCATGGAACTGGGTGGAGGGAGCCCATGGTGCCTGTGCTTACAGACTATGCTCATTTTATTTTTGATTCTGGGTGGGAAGCCAGCATTTGGTTGCAATCCCAGTTTGAATGTGTCTTTCTCAGAGTCTGGCTCTTTTCTTGTGTAACACTGTGACGCTGAGATATTCTGGGACACTTTTACTAACCGTGGCAGAGATGCATTCCTGGAGAATGGAGTGAGGGTGTTTTTCAGTGCAGGGCCACATGTTTGAGTGATTCCAGCTGGGAAACCCACTCTCTCTGGTGGTCTGATGGAACTGAGGTTTACTGACCTTCATAAAACTGTGCCACCCACTTCAGTATGACCACCTCCCCCCTGTCATTCTTATCCCCCTTCACACTGCATACTCCTGTGACCTGGCACTTCACCCGTGTTTCTCCTGGGTTTGGGCAGGCAGAGCAGCTTAGAAACAATGATGGCAGAGAGAAGGGAGGAAACAAAGCTACTCAAGAATGACAGCAGGCTTTACTCAGGCTCCAGTGGATGCTTTGAGGGATCCAACATGGTTTTTTGAAAGACGGTTTGGTACATCCTTAATTCCAAATAATCCTCACTGCTGAAATGAGTTGCAAACATCCTCCACTGTGATCCTGCTTCTCTCCTGCTCCTCAAAATAATTGAGGAGTGATACTTACACAAGGTGTCTGCCTACCCTAGCTGCTCTTGTCCCTTTATCTTCATTCAGATGCTAATGATAGTTTAAACCAATGTTTGTGATTCACAGGCCTAAAGCAAAGCTAGGCAGAAGGTCTGCAGGCAGTAGGGGAGCCAGCTATTTTTAACTCTCCTCCTTTCCTAAGTCAATATTAGGATAAGCAGCAATGAAAAAGGCCAACATACGGAGAAGGAATTTGAAGGCAGGACAGCTTCTGAAGCTGTCAGAACAAGCAGCCTCACAGGGCAAAGGGCAGCAGAGAGACACTGGCAGGTGCTAAGTAGGCTGGGACCATTTGTTTCCCACAAAAAAAAAAAAGCACAGTAGACTCTTCAGATATTTACAATGGCTTCTGTCCACTCAAACTTTCCAACTACCTACATACCTTAACCTCCCCTAAATAGAGCTGCGTGCCTCCAACATCCCTGTTAACAGCAGAGGCTACAGTTATACTTCTGAGCGCTGTTTTGGTCAGCCCCCAGCTGTACAGCTGCTAATGTTTCTGGACTAAAGCATTTCCTCAAACCCTTCATCTTGTCAAATTGACAAAATCCTACAAGGTTTTGGAAAAGGATAATCGGAGCAGGCTTCACAGATTCATTCAGACCACAAGAGACTCTGCTTGCAGCTTGCTTAGCAAGAGATTCCCAACAAAGTTTCATAGACTTCAATGGTACCTTTTTCCTATAGTAGTATATAATGTATTGGGAGAAAAATAACTAAGAATAGAAAAATATAAGTTTGGTGATGGATAGGAATTGCAAGAATTTACTTAAATTTATGTTGGCTTTACAAATGTTTTCTCCCATCGCAAAGAGAGGGAAAGGAAATTCTGTAGTCTCTTGACAATAAGAAGAGCACACTTGTATTTCCTTTGACTATGAAATAAAAAACAGATGAAGTGACCTGTGCATATTCCTTCTTTGCAGTGTCCACGACTGATGGACAAAGAGAACTATTCTGAATTGGGTAATTTTTTTGTATCCTTATTGCTATTCTTTCAGCACTTAGCTTGCTAAAAAGTGACAAAAGAAGCAAAACATGGATGGGAATAGGGGCCAGGAAAGTGAGGGATTACTCCATACTTCCCTTTCTCTGAAAGAAATCTCAAATGTGTAAAATCAGGATGGGCTCCATCTTCCTGGCTCTTGCAGTACAGGTTCTTTCAGAGCTGCAGTCTGGGTTGTCCTCCCATGTTTGCTTCCTGCATCCTTCCAAGGCACTCATGCAGGGTGGAGAAAGGATGGTGGATAAGCTCATTGCAACAGAAGGCTGGGGTGTGATGTGTCTCTTGCTGCTTCCTAATTCTACAGACCTGCTCAACAAAGAGATTAAAATATTGCTTGGTGAAAGAGTCACCATCACGATGCTGTCTTTGTTCACTGATTCAGCAAAGAGACCTCTACCAAAAAAAAAGAAGGCTGAAAAGGCTTGATATTCACATACTTCTGAAATAACAAAATAGATTTGACTCCTCCTACACGCCAACCCCACTTAAAAAGAGCAAAATACATTTTCCAAATACATATTCTTTATACACCACAAGGAATCAAAGATAAATGACTCTTTTCCCTTCACCCCTTCTTTTCCTATACACCCTAAAGAGAGATCCGAGTAATCCATGATGAAAATCTGGGCCACTCAAAAGAATGACAAATGTCCTTTTGATTTCATTGGGGCTGAAATCCAGATCTGGCAAAAACTGGCCAAGATTTTCTCACCAATTGCAATAGAATTATGGTGACATCTTTTCTATGGTAGGCTTGGGACTAACAAATGCAGTGATATTGGACACAGAAAGTGTTAAATGACATCTTGTTTTCTTATAGAAAATTGTGCAGTAATTTATAGTACTTCAGTGTTCCTCTAGGAACTCCTTTCAGAGTGTGATTTCCAGGGATACTGAGGAACCTCCTTTTGACAATTGCTCCCTCTTAGTGGGTTGAGTTTAGCAGCCAAATTACAGGGTTTGCACCATAAAAAAAATCCATGTTGATTAAGGTAGAAATTCATAATGATTTCAGTGCTCATGCTGTGGCTAGAGCAGTGAAATTCATTATTTCACCAGCAAGCAGAAGCTTGCTACTGCTTGCTACAGCAGCAATTGTATAATTTTAATGGAATTTCGTTTTTGTATGGACAATGTCCTGCAAAATTAGAAGTTTCTGTACATAACATTTTAAGCACAGTTGGTTGTCAAGGGTTAACTTCGTTAATGGAGCCTAAGTGAAAGTTTTAAAATACTGCTGTCACGGAGAACAAATGCCTTCAAAGTGCCTATAGCATATGCTATTTAAAAGAACACTGAAATAAAGTTCTGGTTTTAATTATTTTTCTTTGCAGAACTTCTCTAACTTTATTGCCAAAGAAAAGACTTCCAGAGCCAATTTTTAATCTTAATTATACCAGATTCAATCTGGAATATTTCCCTTGAAGTTAGAGTTACACCAGGTTTACACAAAGAAGAATCTGGCCCAGTTTTCATATTAGACTCCTTCTCAAAAGATAATTTAGATTAAAAAGCAAAATATCTGACTAAAAAAGCAGTCTAAGGATCATAATGTAACTACATGCTGCTGTATCCTTGTTCTTGAGCCACACCAGAGCTTTCCTGTCTAAGCCTGAACTGTAGCTTCACATGCAGGGCCACAGGAACCTTTACCTGCATTTTCCTCCAATCTCACTCCCATTTCTCTCTCCACAACCACCTTGCTCAAGAGGAGTGCATATAACTGAGTTCTCTAAAAGATTGTAGACAATAGACAGGCAAACGATCATATAATGGAGGCAGAAAGCACTCTCTGCAGAATTGGATGAGCTAAAGACTAAAACATGGTGGTCTCCGAGGAAAAGGCCAAATAGACTCTGGAGAAGTAACAAAAAAAGGGAGGAAGTTTCCCCTGACATTTCAATGTTTCAGTCTCTCCTGTCTCTGAACTAAAGAAAGAAAAATGAGCACGTGGGCTTTGGCCACTCCTTGGAATGGCTCGAGGTGTGATTGGCATCTGCTTGATTTCTTCCATCACTGATTAGGGGGACAGAACCTTGAGCACAGGAGACACAAAGTGCTGCAAGAGAATGACAGTGTGATTCATGCCTCCTGCTGACATACTTCCAGCATAATCTTGGTAAATATGAGTAAAATGAATGAACAAATTCAATGACTAAGAGGAATGGCTACGTTCATTTCCAGAGCTTTTTGGAGCTTTTTGATGACTGTGATGACATGGATGCTGATTCTTGCAACTCCTAATGATGGCTCCACACAAAACTCAATTCTGCAAGCTCTTAGAAAGCATTAATGGCTTTCTGTCTTCTTAATCCTTAGGACAGAGAAGATCCATGTTCAGAAATACTCCATGCCACAGAAACAGAGGGACAGTGTATTGTTTGCAGGGGTATTTTGGTGCACAAAAGATCCAGCGAGGAGAGGGATCCTTTTAGAAACCTAATTACAATTCATAAACCTTGGCTGTAGCTTCAGTACTTCCACAGCAAATCACCCCAAAGGTGTGTGTTAATCACTAAGTGTCTGAAGAAAAGATGTGGGGTGAAGCAGAAAAATGCCACCTTTTGTGGGATGAAGCAGAAAAATGACATCCCTTGCCTGGAGCATGGGCAATTCAGGGTACTCAGGAAAACAAACATGTTGTTTCTGTCCTGAGTCTGACACTTTATGATGCTCAGCCTATCATGGCTGTGCCCATGGTAGGAATGTATGGTGGACGTGATCAACCCAGGCATATGTGGCGACTGACATTGATGCAGATGTTGGCCTGTGCCCACCGTGTCAGGGATGACCATGACCATAACATCCAGGGTGGCCTCCACACCATCCATCTCCCCCGTGCAGAGCTCAGGGCTGGGTTTCCAAGCACGGTAGCCCAAGGGGAGCAAAGCTGGTACTAATAGTACATAGCTGCAGAACGAAAGCAGCTTGGTCTGGCTGTGGTTTTGTCCTGCTGTAATCCATTAATTGCTACAGCTCGAAAGAACAAAGGCAGAGATAATGGTCTCGGGAGTTATGAACCGGAGTTAAACCTGGGCTGAATCAGCAGAGGATCCTTTGATTTCAGAGGGAAAACTTTTCATTTGTGGCACGGGAGGAATTTACTTCTCTGCTTTACTTGCACCATGCCACATCCCCCGAGCTGCTGAGCCAGGCTCGGGGTGGACCTGAGGGGCTGGACCTACAGAGCTGGAGCCATTTGATTCCCGGGGGGACGGAGGAAGGCCCCTCTTCGCCATGTTCTCCAGAGCCGGTCGACGGCTGATGGAGCACAGAGGCAGCGGCGGCTNGGGGTCTGGGGGCCGGAGCTGAGCGCGGAGCCAGGCGGCGGCGAAGAGCCGGGAGGGTAACAAACCCTTTCCCCCTTGCGTTGCTTCGCCCCTAAACTGGATTCAGCCCGCTTCTGGACTAGAGCGGGCTGTTTATTCTGTCGCAGTCAAAAAAAGTCAGGGCGGGAGCAAAAAGAAAAACAAAGTCTGTTTTTCAAAGAAAAAGGATTCCACGGCTGTTTTGGCATCTTTTAATGTCAAGAGCCAAACGCAACAATGAAAGCAAAACAGCTCGACGTCGTGGCAGCAGCGGCCTCGGTGGGAATACGACGGGGATGGGGAAGGAAAACGACGGGTACGGGGAACTACCTCAACCAACCATGTGGGGAATAAAAATAAAGGCTAGGGAAGGCAGGCTGGGCGAAGTTAATTTCTTTTGTCTGGCTGCCTGTCCTCCCGGTGACACGGGATCCCTGCTATTCAGAGCCAAATTCTGTTTGAAAAAACAAAATAAGGGAATCTGTACTTGTGGAAAGACGGAAAGAAATAAAAATCTAAAAATCTGATAGAACTGTAAATGTACACAAGATCTTCCCGCCGGCAGAACACATTTCCCGGAGGGGCTAGGGCCTTTGGCGGTCTCCTGCTTAGCTCCCCTTCCTAGGTTAGGCAGGGAGAACACCGCTGTGTTCTCCTCCATACGCGATAGATGTGAACGCAGATGTGAGGCCACTCTGCTTTCTCCCTCTCTCAGGGGTTTGAGGGGTATCTGCTCCAGGCTGCAGCTGCTCTTCACGCAGGGATTCCTGATCTGAAAGGTAAAAAGGGTGACTACTGACTGCTTCTTGCGTCGCTTAACGTGGATAATGATAATTGAACACAGACATGCCTTCCCGTCCAGTCAAAAGCCTGCGGCCTCTCAGCGGGGGTTCCCGCAGACCCGGGCCGGGGCACCCCCTCTCGCTAGCCCAGTCCCGCCGGTGGCCACACAAGGTTGGTCAATAGGCTTAGCCAGTCAACCGCTCCCCGGCTCACCCTTGGGAGAGAGCCGCAGGAAAGGATTTATTACTTGAAACAAATTGTGATTTCCCCAGGGAGGGGAATGCTGAGCGGGAGAGGGGGGAAAGGGGCCTCGAAGGCTCCCAGTCCCCCTGCAAGCGTCCGAGAGTGGAAAGAGCCGCCCCTCAATAACCCGAGCCGTCGGTGCTCCCGCTGCCCGGACTCTGAAGGGGCCGCGGGCCCGGGGAGGGGGACAGACACCCCCACCCACCCCGGGGGGCAGGTTGGGAGCATAAACAGACGAGAGCGGCTCTAGCCCGGGCGCCGCACTTTGTTCGAGACTTGCAGCTTCCATCTGTTACCACATAAACACACGCTAACGGGATGCTTTATGCTCCAGCCCTTCAGGGGAGGGGAAGGCGGGAGGACAGGGGAGAGGAGAGGTGAAAAAATCCCCCCACCCCCAGTCTGTCCTCTCTCTAACCCCACATCCCCCTCGCCTCCCTGGACGGGACCCCCTTGCCCCACACGGGGCGGGAGGCAGAGCTCAGCAGCCGTCCCGGAGGGTTTATTTTAACTACCACCTCCTCTGCGCAGGACCAATCCATAGGCACCTCCGGCACTGCGGAGGGGGATCGGCCCAACGACGAGAGCGGGCAGAACCCAGCCCCTGTCAGCTCCGTGCTCCTCGGGTGGCGGGCCTGGGGACGGCGCGGCCGGGCCCTTAGTGTGGGGAAAGGAAAGCCACGTTGGGGCTTTCACCGTTCCCCAGAAGGGTCTCTGGGCTGCGGAATATCTCCGTCCCTGTCTCCACAGAGCCGTCGGGCCCCCGCCCGAAGCGCCAGACGGGCCTAGCAGGCAGTCTTGCCTGTCCCCCAGTTTGCAATTTTTATTTTTCTCTGGGTCTTGTGAGATCTCACGTGGAAGCCGTTAACCAACTCTCGATAATGATCATGACAAAGGCATTATTCAAATGAGGCAGGTAATTGCAACCAGAAGGTTGCCTCCTCCCCTTTCCTTTTGCTCCTTTCTTTTCGCAAGAGTAACTCTGGCATTACATCTCATCCTGATGGTAGTTCGCCAGGAATCACCCTGCATGTTAAACCAGAAAGGCTCCCGCCGGTACATGGTGGCCCGAGCCCTACAGGATCTCCCCGGCATACAGACAGTTGACGGTCATCTTCGCGGGGCTTAAATTTGCGAGAACTCGCAGCTCTGATCCAAGTCATGATAGAGCGTTTCCCTCCACAAATTAAGGGGTTCAGGCTGCTGAGTGCATTCGCCCTCTCAGATGGAGGGTTCCACGGTGCGGTGTGGTTTTTTTTTTTTCTCCTGTGTTGTTTGTTTGTTTGGTTTGTTTGTTCTTTTTTCCCCTCCGTGCTTTTTTGACTCACTGGGAGCCTGTTGTTTATTCACAAGCATTACGGTATCCTGTTAGCATTCCGACTAGGGGCTGCTCATAGATCTGACTCCGATGATTTCCTGGAGGAACATGTGGAAGCAATAGCGGGGTTATGCACTCACCCCAGCCGAGGATGCACTAGTGGAGGGCGTGCAAAGGGCCGGGAGCGCCGCCGGGAGCCCTGCGAGCCCAGCCAGGGGTCCCTCAGCCTGAGCGCGCATCCATGGGAGGTGGTTCTCGTTTCTGCCTCTCTTCTCTTCGGGGCATCTTTGCTTCAGAGGCTTAACTCTGCCTCGCTTCGGGAAGAGACAAAACGCTGAATCCTGACTTTTGCATCCGAGAACAAGCTTTTGTGTAATACTAAATAGGAGAAAGAGGTGAGGGTGGTTGTGGTGCCGGACTGGGGAAGAAAGGAAACGGGAGAAGCTCCGGGACGCGGCTGTGGGGCCGGTACCCTCCCCAGAAGGCAGGCGGCTGGCAGGGACCCGCTGCGCTCCGTTCCTGGGGCTGCACTGCCCCCTCTCCCGCGGCCGCCGCATCGCCGCTCCCCGCGGGCCCCGCTCGCCTCGCTCCGCACGAAGCCTGCAGCAAAAGGGCGGCGAGGGCAGCTCCCTCGGCCACCCCTTATCGCTGGTGATAGCGACGGCCAACAAAGCAGAGATACCCAGTGCTGGCTCCCCGGCGGGGATCAAAGCTCCCTCTGGAGCGTGTTCAAACAGGACGGGCTCGGACGTGCGCTGCCCGCGCCTCCGCCGGCACCTCCGGCCCTTGCCGTGTCCCTGGTTTGGTTATTACTGGGTCTGTTCGCGCTGGGCAAAGCGAAGGCAGAGACGAAAAGAGCGTTCTCGGTCCCGTCGGAGTTGCGGGCTTTGGGGGGGCTGAGTCCTGGCGAAGGTTATCTTTCGTTGTGTCTTTCATTCATAAATGTTAGTGATTCATCGCTCCCTCTCTCTCTCTGTGCCTCCTGGTCCTGGCTGGCTCACGGCCGTCCGTCCAGCTTTCTAGCCCAAACCCGAGCTCAGCGGTGTACAGAGGACAGGAGGAAGCCTCGAATTCGTTTCCAAATCAAACTCCCCGTCCATAAGCTCACACTGTGACCGTGGACATCGAGCCCGGCGCCCGATCCACCGTCCTGGAGGGTCTGAGGAGGGAAGGCTCATTCATGAAATTGGGAGCACTCTGAGTTCTCATGAAAGTTTTTTGGTGGTGTTTTTTTTTGGTTTTGTTTTTTTTTTTTTTTTTTTTTTTTTTTTCTNTTTTTTTTTTTTTTTTTACTTTTCTCCCCCTGCAGTGCAAAACTCCCCGCTTCCCCCTTTCCTCCCCCTCGCCCCTGCCATATGGCCAACCTCCCCCTCCCCTGCAAGGCTGCTGAAATCTGGAGGCAGAGACTGCCCCCCTGCCTGCGTAAGAGCCTCCCGCCGGCGCGCCCGCCTCCGGCCGCGGGGCTGGGGGCGCCGGGAGAGCCAGCCCGCTCTTATTCTGAAGGGACCTGAGGGGGGCTTCATTTCCTGACAGCTATTTACTTAAAGCAAATGATTAGTTTTGGAAGGATGGTCTATAACATTGAATCAATTACGGGACGCGGTTTGTGAGACCATTACAGTCGGATCAGGAGGGAGGGCGAGCGGGAGGGAAAGAGCGCGGCTGAGCAGGGAAAGTCACAAAAGACGTGGACATATTTTGGATGTTTTACAATCTGCAGGATTGGGGCTGCGGATTGTAAAGGAGAAGGTAAGAGGTGCGGATCGTTTTCCTCACCTTTTTCTTTTTTACACCTTTTCTCCCGAGTTTTTTTCCTCGTTTGTTTTATTAGTTTTTCTTTATTTATTTGTTGGGGATTTTCGTATGTTCTTTTTTATTTTCTTTTTTTTTTTCCTTTTTTTTTTT
>VZTN01014082.1:0-55314 GCA_013400515.1 Erpornis zantholeuca | reverse complement strand
CAGCGCGGGCAGCGCTAATGACAAACACATTGGGACTGCGGGGGCCACCGCGCCGCATTCCTGCCGCGGGGGCGGGAGCGACCCACTGGGGCTCCGCGGGCAGCGGCGGGGCCCGCCCCGGGGGGGGAAAGCGGGGACACGCACCGACCAAGTAAGCGGCTCCCCCTCTTCTCGCGTCCCTCACTTCCTTCACCCCGCTGGTCTCCCGTCCCTTCCCCCACCCTTTGTTTTTCACTACCTTCCCTTCTTTAGATCCCGTTTCTCACCTCGCTCCCTCGACCCAGTAGCCTAAAATGCCCCGAGATCCCGAGCGGCGGCACGCACACAACCCCCGAAAGGCGACCCAATCTCCATCCTTGCGCGCCCCGTCTTTTTTCTTTTTTTTTTTTTTTTACGTGTCTCGGTGGAAGGAAAGGTGCTGAATTTAGGAAGGGCTGGTACCTGGAGCCTTTCCAGCCTACAGCCCCTCTCGCAACGGGAACGCCAGCCCTGCCGGACTGCTGGACCCCACTGCCTCCTACCCGGGGAAGGGCAAAGTCTTCGCGGCCACTTTTTGGATTTTGTCAAGTGCGGAGTTGCAAACTTGCTAGCCTCTGCCAGGCTCAAGTCCCCTGGAAAAGTCCTAGGAGCAAGTAGGAAATGGCTTTTTGGCTGTCCGTGGCATTGCTCAACATTTTTGGACGCGGATCCCATAGTTCAGGAACCGTTCCAGAGAACAGGACTTGGACGGCTTTTTCTGGAGCCAGCAGCGACAGCTCTAGCAAGGCAGCAGCAGTCCCAGGGTTCAGCCGCCAGTTCCCGGGGCTCGTCCGCACTCCGTCGGGGAGGCGGCAGCGGACCAGAGGCGAGAGCGATGCCCTCGCCCCCACCAGTGCCGGGGGCGTGTTTCCAGAGCCCCTAGACGGCATTTTCGGCACATCTCTTGCCAATGTTCGAACTCCCTAGCGCTCCTTCGGGGCCTAAGTCTGCACGCCCGAAGCGGCCAGCGCATCGCCTCCGCCCTTATGGGGACTTAGGAACCCGTTCCCGGGGCTGCGGGCACATCGTTCCCTCATGGTCCCACAGCTCCCAGGCGGGGCGCAACCTCTGTCCGCCGCCGGGACTCCCCCCACTCTTCAGACCCCGCGCTGTGGGGCTTCGTGCTTAGCCTGACGGAGAGGGCTGGAGAAGAAGCGTCGGGTCGTAGCACCAGCTCCGCAGCGAAACACGTCTGCGCTCTTCGTCTCCCCTAACCCGTTTTTTCTTTTTCCCGGCTACCTCTCATTAGGGAAAAAAAAGGTCTCTCCAGCTTGGCAAAGGCTTTCCTATTGTTTCCCAGACAAACAGCGAGGTGCCAAGTTTGCTCGGTGTCCCGAGCAGCCTTTGATCTGCAGCGGCTCCGGCCGCCGGGCTGCGCCGAGGGTGGGCGGACCGAGGGGGACCCGCCGCAGCGCCGCTGTCCCGCTCCCCGGGGGCTGCCGCCCGGGCTCCCCACGGGCCGGCACGGTCTGTCAAGCGCCTACAGCCTGATGGGGGCTGGAGAGTGTGAACGGAACTTCCCACCACCATCCACACCCCAGTCCCGACCGGCTGCAGGCGGCCGCTCTCTCCCCGACGGGACGCACCGGGGCAAGCGGAGTGGCTTGTTGTGCTCTCGGGCTCTCCCAGGGCCGATGCAGAGCCCAGCTGGAGTCCCAGCTCGGCTGACTAAGCTCTGTGTCCTTAGATGGGACAAGAGACGGGATCAAAGCAAGGCGACAGGCATCAAAGATTCCTGTCATCGTCTCGTCAAAATCCGAACTGTGGAGATCCGACTTTTAACTCTGTGTGTAGAAACGCTAGGGAAAGATCTCTCAGCAAGGGTCTTCGGGTTTAGCTTCTAGTTAACAATGAGTATTTTAGAACGGCCCTCAGTTAAACAGTGGTTTAGCCAACCTCAAAGCTTGGGGGAAAAAGTTTGAAGAAAAACGAGACCTCACAAAACTTTGGGATTTAGGAGTCCACAAGCAAACCAGCTCTCTCAGCCTGCAGGCACCCTCCTGCTGCTTTTAAATGAGATCCCTTGTTCTGGTACTCCTCTCCAGGCACTGAGGGGCAGGAGGTGTGCCAATCCAGCTGCCGTCAGACACTGGGGCCATCTTTGCTGTTAGTAGTTTGTTGATGTATGGGAAATCTTCATGTGGCTCTGAGGGTAATATTTAGGTATTAGGTTTCAAGAAAGCAGGAAGCAATAAATATTTTAATAAAATATGTCTCTTCTGTACTATAGCATTGGGCTAGGATTGAAGTAAAGTATATATAGAGAGAAAATCTTGAATAGCTCAAACCTCGCAGATTATTTCCAGCTATACTAGTTGTTCTAAACATGAGGCTGAAATGTATGGCTTTATGTAATCCTTGCCTTGCTTGCTTCCTTGTTTCATGACTACAACGGTATCTACTTTTGCACGTGAGCTCTGAAATTTTTGATAGAAGATGTTTCCTTTTCTTCTTTTAAAGACTTAAAGACAAAGGAATAACTTCTGAGAGTTGATTTTTCCTGGTGGTTGCAGGAATTGCTGATAATTAATAAAAATACAGGCAAGAAAGCAAGAGATCCTTTCTCTCCCTCTTGCCTTGCTCTCCTTCTTGACTCATCCCTTTCAAGCCTGTGAAGAGTTGCATGGGCACCCAAGGGAAAAGTTTGCAATATCTAGGTGTGCTACTTCTTGTGGTCAACAGAGATGGATATTTTTTTCCTCACAGTGCTTTTTCACAGTTGAGTTGGGATCTGAGGTGTTCTTTGATTTGATTCTGAGAACCTAAGGAAGAGGTATTAATTGGAAGTGCTGAGGGGTTTGTTTGTTTTTCCTGTTTTCTGGAACAATCTGGAAAACCCGCCTTTGATCAAGTGGGGAAATTTAGGCTTTGCAATTCCCCCACCACCTTTAGATCCCAGACTTAAGGACTCTGTTCTGGAGGATTAGGCTGAAGAACTGGGTCTGACTAGAAGGCTCATCGGGAGGCAGGCATCAGTGTGTGTCCTGCAGAGCCCAAAGTACTCAGCAGGAGCCCAGTGCTGGGCTTTTCTTGATGCATAGTTTTTCTATGCACAGGCTATGCTGGATTCAAATATTTGTAAAGGGACATGGAACAAACCTCATTTTTGGAGAGTATTTATGCCAGTCTTTTTTAATTGAAAATCTTTGCGCCTTTTTCCAGCAAAACCCATCAGACACACATTTTAGTGCTGCAGGGCAGAGCTGCTCTTGTGGAGAGCTGGGTTTGCAGCTTGGGAAGTGAGAACCACGAAATGTTTCAGGAGGTCTTGTCTGAACATTTACATTCAGCTAGTGACATATACCACAAGAAAGAAATGTCTTTTCTTGGGCTGGCCCTAGCTCTTCCTGGAAAAGATCAGCTTTCCCAAAAGGACAGGCTGCCACTCTGACAAAATCACGACTGAAATTACCCAGCCCTCTCATAACAAGGATAATCATCGTGCCAAGATTTACAATTCAAATACTGTCCTATCGCTTATGTAAATACAGAGAAAATGGGACCACGGTTGGTGTGTTGCTTGGTTTAGTGTTTTTTTTTTTTTTTTTAATCACATGAAATTAATAGTGTAGGAATTCTGAATTTTAAGTTGATCCGGGAGACCCAGTTGGGACTGCTGCGTTGGAAACTAGCGTTGCGTTTGCTGGACAAGGATTGTGGCGCGTTAATGTGGATCAACATTGCCATCCTGTGGCCACGAGGATGAACTGCAGTGACTGGGTAGCGGGCAGGAAGTCAGCCCAGTCAGCCCAGTGGTCTCCGGTGGTCAATCCGGTAAATGGGCTGGTTTTCTGTCTTTAAAGAGGTCCTCGGCTGATTCACAGCAGCAGGAAAATGATATATACCCTTGGCTCTTCTTGGTTTCCCCTCCGCTCTTTCACTTTAGGTCAAGTAGAGTACTCACCTAGGAATATCATAATTTTCCGAACATGTATTTCCATTGAGTTTCTGAGCGCTTGTCTTCTGTGGTACAGTCAATGAAACCCTTCTTTATAGGAAGCCAGTGCTTGGCAGATAGTGCTTGGAAAATTGATGCCTGACTGATAACAGTTCTTTAGAGTTAGTCTTCTGTAGTCTTCAGTAGTCTTCTGATTTTTTATTTTTTATTTTTTTTTAATCACTAAAGTGCACAGGAGAGATACCAGGATTTCAGTCAGAACCTTTCAAAATCTATGTAAATTCAGTGTCTGGGCAAACCCCTGGGAAGAGTTTGGCAAATCCCTCAGGGCATCACGTAGCTTTTACTATACACACCCATGTTTCTACTTTAGCTAGCAATGTCCTAAGTATGCAAGGAATTAAGATTGGCTCAAATTCACATTGTTTGTGTCCTGTTAATACTGGGTTTCAGCTTGCATAAACCTACTGGCTTCAGCAAGGCTACATCAAGTTATGGATTGATAGATTAGTTTTAGGAACTGAACCTGATGTGTTTATTCAGGACTGAGATTTGGATAGTTGGGGACAAAGAGAACTGCTCTGCCATAAGAGCTGAATAAGTGCATACAAAAGTGTATGTGATTGTAAATAAAGAAAAGCAGGATAGATGTAGCTGCTTGGTGTTGTGGGAATGAGCAAACTGTCTCCTGGCTGTAAGCGTGAAATTGTGCCTGTATTAAACCTTGAGTGTGGCATGGATGTGTGAGGATATGTTGGTGATGGCACTAGCATTCTTAAGTCAGATGTGTGATGTAACTAAATTCAGTTCAAATAGGTTTTGTATGCGGGCTATGGTGAATCCTTAGTACATTATTCTGTCTTTCACTGTGAAGAAGTGTTGCTCTGGGTCTTGATGAGATTAACGGGTCATTGAGGAAAGATCAAAGCTCTAGGTTGTGAAAGAAGAGCCAGATGGAGAAAGCAAATTTAGTTAAGTCCTTGTGTTTTTAAATTGCAATGCTACATTGGGACACTCATTGATTTTAGTGTCGGCCCAAACAAGACAGCAAGTTCAAAGTAGCACTTTGGAAGTGCCATCACCTGTAATACATCATTTGGCTTAGTCCTCACATACACAGCTCTGCAATAATGCAAGTCCACCTCAGCAGAGCTTCTGGTGGGCAAGAGATGAGCTAGCTTTGTTTCTTCTCCTCCTGTGCTGAATCACTTGCGCTGAATAGTCTGGCAAAACAACACAAAAGGGGGAGAGGGTTGCCTTTTCAGTGAGAAAAGGGAGGGAACCTGGCAGAAGTGAGGTAACATTTTCTTATGGATCTGGGGAGATTAGGAGTCAAATCAATAAAGCAGACCATTGTAAGTCTTTAAAGGGTTACAGAGCGTTACTTTATTAGAAAAAAATGCAGGATATAAATGTGATAAAAATGAGTGAGGAGGCTGAAACTGAGGGAATTATCGATGTCCGAGAGTCTGTTATCAATGAGAGACAGATACATAAACACATGGCAGTTATTGCTAATTGAAGAATCACGAAAGATGCCTTGTCTCTGCTGGAACATTGTTAGCTGAATTTCTGAAGGTAATTGTACATGTTTTTGAGGCAGGTAGTCTTCTAATCCTGCTTCTGAGACCTTTATGTTTAATTTGAGTATCAAATTCTTTTGCATTGCAAAGAGGTGCTGTGTGCTGCACCCATTGCAGGAGGAAAGCAGGACTAGATCAGAAACACTCCTTGGCATGTTGTAAGCATTTAGTTCCCATATGGCACTGCCACAGTTGTAATAACTAGACACACCTATGTGCTTTCCTATCTCAGCATCAGGAACTGAATACCAGAGGATGAATAGAAACTCTCCAGAACTTTTGAAAAGTAGTCCCTGTCTTGGCTCATCATCTTTTATTTCACTCCTTGGTCAGTGTTTCAAATTAGGGGCTCTTCTGTGCAGTGTTTTTTCAATCTATACTGGATTAGGGCCAAATCCAGTTGCTATTAGAATTCAACAACAAAACATCTGTTGGTTTCAGTGGGAGCAGGGTTTGTAACATCTTCTCCTTTAGAAATTACCTAGGACGCTGCTTGAGGGTTTTATGTAGAAATGTCATTACATGGCACAAAAATTATATAGATGCTGATTGCTGTTGTTGCCTCTATAAGACAGATGCTTTAGGATTATATGTTTGCAAGCTGAAATAATTGCATGTGATCTATGACTCTCTGCACTCTTGGGGAGAAGAGATGCTCTATGAATGGCAGTTCTGGCCTACAGTCTGTCATGGATTTATTTCATTAGGAAATTTCAGCATATGTTTTAAATAGCGTGTCTCTCGATCAAGGGAATTCTTGCTAAACAAGCAATAAGCACTATTGTATTACATTGTATTCTGTAAGCTATATATACACATATGTACAACGGCAAAACAAAAATATCTCTCAGGGTTGTACTATTTGTAATAAGAGTGGCTTTAAAACATGATTTTCTCCCATAAAAGCTGCTTGCAGCTGAAAGGTCAGAACTTACTGCATGAAGATCTACCTCCATGCTTGTGAGGGTGCTGCCTCTGTGCAGGGGTGTTTCTGTGGGCTCAGTCCCAGAGGCTACAGTGGGGAACAGAGCTGCTTGCAGGCTGTTTGAGAGCAGATGCACCAGGACTTGGTTCCTCACACCAGGACTTGGTTCCTTACACTCCCAGTGGAGAGAAGGGGTTATAGTGTCTCATTTGCCTATCATCTGTGGCCACAAGCACCTCGTGGGAGGAGGTGGCATGAGTCTCACTGGGCTATGGCTGTGAGCTGGGGTCCTGGGCCATTCTTCTTTGTGGCATCATGTGGAGTGATGGGAAGCTGCACTTGGGTGCTGCAGAAGAGGGGTCTTATATGGTTGTCAGTCCATTAATTGTCTCTCTCTTACCTTTTCCTTTCTGTTTCAGTTGATGGTAGCTATGGGTACTTTCCCACAGATGTTCCTGATCCTGGGATGTTTTCTCACAGGTAATGTTCCTCAGTCCTCTAAGCCTCTCCATCCCTAAGATTCATAAATCTGTATTCAAATTCACTTTCATTCTGCCCACAATAACAAATGCCACATGGTTGCCAGCTGGCTACAGACCTGTTTTTTCAGCTTTTCCCCCTGGTAGGCTATGACATCTACTGAGAAGGCTGTGCTTTTCCTGGCCCATGTCGGCCACTTTGGCTCTCTTGTGCTGCTGTGACCTCCCACCTGACTTGCCTGACTGTGCAGGGAAAGTGAGCCTGCCCCCCTCCAGCTGTCCCACGCCCACCCTGCTGGGCATTCTGCGGCGGTGGTGCTGGTGAGGCTGCCTGTGTGAGCTCCCGCATCCTCCCACGCCGCAGCACCGCACTGCCCGCACCGGGGCTGCCGGCCCAGCCTCCCACCGTCTGCCAAATGAATGGTGATGGGAGGGCAGGGCAGGCTTTGCCACAGGCTGCCAAATATAGAAAGGGCCTGTAGAGCGAGGTAACTCTGGGCAGGAGTGGAAAATGGTTTCAAAGACGGTCTGGATTCCTGGTGCCGTTTCATTGCAGAGAGCACCAATTTCACGCAGTGGGCCTAGGTGCTTGATTATTGTACAGGTCAGCTAGTAGATTGAAACCACAAACATATTTCCTTGGTGAGTTCCTCGTTTTATAGGGTTTGGATCCTCTAATTTTCCTTCTGAGAGTTGGACCCACACCAACCCACCAGCAAATTACCTAGACTTGCAAATCTGAGCCTGTAACTGGAGATTGCATCTGAAAACCAGTGCCATATACAACATCTAGTTCAATGAATTGCAGTTTTATTTGGCTACAAGCCTTCTATACATTTTGGCTAGAGGTAGACCTTATGTACAAGGTCCTGCTCTGGCCCTTTGCAGAAATTGAAGTCAGATGTAAAATGCAGGTGTTAGTCTTGGGAAGTGGTTTCCAAATTTCAGCTGTAACCTTATTTGAAGGCTGAGAGGACTGCTGGTTTCCAGACCATGGCTGCAAGGAGGTGTGGGATACCTGTGACCCAGTGGCCAGGGTGTGGAATTCGCTGGTCTGCAGTAGAGCTGTGTATACCTTTGGGGCTGGAAAACTGTGGTGTGGATTGGGAGCTATCTCTAACTTCACCTCTGTCTGTCTTTCACCTCTTGATTTGACAGACAGAAGTCAGCAAGCAAACACTTAACATTTCAAAGGAAAGCCATTTGCTATCCCTTGGGCAAAGCTCTGGCTTTTAACAAGGGCAAATTTCCTGGGACATCAGCGGGTCTGAAAGTCAGAAAAAAAGATGCTCTGGATCTTCTCTGCTTCCTTTCACATCTCTGTGCTGAAGCTGTTTTGTGTATTCACATGCTTTTTATTTGTGTCTTTTTGCAGGACCATTCCCAACATTTTGCCAGCTTCCTCTGCCAAGTATTGTTCCCAATAGGAATGAAATGGTGGTACAGCTGAATTCCAATTTCACACTCAAATGCTCTGGAGACAGCGAAGTGAGCTGGCAGTACCCAGTGACCGAGGGAAACCACAGGATAGACATTAGACATGAGGAAAACAACAGTGGCCTCTTCGTGACAGTGCTCGAAGTAGGAAATGCATTGGCTGCTCATACTGGCTTGTACGTCTGCTATTATAACCACACACAAGTGGAGGATGGGGAAGTGGAAGGGAAGGACATCTACATCTACGTGCCTGGTAAGTGGAGGATGACACAGCTGTACCTGGGGGTTTGGGTGGGAGAGGTGAACCACGGATGTTCAGAAGAGGTGTGTTGCTGGTGACAATTTACTGTTAGAGGGAGACAAATAACCCCAGGGCCATTTCCTAATGTGTAAATCAAGACCAGCCCCTGTGAATCTGTGGATGTGCTCTTATTTCTTTCTATGGGTTTTCACTTTTTGATAAGAATTTTAGTCCTCAAGAAGAGTGATGAACTCACAGCTTAAGATTTGAGGTCTTCTGATCACCAGGGGATGGAGAGTAGGCCTCGGTGGCCAGGACAGCTCATCTGTGAGAGGATATCCAGCCTTTAGGTTTGCCTGGCTCCCAGGTGGGGATTAATAGAAAAGCTAGTCTTTTCAGGAGGGACTTGGGTGGATATTTTGGGGTGTGTACTGACCAAACCAGTGCCATGTATGCTACTAAAGCTGCTGCCAGATAAGGAAGGACATTTCTTGTTCTTAACCTGTGTTATGCCTGAACAGAGAACTGGAGAAAGCTCATGTGTGCACAGGGCCTGGGAAGTGTAAAGCAATGGAGATGTCTTGGGCGTGGCTGTTAGAAGGAGGTGAAAGAAGTGTTCTTGCTGGCCAATCTGATGCAAGATTAAACACATGGTGCTACTGTGCAGTGCCCTGTAATTTTCAAGGCAAACACAGCCTTCCCGGGCCCTGTGTTGCATTTCTCTTTTGTGGTGGAAAACTGTTGGACTCAGAAGAAATGGCATCCCTTCTTTTTGGAAGTGCCTATTTCCAGCTTTGCTCTCCAACCCCCTTGTTCTGACTGGGAATCTGCTTAACGGCTTTCCATGATCTCCATGGGATGAAAATCTTTATTGTCATAGCTGAGATAGGCACCAAAGGCTGAGCCACGACTGACGGCTTTTGTAAAGCCCTGTCTGGATGCTTCCTCGGCATTGGCTGGGCTTCAGGGGGTGAGGATCACAAATGCAGGGCCAGAAGAGATCAAGCCACTGGATTTGCAGTAAATATTTTGAACAGGAAACAAAATAGAGAATAAGAGATTGCAAGTCTTCCTGCAAAACTGCTGTATGTTCTGAAGGAGGGGATGTCTGCAATGGCAAGGAAGATTCTGGAAGGGCAAAAAGCCAGGAAGCAGTAGCAGGACTTGTTTTAAAGGCTATTTTGCAGTGGCATTAAGTTTTTGCTGTTGCTTGTGTGATTCAAGGACAGTGATTCTTCCAAGACTTTCTCTCCATTTGTCACAAATGTTTACAAATGTAAATTGTTTGTGTTTGTTCTTGAAGCAAGATGTTTCAGCAGGGGCTTCCATCTTTGTCACATATATCTCAATATCCAAGCAGCTCTAACCAAATTACCAGAATAGGTTGTTTATGTTAAGCAGTCTTGTAACTCACACAGTGAAGGAATATAAAGGAAAGAGATGGCAGATTTCTTCATGAGGACTTTTTGGTTTGGTTTTTGAAAGCCTCTAGACATCAGCCTACAAGATTTTCAGGGCAGAGACACCCTGTAATTTTTTCCTACTTGCTAACCATCAATATGTCATAAATGCAGAAACATATCCTTTTCTCCAAATTATAGAGAGTGTCTCTGTTTCCACCATGAACTTTGTCTTTACAATTGTTTTTCCTGCAATGAATTAGGAGGGCAATGGGTGGCAGCAACCCACTTTAGCCAGGGAGGATTACATTGAGACTTCACACAATATCCTATTTTCACTAACAGCACATAGAAAACCAAACTAGGTGAATCCTGTTTCTGTTTTAAATTACACTGGGAAAATGAATACATGGAGTTGGCAGTGTTTTTGGGATGGAGCGCTGTGTTTGGAATATCGCTACAAAGAGCCTGCCAGTGCAGCAGAAAATCCATTGTTGGAGGGATTTGGATTGCTATTTATTAAATTTTATTATAAAGCTTTGCACAGAAGCTTCAGGCTAGCAGGGATTATTTGTTTTTTCTGAATGGCCAAATGGAGACAATTTGAGGGCGATGCTTTTTATGCATAATGTTATGCAGTTATGTTTTAAACTGAGATTCTGGATTGGCTGGGTAGGAAAGTTGGCATGTATTTTGTTGACTTTAAAAAAAATAATACTACCAGGTCCTTGTTTGCTTTTTTGCCTAGCTGAATACCATATTTTGAAAACCACATGCTGTGACCATAATTAACTATGTCTCATAACTCTAATGTTGGACATGTTAGAAATACATGAAGATAAGTACCTTGAACTATTTTTGATGAAAATTGGCTTTAGTGGTGTTCAACATAAACAACATGAAACTGACTTCTACTTTTTTTTACTTGGAAAGTGTTGGGATTTTTTATTTTATTTTTATTTTTCTCTCTGCTTATATATTGGTTAGGAGACAGCTACTAAAATAATAGGTGAGAAAAATCTAACTTAAAGTGAGATGTGATTCATAACACTTAACATATTGTGGGGAGGATCTTTTGTCTTTTTCATTGTGCATCCTGAATTGTCACAAAGGAGTGCAAGCCCCTTCCTGTTTTATGCTAAGAGAAATGTCTCGTTACATGTCACACCAAATAACTAAAATGAGATACCACATGAAATTAGCAAACCTTACCTACAATATCTGAAAAACTGGTAGAATGAACTGTGCAAGTTTGAGTTATGACCTGTACGTGGTCATTGGTATCCAATCCTTGTGCATGGATTTGCTACAAACAAGACAGTGTAATATTACCTCTTGTGTTTTACAGACCCAGACATGCCTTTTGTTCCTTCTATGCCAGAAGACCAGTTCATCCTAGTAGAAGAAGGTGATCCCACAGTTATCCCTTGCCGGACAAGCGACCCAGATGCTCAAGTGACTTTAGTTAACAGTTTAGACAAGTCTGTGAATGCTCTGTATGACACCAAACAAGGCTTCATAGGGAATTTTCCTGCGGGCTCATACACATGCAAAACAATGGTTAAAGGCATGGAGTTCAAGTCTGATGAGTTCCTCATCTATATTATGCGAGGTATTTATTTCTGTTCATTTAAAAAAAAAAAAGAAGAAAAAGTGATTGTGTTCTTTCTTCACACTCTAAGAGCCATATTAGCATCAGCATCACAGAGTTACATCAGATATTTCTCCAATGATGACCTCACTGCACCTCTGGCAGTACTGCCAGTTACTTAGTTGCAAGTGTACTTACAATTTTCATGAAAATAAAGTGTCCCTAACTTTATCTTTTCTCCAAAATTATTGCAAGAAAAATGTTTTGTTGTCCATGTATTTTCATCCTATTTGCTAAACAAAACTTTAAAGGCTGATGTTACCCAGTGGCTTTGAAATGTAGAACCTTGGGTAGCCTGAAAAACATAATGATTTAATTATTTTGAAAACATTTTTCCTGACCATCAAAGACAGTCACTAATTAGCAAAATGGGAAATTGCTTTTATACCCAATGTTTTTTTACAGGGGGATTTGAGATAGGAACTTCTAATTGAAATTTTATTTGTGGATCATTTCTTTGTGGCATTGAACTCAATGCCTGTACAGTTCATGCTTTAAATACAAATTGTTTATATTAGTATAGATCTGCAGTACTTTTGCTGAATTTTGAAGGTGATTCCTCAATAGAAGAAGTGAAATGGATATCCTCCTCTGAAACTGCACTATGTGAAAATCGCAATCTTTTAAAAACTAAATGAGAGTTCTCTCTTCTCTTAGCTACTTCACAGCTGCCTGTTGAAATTGAAGCTCTTAAAACTGTCTACAAAACAGGCGAGACCATCGTAGTAACTTGTGTGGTCTTTGACAACGAGGTGGTTAATTTACAGTGGAATTATCCCGGGAAAGTGGTAAATATCTCTCTCTTTATTTTTTTCCCCCAGTGATTGTAGTTACTTATTAGGCAAGCAAGTGGTGTTGCAAAATATTGTTCTCTTATCTGAATGAGACAGCTGAGGAGAGAAAATCAAGTAAGTTTTTTTTAAATTTTGGGCTACCATAAAAGAAAGTCAGTCCCAAAAGGTAAATTTGCTGTTAGTAACTAAGCAAAGCACGAGAAGAAGGTGAGATATGGCTGGAAGGAATGCTGTCTCTCAGGTATTGTGCTGCTGCAAAAAAAGAAATGTTGTGAAAATAGAAAGATCTAGGTGTGTTGGACATCTGAGTAGAGCACTGCTGCTGAAGGTCTGAAGCTCTAAAATGGCTCTCTTAAATCCCGGTTCTTGGGGATAATAAAGGAAAATGAAGAACCAAGTCTATAATCTTAAGTGATCTTCATTATGTAGGAGTAAACTGAAAATATTCTTACAGTCACTGTAATTACTAATGAGAAATATCTAGTAAGAAAATCTTAAAACTTATGTAGAACCCTGAAAATTTTCAAACTAGCTTAATATCCTTTTTCAGTGAACAGTTTTCTTCAGTGAAACTTGGCTAGGGCCACTCCCAGGCAATTTTAGAGTAGCCCATGTAAAAAGTTTGGTTGCTGAAGGAATGTTATAATCGATGTGTACTTAGTTGTTACTCCAAATCCCACCTTTTATTTAAGTCAGTTATGAGCCCAAGAGGAAAAATTATTTGAGGAAGTTTTGTTTTGTTTTCTATCATACATATCAATATAGTCTCTGCTATATGCCTCATTTCAAAACTAGCCCCAGCATATTTTTGTACCAGCTTCTTATGATAACATGGTCTGTCATTCTCACCACTCCCTTACTCTCAAGAGTTTTCTCCTTGTCAGTAAACTATTCTTGTTTGAGAGGAGGCAGAACATAGCATCTATTAACTGGTTACTTTTTGGTGAAGGGGATAAAAATTCATCTTACTTCATGGACATTGAACAAAGGGCAGTCAAGTGTCTTTTACATCTGAGAAAAAGATAGTGCATAAACAGGGAATCACTCTTTCAAGTTGCTTACTAAAATTTTCAAAGGTATTTGTTTCCTGTGAACAAAATATCAGTTCTCAACCTCCTCAAACTTCTGTGCCTGCCTCCCAAAGGGTCTATTTTTATTGGCACAGCTTTTCTGTTGTGGCTGAAAAAGGCATCCTTAACTGAGTAAAAAAAGTCTTCTGCCATACAGGATGTAGATGGTTGTTCTCATTTCAGAGGTATCAAAGATCCTCAATGATGTGCTTTCAGCTCCGTTACTTAAGCAAGGTTTTTTTTTCCTTTTCCAAACTACAGAAAGAAAAAGGTCTGATAAAACTTGATGATATCAAAGTCCCGTCGCAGAAGCTGGTTTACACCTTGACCATTCCTGAGGCATCAGTGAAAGACACAGGGGATTATGAATGTACTGCTGGGCATGCAACCAAGGAGGTTAAGGAAAATAAGAAAGTAGTCATTACAGTTCATGGTATAGTCTGATTTCAGTGTCCAAAATTATTAACACATTGAAAAATACCATTCTTGAAAAATGTTGCATAGTATTGTTTACCCAAGGCATTTTCATTTACAGACAAAGGCTTTGTTCACCTGGAACCTCAGTTTAGCCCTCTGGAAGCTGTCAACCTGCATGAAGTCAAAAACTTTGTTGTTGATGTGCAGGCTTACCCAGCACCAAAAATGTACTGGTTGAAGGATAACGTGACTCTGATTGAAAATCTTACGGAGATTGTTACTAGTTCCAACAGAGTCCAGGAAACAAGGTAAAAAAACTTCTGACCCTTACTTTCCCATGCTGACTTGAGTTCCTCCCCCAGAAACCTGGGCACTGCTCCTGTTCTCTCTTTACACCTCAGTTTGTTGCTTCTTCCTCAGTGGCAATTAAAAGTTTATTTGTTTTCCATTCTGAAGGGTGATGTCTAATTTACTTCTTCTTACTCCCTTCTTAACATCTACCTCTACCTCTTCAAAGTTCCTGAGCACTAAATCTCCTCGCTCCCTTCAACATGTCTCCAAACAAATAATTTCCACCTATTTCCAGTAAAATCAGGGCTTTGTCAGGTCCTTGCCAAAAGTAACTAAGGTCACTTCTTTCTCAGTTGTATGCTGATAGTTGTTTACCACTTGAGTAATGGCTTTAGTTAAAGGCGTGCTAGAAATGCTAAATGTCACTATGTTATAATAGCAACATACTCAGATTACGTGTTGCACCAAAATGATTTTTTAAATTTTTAAAATTTAAAAATACAAACAACAGCTTGAATTTCTGCAGGTTTCAGAGCATTTTAAAATTGATACGGGCCAAGGAAGAAGACAGTGGATACTACACTTTGGTTGCTGAAAATGAAGATGAGATTAAAAGATACACCTTCTCATTGCTAATACAAGGTAAGGAGCCCCAAAGCCTTTCCTAGCTGAAGTCATGCCACACAGCAAAGACTTGATCCACTTGCACACTGGATTGCCTGGAGTATGGATATACAAAAGGCATGAACCAGGGTGAACAGAGGAGTGTGTGTGTGTTAGTCTCTGGAGCTTTTCTACCCTGATCCTGGCTTTCACTTCTGCACTGGCCTTGAGCCAAAAAGAAACTTTATCCTCCCAGCTAAGTGATTCCAGCTGACAGCAGGATGATAGCTAATTTAGCAGGACATGAAGACGTGGCACAACTGCAGCGCTTCCTTCTCAGTGCTCTAGCCTAGAATCCACTCTGTCCTACAAGAGATAAGCACCTCTGGATGAATCTGTGTCAGTAGATCTTGCTGAGATACTGCCCAAACAATACCTGTCCTGCTTTGAAATTTGAAGCTGTTTTTTTTGTAGGCACTGACAAATAGTTTAACAAACTCCTGACTCCTTCCCAGTTCCAGCTCTGATCTCAGCCCTTGTGGATGATCACCATGGCTCTGCAGGTGGGCAGACAGTGAGATGCTTGGCAGAGGGGACCCCACTTCCTGATGTGGAATGGCTGGTTTGCAAGGACATTAAAATGTAAGAGGAGTGGGGGGTTTCTTATCTGAAATATGTATTGTATTAGCTTGTAATTATCTTAACGTGATTAGTTTCTGTACCATGTTTTCCTCATCAAGAGCCAGTAAGTTTTAGATAATTTTTATTTCTTTTTAGAGACATGTTGCTTATATTTCAAGAGGTTGTCAGTGCCCTTCCTTTTACATCCTATAGGACACAAAACAATGCATCCATTCAGGTTTCTCTCATAAAAGCTTTCTGTTCAGTATGACAACTCTGCGGATTTCACAGTCCTGGTTTGAGTAAGGATTTTGAGAAGTAGCTGTCCCTCCATTCAGGGAGTATTTTTAATTTCTTGAATAGTTTAGTCTGCCTCATTACCACTCCTGTGTGTTTCTACATTTTCACTTATAATTATTCCCCCCTAATTATAATTTTCACCTTCAAAGTGTTTTAGACATGTGGAATAATTGCTCCCATTTTTGCTAGTTCTATACTGGCTCTTTCTGTGTCTACTGGAAAGTTGCTTTTTTCCCTAGGATATTATCCAACAGGGAGGGGGAGACAACACATGGAAGAAGGCTAGGAAGCTGTGTTCTGCTCTCATTGTTCTTACTTCCTGGTGGGGTGGTTGTCCTCCTGGCCTCGCCCCCATAAACCTTGCTCAGTGCGAAGAATTCTGTGCAAAACAGAGATCCACCCAGTACCATAATTCTGGTATACACTGGATACACAGTGATACCAAGGACTATCTCTACCAAACTTGCTGGGCTGTGTTGTTGGGCCCTCTAATCAACAGTAAGGAGGATTAGAAGGTGAATTATTTTGAGGGAAGAAAGGTGCAGGTTTTTCACAGAGGCAGTCTAGAGACCCTTCTGACCCTTAAATGTATTGTTGTCAGAAGAAATTTGCAGGGAAAGGTAATTCTTGTTCTGTTCACTCTTATTTATCCATACCTGCACCCAACACTCATTTCCCCCATTATTCTTCTCTGCAGGTGTAGCAACGATACCTCATGGACCCTTTTGACTAGCAATATCTCTGATATACACATGGAAGCCCACCTGGATGAGAAAAACATGGTGGAAAGCCAGGTGACCTTCCAGAAGGTAGAGGAAACCCTGGCTGTGCGATGTGTGGCAAGGAATGACCTTGGTGCCGTTACTCGAGAGCTGAAGCTTGTGGCTCCCAGTGAGTTTGCTTTCTCCTTCTATGCAATCACAGCAGCCACTTTGACCCTGCTCTAACTCACCCCAGTTCAGTCCTAAGGGATACAAATATGAATTGTTGTAGATAGGGAATTAAAGTGGACTTTTTTTTTTCTGCCCTGGAACTTCTGAGGATGAGGCATTCTGCAGGTCTTTATGGTGCATCTGCTTTTTGCTTATTATGTGGTTCCATAATTCATTTTACCATTTTATTAGCAATGGCTATGGGACATTCTTCTAGACAATTTGTATTTGGTTTTAAACCAAAGTGGCAGAGCAGCTCTGGGCTTGGAAAGACTACAGTCACCAGCCTCAGGAACTGCTCCCACCACTTCTGCAGGACATGGGAACTGCAGTGATAGGGAAGGTGGGTGTCTTGTGTGTGATGTTCCTCATGGTTCAGGAGGAAAATATGGTCTATCTCTTTACTCCACAGCCTTGAGATCAGAGCTAACGGTGGCTGCTGCTGTCTTAGTGCTGTTAGTGATTGTGATAATTTCACTGATTGTCCTGGTCATCATATGGAAACAGGTAATGTAGAAAAGTATTTCAGTTTGGGTGCTGAGCCCTGCTGGGTTTTGATCTGCTCTAAAGTCAGGTACAGGACTAATGCTTGGTTTTGCATTCAATGTGCTCTGCAGAAGCCAAGGTATGAGATCAGATGGAGAGTCATTGAGTCTATCAGCCCTGATGGCCATGAGTACATTTATGTGGACCCAATGCAACTGCCTTATGACTCCAGATGGGAGTTTCCTCGAGATGGGTTAGTGCTTGGTAAGTTTTCTCTAAGGAACTAACCTCACCACTCTTTGGAGAGAAAGACATCTAATGAGCATTCTGAGGTCTCTGCAGGATTTGCAATGGAAGTTATGGCCACAAAGTCCAGAGTCTCTGTCTGTCTGTTCTCAGTTTTCCTCTCTGATCTTCTTCTCCTACAGTGTCACCAGCCCTGAGGTGTTAGTGTCTCTTGGGCCTCTGTTCCAGTTCTCCTCTACATGCCCTTTGTGCAGTGTGCACCCCTACATGGCTTAGGGGACTCTCTCAGTGGGAAATGCCCTTTTCAACACTCCTGCTAAGGCATCCACAAGAAGGACGTCAGTATATTTTATCTGCAAGACATTTATACACTTATGTGCAGAGGCCAAGAAAATCTGCAACTAGTTATGTAGTTTTATAAAAAATATTTTTTAAATTATTAATCCATGCCACGCATGTATCAGTGCTGAGTAACTGCATATTTTTGTGGCTACTGTCTTTCTTCCTTTCCCTTCTGCTTCCTTGCTTTGCTATTCCTCATCAGAATTCATACAGAATTCAGTTGTAATTACTTCCTCAAGGCTGGCCCAGTCTCTCATTTATATCAATTGTAAGTGTAATGACTATAGAAAACTTTAATGTTCTATCCAGATAGTGCTTTAAACATACAAGGCTTGCCTCTCTTGGAGATATCTGTGCACCAAATTGCATCACAAAACACAGGAGAAGAAGATGAAATATGTGTTTTGTTTGATATATTTCAACACACTCCTGCTGTAGTTCTTCACTATCAGAGAGAAAGAGTTAATTCTTGAAAGAAGCAAGACAAAAATTCCTGGTTCAGGAACAATATCTTTTAATTACATTCATGTTGCTAATTGAAGACTAGAGGAGGGTGGATGTTTTATGGAATTATTTTATTACAACCCAGACTTTAATTATATGCCTAAATAGGATTTGTCAGATCTGAGTTGTTAAAGACCACCACTGTGACTTTGTCTCCCTCTGACTCACGAGCACCAGCCTGCTTCAATGCTTTCTTGTTTACAAGTGTATTCACAATAGTCAGTAACTTGAAAACCCAATGCTCCATATCCTTTTGGCAATCTGGATTGCACAAGTACTCTTCTTGACACACTTACCTGCTGGCACTTTTGCCATATTAAATTCTTGCTGGTGAGGGGGGACGCTCTTTTATTTCCAGGGCTGACAATTCTGGTTTGTGTGGATTTTCTCTTATCTAAGTGGGACATGACAGCAAAGCAATTACACCTTTAGTTCAGGGAGGGTCTGAAGCAGGTTACAAACCCATTTTGGCTCTGCCAGATGAATATTTCCCATCCTAGCTGTGTAAGCCAGCTGGCATTTATTTGTTTGTTCTAGCCAGTAGTGCCTGGAGTGCTGTGCTGTGTTAAACGCCAACTCTGAATATTGGCTGGATGGAGCTTCCGTTGATAAATTTGGGTTACACTGCAAATTTTCCTTTGCAATCGCTGATCCACAGTATCTGCAGTGCACTGCTGTTTAAAGGGCTCACAAACCACTGCAGGTCCAGGAGATGTGTACCAGAAGGAGCAATGCAGAAATGCCGTGAGCTGTTTGAACACCACTGCCTTCTCCCAGCTCTGCTGAGAATTAGCGAGGTTCCAGCAGGACCTGGACCTCCTCCTGGCTGACAGAGCTGAAAGCAGCAGCTTTTGAGGAATGAGTGCTGCTGCTCAGGATACTAGGGTGGCTGTACAGAGACAGAAGAATTGCTCTTGTCACTTCCCAGCAAGCCACTCATTGTCCTGGTGACCTTAATAAAATGAAATGCTGGTCTGACACAGAATCAGACCCGTGCCCATTTGAAAAAGGCAGGTTAAGATTCAAGTCACACAGCACTCAGAGATGTGGTACCTAATTTTATGAGGCTAGACACTGAGTGTAGATTATAAAGCTTGACACTTGTTTGGCTTTTAATACAGACCAAGAGACTTAGGTTTCATTTGGAGTGAGTTGATTATCCCAGGTCAATTTTAGCAAAGACGCATCTAGCTGAGATGGTTGCATCTGGAACAAATTCACAGACTTCACCTTTGTGTCCTCTGAGCAGAAAAGCAGCACTTCTCTGCTGCTTGTCTGCACAGCAGATAAGCTCTATGGATGGGTACAGAGGCTGAATTAACTGCTGTTCCTCCACTAGTTTGAGGGGTCTTGAGCTGCAGCTGTGTCTGCACAGTCCCTCTGTGGTGGCGAAGCAGCACTCCTCCTTCAGCGAGCAGATCACAGCAGTGCCTTTATGTTGGGAAGTAAACTCACACTATAATTTGAGCTTCAATGAAGCACTCATCAAGAATATGATGGCGTTACAGATGACTCCAGTTCTTGAGCAGTTAACTCCCACTCCAGTTGGAGTTAACTCCAGTTCTTGAGCAGTTAACTCCCACTTGGCTCCAAATTTCAAATGCGAAAGACATGGGGCTTGGTCTACATCTGCAGAGAGGGTTGAAAAGTGGAAATAGCAGTGATGGCTCCCTGCCACTCCGGAAGTGCTCTCACTGCCTCCACGTGCACCCCAGCCCAGCAGAGGTGATGGGGAGGGAGCTGTGTGCCTTGTGCTCAGCTGACAATATGGTTTTGGGGAGGAATTGGCTCGTGAAGACAAGAAGATCAAGGAGAATCAGCAAATGCCATCACATTCTGAAAGGCTGCATCCTGCCATATGGCTCCCAGACCTTCAGTCTGAAAAGTTTCAGGGGCCAAATTTCAAACTCAGGTTGTTTGAATTAGTCTTAAATTTAGTGTGAAGCTTTCTCACATCCTGATTGGAAAGAATAACCTTTGGAGCACGGGAATTTTGAAAAGAAATCACATAGTTTCTGTGGGCATGACACACTATGCTGTCATAATCTTGTAGAGGTTCGTTAGCGTTCACTAAGCGTTCCTTAACCATTTCTTGTGCTTGTTAATGATGTAGATATTGTTTGGCTGGAAATTCCCTGTCAAAAGCATGTGTACAATAAAAGTGGAGGCAGTAACTAGAGGATAACAGAAACATATGGCATTGCATGCCAGATAACACCTTCAGAAGTGTAAAAGGTGACAAGTTCAAACTGCAAACGAACGTCAAAGACAAAATGCTGTATATCTCCATAGTAAAAGTCACTACTTATTCCTTCTGTGCTCAAAGTTAAAAAGTAACATAAAATCAAAGCGACAAGTTGTCAGGCATATGATTTTATTCTGGCATCTGGACCTTGTATACAGGTTTGTTCACTAAGTGCTGCCTTGATGAACTTGGTTTTCAATGCAGAAGCTATGAAATATAGTATTTTGCAGTTCATATTTGTCTAAAATATCACTCAATCTGTACACAATTCTTCTAGAGGCTGTAATCCATATTAAAAGACAGGATACACTAATCCAAAATTTTTGACTAAATTGATTTGTAGAAAGAGTATATAAACATAAGCTGTTTCATTGCAGCATTTGGAAACTTCCAATGCAATTTATTCCAGCAGATGAAACACACTTGCACATTAAACTTCAGAGAAGTCTCCCCTCATATGTGATCAACATGTATTTCAGCTTCTTGCTGATCTGAAATGGTCCTGCCTATGTATTTCTGAATGTACTGTCAATGTGCTTTAGTCCATTTTATTGCTGGATTTATCCAGCATTATATAATTGACTGGAACTACAGCTGAGGGACCCAATTCAGATTTGTAAGTCAGGAACACACCTATATTTTAATCAGGTGGTGACTAAGGCAAAGAGGTCATCTTAAACCTAGGAAAATCCATGATTAGAGAGGATAAAGTGAAGATGGCAGGGCACAGGAAGAGGTGAATTTGAATGAGCTGAGCTTCCAGGTGCAGGTGTGCTCTTGCTGTTTGCTTGCATATTTTTAAGAATTGTACTTAATGACAGCATTTCATATCTGCTTTTTCTGCTTAGAAACAACAGTAATAGAAATAATACCAGAGGTATGGCTAGGGGAATGTGCCCTTTCCACACAATAATCAACTTGTAGAGGAATAGAGAAAGGAGCAGAGCTGAATTGCTGTTAATTTCTGAAATAAATAATGCTCTCCCTTGTGTTCAGGTCGGATCCTTGGTTCGGGCGCATTTGGAAAAGTAGTTGAAGGGACTGCATATGGATTGAGTCGCTCTCAACCGGTGATGAAAGTAGCTGTGAAAATGCTGAAACGTAAGTTGTCATAGTTCCATTGCCCAAGCCAGGGAGGGCGGCTTCCCACAGGGTTATTCAAACACGTTATAAATTAATTCTTCGTATCTAAAGTTGAAAATGAATGGTGGAATGACTGGATTTCAAAATTATATGTTAGATTGTTTTATGGCATTTCAAGCCTGAAGGTACCCAGGCTTTTGAAAACTTCCAAAGCTCAGGTTTAGCTGAGCAGCCATAATAACTCAACAAATATTGAGAAACATAAAGTAACCATGAATGTCTGCAAACAAATGAGACCTACACGACAAGGGGAAATAGGCAGGTCTTGTGTAAGAATCTTGAGTTCACTGAAGATTTCCTGGTTCATGAGAATTGAGAATCTGATACAGTGATTCTGTAGGAACCATGGGGAGCTTGCTTGTCTTGATGAGCAGCTCGTAGAGTGCTTCTGTACCATGCAGGCAATCCACTACACCCCTGGAGAGGGACAAACAGACTGGGTCAGCTACTAAGCCACACCAGTGAGTCCCTTATTAATAATTTGTGACTCCTCTCCGTGTCCTAAGAAGGACACTTTCCAAGTAAAGGATATGTTTTTCTTCAAGAAACCATGGATGCAATGCTTCAGTGAGGCAAGCAAGGAGAAGTTGTTCATTAATATGAAAATGGTGATTGCTCCCACTGAGTGGCTAATGTGTTTTTGCTACAGCTACAGCTAGATCCAGTGAAAAACAGGCACTCATGTCTGAACTGAAGATAATGACACATCTTGGCCCCCATCTGAATATTGTGAATCTGCTTGGAGCTTGTACGAAATCAGGTGGGTTTGGCTGACAAAATCAAGGTTGGCTGTGGGGTCATCATTCAGTATTTAACAAGCACATCGATGCCTAAATATTTCTAGCTTTTTATGTAATCTTCACATATTTGTAGCTTTGTAGACTGTTAAATGCCTAGGTATAACTTCTAGTACTTTTTCAGCTGTCTTTCCCACAGTGAATAAATGCTTATTGATGTGTTCTTAAAATTGTATTTAGTCTTGCCTGTTAGTTTACTAGGGACCTTTTATTTTGCACCGCGTAATCGTAGACACAATAAAGATCGGGGGGAGAGCTCCAGTGTGGCAGAACCCAGAGGGGAGATTACCTAACCCACTGCTCCTTTAATTGGACAATATTGGCTAGATATTCTAATTGCTGGATTTTCTAAAATTACACAAATTTAATTCGGGGCACTTCTTTTTTTTACCATATTTTGTACCTGAAGGCTTTCAGGTAAAAGTTTGCTTTTCTATTATTGTTCTAACATTGTTTGGAAGAGTTTGTGTTCTATTTCCGGGCATGAACACAGCTTTCAAGTAAAGGATTTACAAACAAATATAAACAAATATAGGCTTCAGAAACCTGCTTGATATTTGGTAATAACTGGAGTCATAACTTAATAGATAGATATGTATTAACTCACAACTCAATTTTCTACTACTTTTGGAGTCTTTGCATGTTTGTTTCTGTTTTTCAAAGACCCCACTCATAAATGCATAATTTTGCTTTATTTTAACAGGTCCTATTTACATCATTACTGAATACTGTTTTTATGGTGATCTGGTAAACTACCTGCATAAGAATAGGGACAATTTCCTGAACCGACACCCAGAAAAGCCAAAAAAAGATTTGGATATCTTTGGGATGAACCCCGCTGATGAAAGCACAAGAAGGTGGGAAAAAAATGAAAAAAAGAAATACAAGACATGTAACTTAAGGACTTAAGGCATTATTAACCCTTATTCCATTACTCTCATTCATTGGTTTAAAGCCCTCCCTAATTTTTTTCATTAGACTTTTATTTGTCAGGTTTCATAGGTCTGGGAAGGTTTCAACAATTTTCGTTCAGTCTCCTTAACATGTGTCCTAAGATTTATGTTTCCTGCATGTAGAGATGCCTGCAGTCTGAGGACCCCTGTGGTTTCTCCACAGACACCCTGACATCCCAAAGAAGATTTTTATTAGTAAATCACAGCCCAGTGTTTCTTCTTCTTCTTCNTCTCCTTGTTTCCATGCTTGGGGAATTTCCATTGTCTAAAACTCATTCCATTTGAACAATCTGGCAGAGCTTGTTCTCCAAGCTCAAGTACTCCCCTTTATTTACCAATGGCTTAGCCAGTCTCAATAGTTTCCTAATGGCTAATGTTCATCCCATATCTTTTTCCAGATGATGGTTGAGGAAATTTGTCATCATAAATTCAACAATAATGTAATGCCATAAAACTAGCCAGGATTTAAAAGGTGAACAGAACAGAGATTAATTCATAAAAACACTCAGACAAATAGGTCAGTTGGCTTGGTAGCTGAGTAAAGCCAGGCCTATTCATGTGGGCATGGGTTTGTTCAGCAGGGCTGGATTTGATGCAAACTGTCTGGGTGAATAAATTGCATCTATCCTTTAGAATACTTGGAACTTAAAGTCCTAGGTAGTGATACTTGAGTTCAGTGGGATTTTGGGAAATAAGGCATGGATACATACCTGACTGCTGGCAAAAGCCTGTGTTTGAAGAGCTTGTGTTTGACTACAGCAATACTCAATAACATGCATAAATAAGTGATGGTTATGTTATATATATGATATTTGGTGATGATCTTTATATATATATAAACGAGAAGCCAGCTGTTGAATTTCACATCAGTACAATGGTACACCTTAAGTGAACTGTTAGATATGCACATGATGTGACAGGGAAGTCACTAGCTGATACACTTGTAATTTTTTCAAATTTCAGTTACGTGATATTATCATTTGAAAACACTGGAGAATACATGGACATGAAACAAGCTGATACCACTCAGTATGTGCCAATGCTGGAAAGGAAGGAGGGCTCTAAATACTCTGATATTCAGAGGTCTGTGTATGATCGGCCTGCTTCATATAAGAAGAAATCCATGTCAGGTAATGTAGAACTGTCCTTTCTGCATATATCATTAATACAAATGACTCTTGTGTAAACACCTATCCTATTTTTGTCCTCTAAATGCACACAAACTGCTTAGCTCTGTTCAGCAAGAGTGTGAGCATAAGCTGTAGCCTAAAGCTTGTGGTTGTGTTCTTCCATTATGCTCGGGGTGCAGGAGTGCATGTTGCTGGAGCAGAAGGGGTGCAGTTGTGTATTTGTTTCTGTGCTGAAGCACTGGGTGGCTGTGCTCTGCAATGGGGCTGTAGGCACTCTTTGGAGGCAGTGATTTTACCAGTCTTGTAGTTTGAAGGATTTTGAGCAGTAGCAATGACCTACAATAATATATTGTTCTGTTTTCACTTATATTTCACATTAACTGACACCAAATGCAGAACACTCCCAAATACTTTCCTGGATTATGTAATGAAGATAATGAATGCATCCTATTCCCTGTCCCTGTTCTCAGAAACCAAATATGCTTTTGTTTAAAAACAGACACTGTCACTTCTGCTTCCAGGCCCAGAAACTGAAACATATCCAGTCCCAGATTTACAAGGCAGACTTATGTACTCGTGTTGTGCTCTAGGACAGCCAGGGAAAATGAATCACTGAATTTTGACTGGCTATTTTCTGACATTTTTCATAAAAGAAATAAGAACCGTTGCCATAGAATTCCTGACCCTTTTTGCTGGTATTGGATTAGTCCCAGTGAATAATTCCTGGGAAACAACAGTGTTCAGCAAAAGTAAATGGATAAAAATGTACATGCATGCATAAAATCCCAGTGAAGGCATCACCTCTGAATAAATATTTTTGTACCACATACTGAGTAAACAACCTGTGTGACATTCCAGTAAAGCTTTTTAACTTTACTTTTTCCTACCGTTCCCAGGGGAAAAAATTACAGACAGGAGAAAACCCAAAATCTTTATATAACACTGGTTTTTAAGAATGCAGTATGTGTCAGTGACTGATGAAGACATTAAAAGTGGTAATAGTTTCTATGAAAAGATGGTTTTGATCATGATACTCTGCTAAAATCATCAGCTCAGAATCCTGATAGGTAGGGGAAGATGAATGTTACCTTCACACCCCACAGCAAAACCATATTTTTCTTCTTTTTTCAATAGAATCAGAAGTCAAAAACCTTCTTTCAGATGACAGTTCAGAGGGCCTCAGCCTACTGGATTTGCTGAGCTTCACCTACCAGGTTGCACGGGGAATGGAATTCTTGGCTTCTAAAAATGTAAGTAAATTTAAAAAAGCAAGCGAAATGGAATGAGGTGTAAAAATGTCTTCTGCAGCAATGGGTTTTAAATTTAGATTTTGAGGATATGACACAAAATAGTATTCTTTTTGGAGATACAGACAGCTTTTTCACTTACCTGGAAATCTAGATCACCATGGTGGGAAAAAAAATCAAAGCAACAGTCTGGCCTCTTCTCCTGCTGCATCCTGTGACATTGCTGGAGTCAGGATGCCAGAGATGGTGGAGGATCAAAGCAGAGTCTGGGTGACAGACCAGCCATGGTCAGAAGCACAGGCATACCATTAGTACATGAGGGGTAGAATGGGAAAGGGTGACCTCACTTTTGCCTCCCCCCTACAATGCACCCATGTGAGACCTCGCTGGTCCCGAGGACTGCTGCCTTCCTGCCCCTGTTAGCAGGTGCTTGCTCAGCAGAAGGTCCTGTTAGAACTGTACCTAGAAAGTCAACCCTTTTGTAAGGAATAAGCATATCCTTGAACAACTTCCTTTTTCTCCATACAGTGTGTGCACCGTGACTTGGCTGCTCGTAATGTCCTCCTGGCTCAAGGAAAAATTGTGAAGATCTGTGACTTTGGGCTGGCTAGAGACATCATGCATGATTCCAACTATGTCTCCAAGGGCAGTGTATGTACTTAATCTCCAGAGCTCTGCTTTAACTGAAATGAAAAATGTCGGTTTTAAATGCTATTTCATGTTCTTGCCATTCAGTGTTGGTTACAGCAATTGACCACTGGGATGAATGCTGCTCAGAACAATTTATCTTCAGTTCATTAATTCTGTAACTTTTCTGACTCTGTTTTAAAGCCAAAAAGTACGCACTTAGTACTTCACAGTTGTACATTTTTAACTGACAAGTTTTGTGACTAGATAAATTATTAAGGAACTGTCAAACAATGACACATCAGACCTAGTTCAGCAGTGCCAGATTTTGCATCATACCTTCAATCAGGCTGGTCATTTGCTAGTAACAAAATTAATACAGTTATGGCTTAACTAGTTTTTGTGGGGACCAATGAGTAGCATTGCTTATAATCCTGGTACCTCTGTATTAAATTGAATTAAAAATAAACACTAGCAACTTTTCTTATAGAGAGAGGTTTGTCCTGGCCATCAAACAACAATTGCAATGGCAAACATTTCTTTAATGACTAATCTGTGTGTTTGGGCTTTCTTTCTTTTTCTTACAGACTTTCCTCCCAGTAAAATGGATGGCACCTGAAAGTATTTTTGACAACCTATACACAACATTAAGTGATGTCTGGTCTTATGGCATTCTGCTGTGGGAAATATTTTCTCTTGGTATGTACTGTGAATATTTTTCTGTGTGCTGTGATTAAGTTTTTTCAATTCAAACTGTTCTAACTGAAGTATTTAAAACTCTGCATATAATAATACATGTGCGAAATCCACTCTTAGTTGTTCTTCTATATGGGGTTTCAGATTCCAGTGTTAGGTGTGGAGTGAAATGTCCATACTCTGCTGAAATTCTCTTTAGTTTTGGTGGGGATTTTTTTGTTCATTTGTTTGGGGTTTTTGGTTTTGGTTTGGTTGGTTGGTTTTGCAATATACTTTTTTTTTTTCTATAAAACTGAAAAACTGTGTCAAAACCTTTTGTGGAAAAGTATTGGTGTGCCAGAACAGGATTGATTTTCTGTCTAATATGAGAAGGAACACATTTCTCCCTTCCAATGGGGTGCCTGGGGCTGCAGCCCAGCTCAGCGGCTGGTTTGGAACAGTCTCTTCATACACGTTTCCAAAGAGCCTGTCTTATTCCCATTGCAGAATGAAAATAAATGCCAATCTTCTGGGACACTGATTTCTCATTTCCAGGTCAACACTGTTCACACAGTTGGTTTATGGCAGCCTAAAGTGGTTATGACAATATATAACAGTTACAGACAATGTACAGCTCCCAGCTGGGAACAGCCTGGCTCTCTCCTCAGCCTCATTAATTAGCCTCCTGGACGGGTGTATGGCCTGCTTCAGCGAGCCTGCATTGCCCAGATTTACTGCCAGAAGAATTACTCATGCCTGTATGGTATCTTCTGCTGCCCTGCAGCAACCCCAAGCCTGATGTTATTTTCTAGAATAAGTTGTCACATAACTGCTTCTCAGAAAACAACAGTTGCACCACTATTTATGGTATTGATTACTGTAATCTCTGGGCATCATAGGATCCTGTAAATATCTATTTCCCAATATTTCTTGGAGGCATGGGAGTGCTGTTAGATGGCTCAGGATGTGAAGCACTACACTTCTCTGCCCTACATGTAAAGAAGGTTCTGAAGCTCAGTTTTAGGTAAAAATCCTGCTTTTGAAAGGGCAGGGGCTACTGAAGTAATATTATAGTATGCCTCCTCTGAGAAAGCTGTTCTTTTTTGGAAAACTAAACATATGCTCAGCAGTGTTTGTTAAGGCCAATTTTAACATCTTGCTACCATGCTGACTTCAGCCTGAATGACCCTTTCACACATCAGCAACAACTGAACATGAGTGCAATGATGACTCTGTGCTGCAGCCCCAAATTAACAGTTAACTGTGTCAGCTTGGGCCAAGTCCAAACTTTTTGACAACTCAAGCACTTGACATGTTATCTGTTGTCTAAAGGCAGCTGCCCAGCTGGGACAAGTCGGGTACAGAGGGGACTTACACCAAGGCTTTGGGCTTGCAGTCAGGATGAGGTGTGTTACTCAGGCCATGTCACTCCCAGCTGTCCTACAGGTGCCAAAGGCAATAATGCCAGACAGAGCAAGTGTCCAGGCTAGGTTCTCACAGATAGGCAGTGGCAGGGCAGAGCCGTGACCTGAGCCATGCCAAATGCAGGCTGATGACCTGACCCAGGTGTCACCAATCTCTGTCCCCAATACATTCTATAAACACTGCAATGATATTTTTTTCTAACTAGTACCTGCTTCGATCTTTCCTAGCCAATGTTTCATGTTAGGGCTTAATGTTTTCAAGACAATAACTCTGATGTGAAACACTCGCTAGGAAAGAATCATTCTGATGTCATGTTAAATTAGCACATTAACAATTCATGACATGAACAGGAAGAGAGTATGTGGGAACTCTGCATGGGAGTCAAGTACAGAGTAGTACTTTTGCTTCTCTTTTATCTGCAGGTGGCACACCATATCCTGGCATGATGGTTGATTCCACTTTCTACAATAAGATCAAGAGCGGATACCGAATGGCCAAACCTGATCATGCTACCAATGAAGTGTATGTGTGCATTTGGCTTTTACACACCTGGCCAGTCTCCAGAGGGTTTTGGCTTTAGTTTCTTTTTAGTTTTTTTTAGGTCAATTATGTTCCTCTACCAGTTGGCTAAACTGGTTTCCATCTTACGTGCAGGTATGAGATTATGGTGAAGTGCTGGAACAGTGAACCAGAGAAGAGACCTTCTTTCTACCATTTGAGTGAAATTGTGGAGAGCTTGTTGCCTGGAGAGTACAAAAAGGTTTGCTCTTCTTAATTTTCTCTATGTTTTCTGTATACTGCTTCAGAGGGAATTATATGCATTGTTCCAGCCATGAGATCCATGAGCACTGAACCGGCACATTCTAACCTACGTGAATTATGTGATTACCATGGGGACATTGCATGTTCAGTTTCTTCATCCAAGCTTACTGAGAGAAACAGTTCTGCAGTATTAACTGGGAAGCAGAACTCTTCATGTCTAATTAAATCCTACCAACTTGATTTTTCTGCTGGAGAACTAGTTCTATATATTTTCATGGGATTTTGTAGGCAGTGAAATAATCCTATAAAAGGAACTTCTTGGCCCATGTGTATAATCTCCCTGTCTCCTTCTTTGGACCCTGAAGCCAGCAAGTTTCCCCCTCATACTTCTGATAGCTCTGGACAAGTTGTGCCTGCCCCATCATTCAGGGTTTTATGTTCCAAACCAACCTTAATTCCCTTCTCACTACACTTCTTTTACATCTTTTTTTCTGCTTTGTGCTGCCACAAATGCTCCTGCATTATCTACTTACATGTCACTTCTCCCTTCAAAGCAATTGAAGATTCTGGACTTCTCTATCCAGTGTTGCTGACTCATAGGGGGGAATATTTTCTAGGCTAATGTATCACATATGAAGAAAGGCAGCCTTAGTGAATGGCACCTAATGAGGGGGTTTTAATGATTATTTTCAGAGCTATGAGAAGATTCATCTGGACTTCCTGAAAAGTGATCACCCGGCTGTCACACGCATGAGAGGGGACTGTGACAATGCTTACATTGGTGTAACCTACAAGAACGAAGACAAGCTAAAGGACAGGGAGAGTGGATTTGATGAGCAGAGGCTGAGTGCTGACAGTGGATACATCATTCCCTTGCCTGACATTGACCCTGTTTCTGAAGATGAGCTTGGCAAAAGAAACAGACACAGGTAGGTGCAGCTGGCAGATTCCATAGCCCATAGTCACCATTTGGGGTCATGTTTGGCAATGTCCATTTACACTTCCCAGCATCATACTCTGCAAATGGTTTCCTTAGCTCTCTTGAAACTGCTTATTGGGGGAGCCACATATAAATACGGTAGCATGACTGACCACAGTGTTTCCAATGGGAAAATAATAATTTTGCCTGTGTTGTGGTTGCCACGGTAAGGGGACTGTTGGTAGGTCATTTCTGTGTTTTTGGGACTCCCTTAGTAGCTTGGTCAAGTCACAGTGGTTGTCTGGTAGTTCTGTGGGCACATTTTGCAACACATCTTGCCTCCAAAGCTCAACAACTTGGAGCTTCATATGAGATCTCAAAGGATTGATTTGTTTGTATGAGACAAATTTTAAAATTTGGGAGAAGTTGTTTATATTGTCTTCTATAGTATAGTTTTCTATGAAAGCAAGGTATCCAGAACTTTTTACTTCTCTTTTCTCAATTTGAATGGCCAATTCCACTACAACACAGCACTGTGTGACTCTAATTGTAAATGGTGCAGGTTTAATTCAGCACTTAATTTACAGTATGTAGAATCAGCAACCTAGAAGTGTCTTTTTTTTTTTTTTGGTATATTTTTGTGCAATTTTCAGGAGAGGAAAGAAAGAAGTCCCTAAAAGTACCATCAAAATTAAGACAAATTATCCCTCTCTGTTATCTTACTGTCTGTTATTGCTATCTTATTTTCACCTGACCTCCCTAGATTTACCTAAGTGATCTCTTGTCACAGTAGTGTCACATAACTATTTCTCCAACAAGAGTCTGGCTGAAAGCACTTGGAGGAATGTAAGAACAACTCACTCCTTTGAATTCCAAGCTGGTTTGCTACTTTTGATATACAAGATACATCATGTCCTAAGAAACTGGTGGTCATAGCCAGTGGGTCAGAAAGCATCTGGGGAGGTAGCATTCAGTTCTGCTAGAGACTGGGGTGTTTACCCAACCACAGTCACCTTATCTCTGAGATATTTGTCTCTTCCAGTTCACAGACATCTGAAGAAAGTGCCATTGAAACTGGTTCCAGTAGCTCTACCTTCATCAAGAGAGAGGACGAGACCATTGAGGACATTGACATGATGGACGACATTGGGATTGACTCCTCAGACCTGGTGGAGGACAGCTTCCTGTAACCCCACCGACACCTTCCAGCTCTGCACACGGGGAAGCTTCCCGAGTTGTCTACAGACTTCTTCTCCACAGAGAAAACCACTTTATTGCAACGTCAAGGATGTGAAGAGGAGGTGGATTTGTAGAGAGGAACTCCAGAAATGGGCAGAGGAATCAGCCTGAGTATAAATGAATGAGACATGTTGAAGATGGACTTTTTTAGTGTTGCTTCTTGCAGTACTTCAGTAGCATCTCAGTGTTGTTTGCCATTCCAACTGGTAGGAGGATGAAGGGAAAGGCCACAAACAGACCAGTTTTGTGTTTCAAGGGCATTCATATGACTTTGATGGATCAATTTTCCACTGCAGCAATACTTCACCATTGTAATTATGTAAATAACTGTCTACTCAAGGATCTTGTGAGGTGCACATTGAACATATGCCATGGATTTTAGAAGAGGTCACTCACGAATTTTGTGTACTTCCTCCCTCAATCTCTATGTCAGCTGCTGTTGAACTATCATGTGAAATGAAGAACATGCAAAAACCACTTTTGGACCAAAAAGGTCTAAAACCACAGGGGACTGACCAGTATTACAAAATGTGTTACTTTTTACCATTAATGCAAGTAAAGGGGAATAATAATGATAATAATAATGATAATTAAAAGTCAGTCTATAATAGGGGTTAGAAACCTAGTAAGTCTTTATTAACTATAGAAGGTAGCTGTTTTCAAGATAATACTACTACTGTTTTCAGTAACACTTAATGTATATTTTACAATCCATTGTCCTTCAGTAAAAGCACAGTATCAAAAAACTTTTATAAGTGCAGGGGAGAAAATTCCAGCCCCCCAAAATTTATGAAACAATTCTCTTTTTTTTGATCTACACAGAATGGTAATTGTTCTGGTTAGCTAAAACCACTTTAACATGGAGAAAAAAAATTAAGATTTTCCTTTTCTCTTATGAGATAAGTAGCTTTTTCAGTCAGATATACTAGAAGCAATTAGTTTGCCTCTGACTAAGTGAGGTTCTAAAAATTTAAATTAAAAAGAGTAAAATTATGCCAGATTTCCAAGATGCTGGGGAATGGAAGATTATGATAAACCACCAGCAATATCCCACTATCAGGGTTTCATGGGTACTCAAAATAAATCTTATCCTGGGGTTAGCTGTGAAGAATTGATCTGATATTTGAACTGTTCAAGGAATAAAGACATACCTTCTAGCCTGAAACTCAAGTTCAAATAAGCAGAAATAATTCTGCAGCAAATACTCTTGTCTTGGTTTTCAAGTTTAACCAGGAGCAGAAAGCTCTATTGTCTTTGCAGACTGCAACTGCAAAAGGTAAATGTTTCTAGGAGTGTTTTTTGAAAGAAGGTGCATGAAAATGAACCTGCTCTCAGCCTGCAATTGTTGGTTTTTGACATCACTTATATGAACAAAGTATTATGATTACTGCTATCACTGTACAATTTGTTATTGAGATATGATGCTTTGGAAGACTTACACTTGAAAAAAAACTTATCACTGCCAAGGGCCCCATCCTTTCTGGTACTCAGCTTTCAAACTTTGCCTTAATTCAGTGCAATGAGCACCTCATAGGATGTGCCCAGCCTCTCTTATGACATAACCTATGCAAACGTGGTGCAAACTCCTTCCTGTGTTGCAGTATTTTCCTAGGAAGTGTGAAAGACAGACCAGCAGTGACTGACAGAACATGCTGCCATGTTAAACTACAGTTTACCTTCAAATGGCCCAACAAAAAGCTCCATAAGACCTCTTGACTTCACTTACTGTGGACAGTTATGGACCAAACAAAAGCAAATGCAATATTGACAGTGTTACAGTGTGGGACGCCACACAGGCAAATAATTCTGGGTCTGGGTTTCAAACTGTCACCTGGCTGAGGCCATGTACAAGACCACAGAAAATGTGAAAACAAGACCTGAAGCGAGCCCCCACATTTTCAGCCCCGACGGAAGCTGACAATCAGAAGGAATGGTGAATGATGGTGCGTTCTCTACTTGCATTTGACAGATCAAACCAAGTGTGTTCCTGGGACCAACACTCACTGAGCTCTGCAGGGGGACAGCTGTGAAACACAGACTCTTGATAGAGCCAGGACAGATGAGAGAATGTGAAATCTCCCTCCAGTTACGCACCATGAATTGAGGAAACACAAATTGTCTATGGATATCCCAGATATCTGAATGGCCACTTGACACCACATGTGCCTTAATTTGCATGTGTAGTCTTTACAGCTACACATTCAAATTAGGCAAGCAATTTCACCTGCATTTTTGCACAGGGCCTAGTGTTCTTCAGGGTTTGAAAATCAGCCCCAGCATGTTTTATTATATCAGTTACTGGAATCTAAGGACATTTTCACGCAGATTTTCCTTCCCCTCACCAGCTTCATTCTGTATGTCACAGTGCATCTCAGGCTAGACTCAAATGGTGAACCAGAGCTGGCTCACTTTCTGGTGCATGGTCATGTTAATTGTCCATCTTGTCATGAGTATTGTGCAGATGAATTGCATCCATGGCAGGGGTCTAGCCAAACCCAGCTCACTGCAGGCTTGGAATCAGATAAGCTGGCCTGGAAACTGGAATCAGAAGGAGAAGGAAGACAGAGGATTTACTGTAGAGAGAGAAGTGTGAGAGGATGAATTGTTTAGTTTCACAATATTATCAGTATTACAGACTTTTTTTTTATGGCTTACTTTTTGAGAAGCCACTGGAAGAGATATTCCCAAACCTTTTGCTACAGAAATTGTATAACGACAATCAGTGTTATCCTATGAAATGCAGCTTTTGATTTGGAATGGCCAACCAATTCCTTACAGTGTGGTCTGCAACTTGTACAAAATGGTCCTATTACATGATGAAGGACGTGAGATATGATGATGTTATACATCAATATGTATATAAGTATTTTTATATAGACTTCTAGAATACTGCCAAAACATTTATGACAGCTATATCACTGCCTTTGTTTATATTTTTTTTACTGTGATATATTCCACAGGCACGTTAACTGTTGCACTTTGAATGTCCAAAAGTTATATTTTAGAATAATAAAAAAGGAAGTGTTTCCAAAATGATGGCTGTTGTGAAATGTTTGAAGAAGGGCAAACTGGCCTGAGTGATGGTAGGCACAAAATGTATTTCAAAAATGCCCCTGTTGATATTTTGTCTTTGAAAAATCTTGTAAATTAAGATCTCTATATTTCAATAAATGATATATAATTTAAGGATATGTGAGGGGTCTATACTCACTTATTGAAAGATGGTTATAAAGAATCAGTCTTGCTCAGGGATTTTTTTCCTCAAGATGTCTTTGGCTGAGTTCTCTGCAGAGGCATCAGGCACTAATGACAAGCATGTCTCTGAGCCCTTCCAGTGGGTATAGTGAGGAAGTGCTGGCAGCAAATGACCTGGATAGCAAGTGATGTCCATGGGGAGTCATATTATCTCCCAAAACACAGCAGGTGTGGTGCTCCAGCACTGAGGGAGCAGGTGGGCGCAGGGCTCCCTGCACAAGATGAAACCCTGGGCCTTGGCACCACATGTGCTGGGGTTGATGCCTGCTAGGCTGCACACACTCAGGAAAGGCCTCTGGGTACAGGGTTTTTTGAACCTGTGCTGAACTCCTTTGTGAATCAAACCAGATTTTTATTATGTTCTGCGCTCCCACAGTAATCAGTTTTACACAGTGTGTGTAACTGAATGTGAAACTGAGAAGATTTGCAAGATTTCAATCTAAAATCATATTTAAACTTGACAGCTGCACTTCCTGCACAAAATCCTGTCTTGGTTTTCCAATGGGAGCCAGGCAAAGCTGGCTGTGGGAATGTCTTTCTTGGTTATGCCCTTCTTGGTTTTCCAGTGGGAGCCAGGCAAGGCTGGCTGTGGGAATGTCCTGTGGATAGGTAGGTTAGCAACCTTCTGTCTGTGGGGTGGTCACTGTTCTTGCTGGGAGATGAACCCTCCAAATCTCCCCGTCCTCATTTAAATGGGGTGCAACATCCTGGGCCATTGCCTTAGATAAGAATCACAGTAGGCTGTCTCTCCTTTGTGTCTTCATGCTGAAAGGGCTCTTTATGCAGTAACACTGCATGGACACACAGCACTTCCTGTCACCACAGGAGGACAGGAAAAAGTCCTGGACGTGCTTGTGCCCTTACATCCTGCTCAGCTGTGCACCTGCTCTTCTGGAAGCTCAGCAGCTGTGTGAGGCATGAGGACTAAGGGACTCGTTATTTCTGATGTGTGGGGTAAAGGGTGGGGGTACCGAAATCCCTCTCTGTGCAAGAGCCTGGGTACAGAGCATTCTCACAAGCACAGGGTATGGCTGTGTGTGCCAGTGAGCATATCTGTCCATGCTGGATAGTGGAGCATGGATAGTGAGCTTCTCACCTTCTTGCTGAAGCAGATCCATTTTGGGCAAAATCTAGCCCCTTGCTCCACCAGACTGGGGGTCTGACATGAGTTCCGTACATCATCTTCTCACTGTCTCGAGGCTGTGTTTGTATATCATATATAATAGTACTGTACATATATATATATAGTATTATCCCTGTCTCACTCTGTCTCAGCAAGTATTTGGCTGGAAATGTGCTGAAGCACACGGCAGAGGCAGTCTGCCCAGGAAAGAGGAGCTAGGAGAGAGCAGCACTGTGCTGGGAGGCTTCTGGCTGGGAGGAGAGGAAGGGAATTGCTTTAGGTTATGCAGGTAAAAAGATTTTTGGCTAGGCTTCTGTATTGCTATGAGTGGTGCAAAAAGGAAGCAGCAGGTTCACCAGCCACAAAGAAGTAATCAAGCCACCTTGAGATGCTCCCAGTGGCTCTGGAAACCTGTGGAATGGTATCTTTGCAACTGTCTCAGAACGATTGCTCTGTCCCATCAACATCACCATTGTTAGAGGTTGTGTGGTATGGGAGCTGTGTGCTGGCCTAATCCCCAGGAAAAATCAAAGGGAAACAAAAAAAAGCCTTTGTCAGCTCAAAAACAATGAAGAGAGAAAGTCATGTCATGGATCTGGGCTAGCTCATGAAGCCAGCAGCTGAGGCAGGGTCGATACTCCGTGGGAGTCCCATCACTGCTGCTTACAGCAAGGTAAGGGGTTGGGCTCAGCACTCATGGGCTTGTCCTCCTGACGTCACCTCTGTCCTGCACCCCTTGGCATGGCAGCTTGTGTGACACCAAAACAGAGTGTGTGGCAGAGGAGGCCCTTTCCTCTGCCAGCATTGATGTTCAATGCTTTTCAAAGGGAAAACCTTACTTCCAACCCCAATTCATTCCCATCCGAAAACAGGAGGTAAGGATTAGAACCACCTCTAAAATTTCCAGCATTTCCTTTCATTTGTTAATAATAACTTTATTAAAATAAAGACCCAAATTCTTCTTTTCCGAGTTGGCCACAAGATGGAAGCATCAGACAAAAATATATGAAATTGTTCTTTTCCTCATCCTTTCTGTTTTTGCTTTCACAGCAACTCAGATGTACTGCCACTGCAGAGGTAGAGCAGCTGAAGCTCTTAACACAGTGGGAAGAACATACAGTGTCCATCAGCTCTAGCTGTGTTGCTGGAAGAACTTTGAACCTATTGTGATAACCATGGTTTTTTACAGGATGAGACTGGCAACTGCCTTGCTATCCCCGACAGCTCTGAGGCCTTTTGCCTCAAAAAAATTACCTCTTGTGGAGAGAGAGGGAGGGATTTAAAATAAAATACAATTTAAAATGTGGTAAGAAGTGAGACCTTAGATATCCTAAGGTCTGATAAGTCTGATATAAGTCAGATATCCTAAGACCTGATAAGTCTGTTTCTCTGCATTCATTCTTTTGTTGCTTTAGTGTTGTGCTGGTGCTAGATGAGGCACTAGAAGCACTGGTGAGCTGAGGGCCAGATTCACGTGCCTTTGTGATACTCAAAAAAATAGTTGGCACCAGCCTAATGCAGGTATCAAGACCCCCAAACTGTAACCCCCAGAAGGCATGGGGGTTGGAGGTTAGCTCGAGTTTGCAAGCTATTCTCTGCAGTAATCTGATGTATCAGACATTGCTGTATCCTGCCATTAGCTCTGCTATGCTCTGCCAGCAGTACCATCGCCTGCTTCATCATTTCTCTATAAAAGCGATGCAAGCTTTGTAAGAAGGGGGATATAATTTATTAGCCCACATGATAAATCTGAAAAAAATGAGAAGAAACTCACATCAGGTCTTGAGGTAGGGCTTGGGTAGCTAAAACTTGGGTGGTGTTTTCCAGTGCTACTAATTGGCCTCATAAAAGTCATCTTTTGCATATTACTCCTGGGTGGCTGAGACAACAGCCCTTGTGTTACCAACAGAAGCATGTGCCAGCTGATACCCGAGTCTTAGAAAAGGCAGCTATTTAAAGGCAGCTCTAAGCTTCAAAATTGCAGCCACCTTGTCGAAGGTAAGCCAAGCATGTGTGGGTTCCCAGAGACAGCTCCTGCCAGCAAGTGTATTTATGTGTAACTGTATTTTTACCAAGTGCATTTGTGATCTCATTGATTGAATGATTTTAAAGGTAGAGTTCTATTTTGTTCGCAGTCTATTTGACATGCAAAACAATAGGTGCTTTGGTTGGTAAAAATGCTCCTGTACTGATTTGGGAATGTTATCAAATGCTCTAAAGCTAATCTTCAATAATGCAAAAAATAGAGTCTACTCTAGTCATTTAACCTGGCATGCTGTATGATAGAAACCAGAGGGTTTTCCCAAATTAATTCCCATTTGAACCAGAGCCTGTCATCTAAAAAAAAAAAAAAAAAAGCAGCCTTTTCTCATCTCTGTGAATCCTTGTGTAAATATCAGGTTTTGCAGCTGCTTACATATGAGACAAGTGTTATTAGTTCAACACTCTGGGCATGCACCAAACCAAGACTTATATTTTCACTCTGTTTGCTCAGAGGAGCTCAGAAGCCCCATCATTTCTTGTCTGATGGTCTGAATGAGCAGGGAAATGGGATTTCATCAGCATATTTTAATAGTTTCTAGTGTAGTTCCTGGTGTCTGCCTGTGGCAGTTCTGGTTATGTGTGTGCAACACTCTGATGCTTTGCATATGAAGTGGGAACTGCTCTGGCTAGAAGTTAGTGGAGGTGGACTGGCCTGAAGGAGAAAATATGCCTGTAGGAAAAAAAAAAGCATAACACTTTTATTCAGTAAAAAAATGCAGGTGAATTTAGTTACATGTGTTTTCTCACTCTGTCACAAGACCTTCTCATGCTTCTTTGAGCTGTGTCTCCCTGTTGGTTGGGTCAGAGAGATTGCTCTGTGAAGAACAGGTGGAGTGCCACTGCCAACCCCTCCTGGGCTGGGTCAGAGCTGCTTGCCCTTGGGTTTTATGTAGGCAGGACTGTATAGAGGACCCTCCATAGCATTTCCAACTACAACGTAAGGTAGCAACACAGAGGCTTCTGACACTGCCTTTGGTTGCAGGCACAGGGGGCTGTCCATGCTCTCGTACAGCTGTGGGCTGGTCAGGAGATGCTCTCTCTTGACTGCAAGGCTTGGCATAAGTAGTGAGACAATGCTGGGGCATGACACAGTCTGTTTTTTCTGTTGTCTTGCTATGATTGCACCATTTGATCAAAGGTGCGTTTGACTTGACTTTTTTTCTCCTGTGCCTACCCTTTACAGCTTTCCCCTGGAGGTGGACTGGGAGCTCTGCTGCATCTCTGTCCCACTTCAAACTTGGACAACACCAGCCACTACCAAGGGCCAGAATCGAAGGGGTCCATTGCCACTTTGAATTGCTCTTGAGAGCCGGCATAGCTAATGCATTTCCACGGCTCCTCCCTGGATCCTTGGCTGTTCCCCTGGCAGTGAGGAACCCTGCGAATGAAATACTGTGAAAAAGCGTTGTTGAAAATGTTCAAGAGAAACTGCATTCTGAGAGAAAATGCATTTGAAAATGTCAGCATACTGTAAAAGAAGATGAAAAAAATGGTGCGAATATATGTTGCTTTACTGTCAAAAACTGAGCAGCCCAAACCTGTCCTGAGCTGCCAAAAATTAAAAACTTTATTTTTTGGCTTGAATATTTTGGTATTCAGATTTTCTCCTGAAAATTCTATTTTTGCTATGGAGAAAAAAGCAAGCTATTGGGGTTTTTTTGACCCGGTTGAAATCCACTTTTACCTCCTCCCTCCTGAAGTTCCAAATAAATGCTGGGAGAGGATAGGGGCATGAGAGCTATGTCTGCTGGTATGCTGCTCAGGTTGTGGATATGGGATTCCCAGGTGTGAAAGATGCATTTTGTTCCCCTGCTCTGCCCTGTGGCAGTCAGCTCTGGGAGCCAGCGAGAGCCTCCTTTCCCGAGAGGGTCCCTGACACAAGGGCTCAGGTGTGTGTGTGAGCGGAGCTCAGTGGCGCTTGTATGTGGGCACACGCCTGCCCACCTGCTGCTCCCTGCCCATGGGCACCTCACCTTTATGGCCCTGGAGTGGTGTGAAGGAGTGCTCTGAGCCCCACCATGGCCTTCAAACTTCATGCTGGTCAGAGACGCCACCAGTGCTGCCTGGGTTTTGCCATCTGTGTGGATGAGGCTCATAAAAGATGTTGCCGACCTGCCACATATGAATCCTGAGACCATCTCAGCCAGAGGAGCTCTGCTGTGCCAGCACGGAATTTTGCCACAATACCACTCGGGTTATCTTCTTCTTCTGCATCAAAGAGTGAGCAGGAAGCTCGTGAGAGTACCAAGTCAGCAGAAAAGAATTTTCTTACATGTATCTCATGGCAAATTTGCCTCCCTGCCTTCTCCTCTCTCCAGTACTATATATCTGATTCCAGCAGCCTGTCTATCATGCTGTCCCTGGGCTCCTGATGAGGTCCCTCAGCCACACACACACCACTGACCCTACTGCTGAGACCTGTCTGACTCATGGTGTGGGGGGAACAGCAGCTCTGTTCCAGGAGACTCCCCAATAACAGGGGGTAGCCACTGGATCTGCTGCTGGTGAGGAAGGTAGAAGGATCCCTGTACAGTTGTAGGTGGTGGGAGAGGGAATGGTACCATGTAAGCACCAGACATGATAAGCATCATAATATGATGCATCCTAGAGCCCTAGCAGGGATTAAACCCTGGCACTATTTGTTCAGGACAAAGCTCCTCTGCTCTCATTCACACAGGAGCATTGAGCAAGACTCTGATCGAGACCAGCAAGTCCAAAAGTGTGACACTCCTGGATCACCAAGAGGGACAGCTGAGGATTTATTCTTGAGAAAATCATCAGGAGACCTTCACAAAACCTTAAAAGAAGCCACCACATTAAGGAGGCTCTTTTAGGGGTCAGAGGATGCTGGGATTCTGGCTTGAAGTTTCTTACTTCTGGATGTGCTTACCATCACCCAGGACACCCTCGCTGAGTTTTGTCCATTGACACCTCTCTTCTAGGGAGTGGTCTGAGAGCTCTTTTAGCACTGTCTAGAAAAAGGAGGGATGGCCAGAAGGCAATGGCAGTGGTAGTTCCATTACTACCCCTACTGCTGTCGGCAGCCTGGGCTAGGTTTGAACAGCTGACAACTGATCCTCCTGTCAACTCCCCAGATCACCCATTCTTCATTTTACCTAGAGTTTTACATCAAGTAGCCATGCAGAAGCTGAAATACTGTCAGATTATTATTTTTATATTATGTATATATGTAGTATTGTATTGTTGAACCTGATGTGATGTCATGGGATTGGATTGTCTATAGTTATATATATGTAACTGTACCTTCCCTCTCTTTGGATAGACAAGCACTCCAAATATTGGGATTGTTTGCAAGTTCCTAATTTTTTAATGAATCTGGAAAATAAAAGATAGTAAAAAAATAATTAAAAATCATAGAAACAATCTAAAAATGACAATAAATAAAATAAACAATAAAATCAATTATTATCTATCTTACATGACCCACAGCCTTTGAGATCAAATCTTTTTAATACAGCAGACACATCTTAGAGACATGCCATTTTTGCTAACCATCTGAATTCTTCTGGCTTTAGTAGCTCTGTGATTGGAAGTGCTCAAAGTCTAGACACAAGTGCTAATACTTCAGCACAAAAGTGAATATTCATTTATTTCAGAAATTGTATCTTTCAAACCTTTTATTGCATTGTCATGACTACATCAAAAATGGTTTGTTGAAATGCAGTTTTACTTTATCAACCTTTGCGTGTGATCTTGTCAGTAATTCTGTATAATAAATTCAGCTAAATATGTGAATGTACAGCTACCTATCTACTCAAAAGGGCCACAGTTTCTCAGCAAAGAACACTTTACATTAAAATGCAGTTATTGTTTTGGACGGAGTAATGAAAGCAAAGGCTTTTAGGTAATGAGAAGGTCCTGGGAGAGTTGGAGAAGCAGAGGCTTCCTGGGCAGTGGCTGGGCTTGCCCATGTCCTGTCCCAATAGAATCTCCCCAACTTAGATTTCAGCAAGCTGAGCTCTTTTTGCAAAGAAATTGGCAGAAAGATTCCTCAGCATGCAACAAGCAGAAAGTGGCAACTGATAAATACTTGTCTTTCCTGCTTCCCTCTCTCCCACCTAATTCTGCAAACACATAATTATGGGAGTCACAAACTAACAACACTATTGTCCTTTCTTGTCCTTCCTCTCCCTTAAGGCCTTGTCCTTCCTCTCCCATCACCCCCATGATATGTCAGTGGTCAGTACTTTGGAAAATCAGTTTGACTCCTTCTTCCCTCCCTGCAGGTGCTGTGAGTCATTTGCCTGAACACTGCTCTGGAGGACATGAATGCTTTGCTCAGTGCTCACTGAGGTGCTTTGCTCCAAGGTCACTGCAATCCCTTGAATCACAGATTGGCCTTGGGTTTAAAACCTACAGATTTTGAAGGGCCATACATGTGAGTAACTGTGCAGGAACTCAGTGGGATTGTATCTTTAAAAATACGCATTTTGATGCAAGAGCTGCCAATTGAAGAAGAGACAGACAAAGCAGAGAAACAGTATTACCAAAATGATAAATGGACAATATGCACCAGTGGCCCAATATCATCTCCAGTTCCTCAATTGGTGACTCTTCAATCCTTTGTAAATGAAGGCATATTTTCATTTCTGCTTCCAAAATATTATCAAAGGGTTATTTAAAAAGTTCTCATATGCTGTTTCATCCCTATTTATCTTCTAGTACAAGTCTGGAAATATTCCTACTGGCATAGAAAGATTTTGACTCAAAGTCTGTCTTGATTACATAGTGGGCAATCTGCTCCTCACTGGCTGACCTTATTAACCCTGATTGATGCTTAGGAGGCAAAATTATTATGGTGCTCAAGAAAAGACCTGAAGCATTGCTGTACCAAACAACAAGGAGCCATAAGCTGATCCTCCAAGGCAAGATTTAAAACCAAAATGAAACATGCTGGGTTTTTTCAGTTCCACTTGATGGACTTTCAAGTTTGTGCTTGCTTCACATGATGCTGTTTATCTTTAACAATGAGAGTTAGCAATGCACAAATGAAAGTGAACAAGCTGTGATTCCAGTAGCTGGGACTTCACCATCCAGCACAAAGACATGGCAAAGGAATATGATACAGCACATCACCAGTCCCATTCTCCTGCCAGAAGTCCACAGGTGTTCACAGATTACAGAGCTTCTCCAGAAATTCATTCTGTGGGAAAACCACCAGCATTCAGCTGATCAAGTAGAGTTGTATACTCAGTTATATGCTTTGTTGGGGAAAAAAATCCTTTCTCTTGTCTTTTCCAATTTGATAGCAACTTTTTAAAAATGAGAATCACAGAATCTGTTGCTAAATAATTCTAAAATTTGCCTGTTGAATTTAATAACTAGCAGCAATATGAATAAAACTGAAAGTAAGTTAAGGAGCTATACTGAATAAGAGATTCACTATAGCCTGAGCATTGCCTTCAGTCTCAGACATTCACACCCATAAAGCAGAACTGTAAGAAAGACATGATTAATTTCTATTTATCTCCCCCATTTTCACAAAGTCAGGTTTACACTCCGTTCTGTGTGCAGTCATTAGCACATAATAACATAAATAACTATATTCCCTTATCAAGCGGAGTTGTTCATCTGCTTTTCATCTTCTGCAGGTTCAGATGGTTGTGTGTACACAGCCACAGGTGTACGTGCAGGGTCTGGTTTGGATTTGACACTTCCTCTTTCATCTCATCCATTCCAAGCGAGGCAGTGATGAGCGTTTTGTATCTCTGAAGTCCATTTCCTTTTGCTGCTCCTTGTCATTTCCTAGCAGGATTTGTCTGTGTATGTGAAGGCACAGCTGGAGAGGGGTGATGTTTGTCCTTTTTTTCCTACAGCTGCTCTGTGCGTGTGTGTCAAAGCTGTCAAGGAGGCTTCTTGGTCACAATGAGGAGCAGTAGAGGACTGTGACCTTGGAGTCTTCTCAGGACAAAAATCAGCTCCCCGGTTTTAATTTGGTACTTCCTGCGGTTTTCGATGTATAATTATTTTCACTTTTTGCTTCTTGGAAAATAAATTAATGAGAAATGGGGAACTGAGAAGAAAAGCTGGGTGTCTTGGGCTAATGAGAAGAGTCAGGAAAAGAGCAGAGACAAGTCCACAGCTAGGGAAGGTGCTAGAGATTAAATGAACCAAAGTTAAACCTGGCTCCAAGTTTGCAGCAAAGGAGCAGCTGTAAATGAGGAAAGGCCAGTATCAGAGGCAAAGGCGATGTTTATACAGAGGCTGTGAAATCAAGGGCAGGTACTAATAGACTTCCTTCAATCTATATCACACCATAGCTGTCATCCAACAACAGCATTAAAAGGCACTGAAAGCTGAGTTTATAATGTCCCTTTCTAGACTGATTTCACAAAAACTCATATCCCAGCTATGACTGACACACAATTTACCAACAGAATGAGGCCTAGGTCCTCTAAGAAGAGCACATCTTACCATGGAAATCTCTACCTTTTTATGTTAAAAGTGTGCTGTCAAAATGATACCTGCGTATTTCCTAAAATGAGCTAAAGGTAGCTTGAGGATTACACCTGTCTTTGCCAATTTCTATCATTAAACAATTTCCTGTCTCGAGTTTTGTGCTTTATTTCCTGCTGGTGTCTAAAGGATGCACTCTGACAGCTGAAGAAAGCGACTGTTGTGAAACACTGGCACTGCCTGTGGGGCCGTGATCAGCAGCAAGACTGACTGGTGAGCCTGGGTGAGATGTTTGCTTTTGTTTTGATCAATCGTTTAGCGTGAGAAAAATGCGGCTTTGGCAGATCTGGCACTATTCACTAATTGGGCTGAATGTACAGCTTGACTAAAGCACATGCTTATGGTTTGGGTGATCCAAGTTCAACTCCGCCATCTGCTTCAAGCCTCATCTTCCTGCAGCCCTCGCTGAGCAGGCTCTGGGCTGAGCAGAGCTGGCAGGTGCAGAGTCTCTCCCAAGGAAGCTGTTGCACTTTGCATATTAAGATTAAATATTTATTAGCGCTGATGGTCCTCTGTGTCCCAGCTCCCACCTGGGCGCCCCAATCACGGCACTGTAACGCTCCCTCTGGAGCAATTAGTGTTCAGGGTAATGTGCAAAGTGAGACCACGCCAAGGGGAGAGGCTGCTGAAGCCTTTTGGTGCTGTGCAACAGTTTGCAAGGATAAGACAATCTCCTGGGGAAGGGATGCAGTTACAAATCTCCTTGTACAGAGGAAAGCAGGGCAAAATTGTGTTTTCCTCCACTCTGAATATGTGCCAAGCCTGAGGCTCTGTGGAGTTCCCCTTTGGGTGTAGAAACTTCTCCACTCTTAGAGCTGTGCAAAGGACCACAAAAAGTGCTCAGAAGCCTGAGCCTGCAGGGGACATTTAAAATCCTTTGTACTAGCATCCTCACCTGGCAACTTTGGGGAAATTCAGTAAATCAGAAGAGCTGGAAACAAGAGGAGAGATGCTTGGGTAAAAGGCTGCAACATTATTGAAGAATTAAAACTAAGAAGAGCTGCATTCTCTTTTGGCTTTTATCAGTTTAGGTGAGATGCATTCAAGAATTTCTGAGGTCTGAAGATTGCCCCAATCAACAACACAGCTGTAGAAATTCTTTCCTTCAAAATTTCACAGGCTATATACAGTAGGTAAATATAGTTCAGACACAAATATGTTTTTAGATGAAGAGTGTTCTTTCAAATCTTTTTTCCTCTCTTCTGAGAGTGCCAAATAGCACCAGTTTGGAAGTAATTTCTGAAATGTGGACATCTGTCTCCTGGGATCTGTACTGAAAACACCATATTTTTTCATATGGCTCACCAAACAAGTCATTCATTAGTAATTAGTTTTAATTTGTAATGACTTTGAGTCTGATTATTGGTTGTAACTCTTGAACTTTGTGCCACTGTCAGTGGGCTTTGCAAGGGCATACATCCCGGTGCAGAACAGATTCTGTCCCTCTTTCTGGTCAGACTAATTACTTTCATTATTATGACATTTCACAGATCTTCATTGATACCCAGAGCACTTCTAATGTCTGAGAAAGAAAAAGTTGCAAAAGAACAAATATGCCATAAAATTACTCTAAAAAAAACAGTTAATCTCCTGGTTGAGATGTTAATTTATCGAAGGAAATGCTTTGGAATATACCCTGAATCTTGTAATTAAGTGACTGGCTTTTTTCTTGAGATGCTTAAGCAAACTTCTGTCCTTAGCTGAAAAAGTATGTGCTGTGTTCTACACCCAGGTCTTTGAGCAGTAGTTGAAAGGTATTTCACATGAGTCCACATGCAAGAAAAAGTATTTAATCAGTCTGAAGTAAGGTATAAACAACCTCAGGAAGTTTGGAATATGTTATTAAAACTGTTCTCTAGTATCCCTGTTACAGGGTGTTTTGGCATCTCATCCTTTAATGTAAACTTATTATGTAAGTCACTTGTTGGCTCGCCTCTGGTCTGTCCCGTGATCTCTCATTAGAAAATCACATTGTTTTGTAAGTGGGGTATGAAAAGAGAGACTGCTGTGCTGCTGTTTATTTAATGATTCATCTCTCTTGCTTTCCTCCTCTTCTAAACCCCCTCTGCATCTGAATTTCAATCTACCTCTGTCTCAGGCATTTCTCCTGACTTTCTCCATCCCATATTTTAGGCATACCTGCACTCAAAGATGTCCAGGCTGGCTTTGGTCACTGCCCTGAGCATGGTCTCAGGGATGTGCTGGCCCTGAGGCCCTGCAGCTAGGGGAAAGGCCATGGCAGCATGGGGGGCAGTGCACACAAAAGCCAACGTTAAAATATTAAGGACACTGAAGAGGAGCCCCTTCACTCCCCTGTTGTAGGGCTTGAGCTGAGCCTCCCCAGAAGATGGCCCTCTCCAAGGCCCACACACCATCCCATGGCAGGCATGCTGCCACATTCAGGCTTTGCAGAGAGAGGTGATGCAGTCCCTAAACCTCTTCAGAAACCAAGAGGTTTTTAAACCTCTTTAAATAGGGAAATGGGGCACCCTGATATTTGCATCTCCAGTTTCTAGTCAGTGCCTTTGCCTCTCACCTCACATTTGTTGTATTAAACTAAAGGATGGCATAGACAGATCCTGTACCTATAGGATTTTGAAGATCAACCAAAATATCAACCTTTGATAAAGCTTAGAGGCTCTGTAGCTGTGAATGCAACAAGTGCTGTTCATTATGAAACATTAATATGGAATATTTACACTGCCAGACAAGGAAAAGCATAAGGTTGTTAATTTTCTTTTACAGTATATCTTGAAATGAGTAGGTCAGTGTGTTCCTAGGATGAAATCTGATACCTCAGAACCTTCAAAAGTCTTCAGACTTTTGTCACAGGGCTATAATCATCTGTCTCTTCAAAAAAGACCCTTGACCCTGTCCTTTTATCAGTTGTGCTTTTCATGCTGAATAGAACAAAGATTGTAAATCACCCTGCAAATCAAGAAACGGGACTGAAAACAGCTGAGCATTTGGGACCACTGAGCACCACCACCACCAAAGCAAAAGTCAGCTTGAGCTTGTGGTAAGGTTATCTGAAGTGCCCAGAATCCCCAGAATGAGTATGAGCTCAGCCTCCCTCAGGGCTGCCTGCACTGCCTGTTGGACCATCAGGCACCGTTGGCACTGGGGCCGCCGGTGCTGGGGCTCACAGGGCACCGGGGGTGCCTGCAGGAGGAAGAGACAGAGACAGGGGTGAAGCAAACCTTCAGAAGTATTCTTGCAGTTTCTAAGGCATTACCAGAATTTGCCATGCTTATGCAGGAATAACTGGAAGAAATACTTTGGTGGCAATGAGTCCATAAGGAAACCCATGAAGGGGACATTGCCAGTGTTTGCATATACTTCTTCCAAAATTGCTCTGGAGGTGGAACGAACCCCGAATATTACTTTGCTCTTCTTTGTACAAAGGTATGTTTAAGACACCATTTTGAAAAGGTTATTAAGTGACTGCAAGGTGTTATACTGGGGACTTTGCTAACAGAGCTGTGAGGTGAAGGGTGAGCAGCAGGATCGGAGAAGCCTGAACCCTACGGTGGCAGGGGTGGCGCGGCTGGGGAGGAGAGTGGGTGCTGCAGTGGTCAGGAGGGAGGGCAGCAGCCTGTAGCACTGTGGGAAGTGGAGAAAGCCTACAAGAATGTGCTTGCAGAGGGAGAGAATACACAGCAGCTAGTTACCTAGTCTGTCCTCCTGGCAAGTTGAAGCCCATCAGTAAAAGCTGCTATGGTTGTTATACACTATAGTTATGATATATAACAATAGTTACACACTATTGTCCCTCAGGAATTAATAATGTGTTAATGATACCTTGTCTATTAATAAGTACTATAATTCAGGTAACACAGAATTCTTCTGTTCTTTCTCTGGCTCTACATTTTACTCCCTCTGAAAAGTGCAGGTCTGTATCTACTTATTTGCTTATCTGAATTGCTTTTGCTGCTTTTGCTACCACTGCTATAAATTTCCTACGAAACCACCCTGCAAAGCTGCCATAGGAATTCAAAATTTCTTCAAGGTCACTCACATCAGAGGTGTTGTTCAAAGCTTTTAAAATAGCTAGCCTGGTGCTGAGTCAAACATATTTTTCTTGACTTGGTTTGTATTAAAGGCCTGAGCTACAAACCTTACTCAGGAAAAACTTAATTTTAAGCAGGGCTTTGGCTCCTGTTGCGTCCTGGCTTTGCTTGCTTTAGTAGAAATCAATTTGCATGATACCCTGGCCCACATATATAGTTTGACACTAACCTTCTTTGACCAAGGTATCCTTGCTTGTCCTGTGCAGGCAGTGGTTATCACAACTGATATGGACGTAAGAGTGAGGGAGAATTTGGACAAAGCACTTGGACACAGCCAGTTCCTGAACCTCAGGCACAGCTGGGTATGGTCATCCTGAAGACCAGTCCATTATTCTGGGACAGCAGTCAGACCTTTGCAAAACATTCCCCCTCAACTCCAGCACCACTGACCTTGTCTGATGCTTATAAATCTTCCAAGGCCCCAGTTTTTTCTTGCTAGAGCAGAAGTACACTCATTAGCTTGAAATGTTATTTAAGAGGGCAGGAGAGTGAAGTGAGGCAGTAGTAACTGAGTAGAAAATGATGTTCCCAGGAGATCCACTAGCTCCTGAAACTGCTTTGGGTGTGGGGCTGGGCTCTGTGACTGCACGGAAAGAGCAGAGGATCTGGCTTGACTCTCAGATTGGTGTTTACAAGGCAGGCAGAGGAAAAATGGATGTTTTACTTGAAATGTTATGGAAATCGTTCAGAAATAATGCCTGCAGAAGGCAGTTCTCAGAGTCTATTTCTGTTCGTAAAAGGCATGTACCAGAATCAAAAATTCTGCAAATCCATTTCCTTTTGTTTTATCACTGCTAAGTTCATGAACTAAAAGAGGAGTCTGAGCAATTTGACTCAGTTTCCAAGAGGAATTATTAGATTTAACTTTTAAAAAAAATATATAGTCAAACCTATTGTTTTTCTTAAGATAAGATGGGATTTTTCCCTCTGCACAACAATAGTTGAATCTGATACTCAGTTGCTTGGCTAAGAGACTGATAGGATTAAAACCTAAAAATATAAAAGATAGAAACCAGATTGTGTTATCTAAAATATACATCCTCTCCTGTCGTGCTGGTAACTTAAGTTCACACAGTGTAAACAGAGAACTAACAAGCTCTGGTATTGTCATTTGGGCTATGGATTTTTTTTAACATAAACTAGCTCCAAGAAGCTCACAGAGCTCTCTGAGAGAGCAGGTACAGAGGTTTCAATGTGTCTTTAGTCCACAAGTGTTTGATAGATATAATACAGTACTCCTATTTGTATAAATATTTGAAGTTTGAAAAACCTTCTGGTTTTAATTCTGTTAAAAAACCCCAACAGTTTAAGCTAACTTCCCATGGCAGAACAGTACTTTCACACACACACAAATATCTGTGTGCAGCTATGCTTCTTGTGTGTCGATCCCCCACCAAGAATGATGGGTTTCATGTAAACACTTGGCCCTCCTTGTTTCTTCCCAACCAACAGGAAGGTACCAGGGGCCTGACCCAAAGCCAGCTGATTTTTCATATTCATCATTGACTTTGGAAGACACTGAGTTAAAGAGAGTTGTAGGACTACTCTCTTTCTGGGTTTCACCTGTTTCTAGGGATTCCAGTCATTCTCCTCACCCCTCATGCAAGCTGCAGTCACAATACAGCAGTTACAAAGGTAACTGTTCTCACAATAAAAGGCTCGGAGACCTCACGGAATCCACTAGTCTGGATGTTCAGTTGATACGGAAGCCTTTTTGTTGCATTCACTGCTTTCTGAAAACATAGTGTTACATTTCTATCTTGCTCTTATGAGAAAAATGTTACCAACTAGATAGATCCCTCACAAATGAATATCTGAGAGAAGGGAAAGGGGAACACTGCAGATTCTTGTCATCCTGGGGCATAGGCAAAAGTAGCGAGTAAAGAAACCTGGAATAGAATGGTCAACAAAGAAGGAATTGCAACTGACATTAAAACAGATTTCTGAGATGCTTTTCTTGACAAATTCAGAACTGGAAACCATGTATAAAGAAACCTCAGACTAGGAAAATAAGAACTAAATATCAGAAAAAATCAAGAGTCTGATTCCATAATCAACGAATGCAAAAGACACAGCAAAGTCAAAGGCATGAGACAAAACCAGACTCCTGTGCTCTGGGTTTGCCTGTTCTCAAGTTTTAATTTTTTTTCTTCTAGCCTCTCAGTTTCTCTACTAGGACTTCTCCTTGCCTATACTCTAGCACTGAAAATACCATTCTCCTGGTTACCAGTGTGTGTCACAGCACTGACGAGCTCAGTTATCACAGACAGGGAGGAGATGTCTGACATACTCCAGTTCCAGCCTTGGAATGACTTTCAACTCAACACTAATAAACCCAAGCACCAGCAGAAGTCAGAAGTAATTTTTCAGATCGGGCTCATGTGCCAGAGGTAACTGGATGTCTGCAGCAGCCGAGCAAGTGTGATTCACCGAGCCCAGTGCTACTCCCAGCACAGCAGGGAAAGGCTCAGAGATGCCTCCATCACATGATGCACATCCTCTAGATTCTGCCAAGTGCATTGGGAGCCACAGTTTGGCTCCTAGCGAGGAGAGAGCTTCCAGGCTTTGTCACTTCACTAGCCTAGTTCCTCCCTGTATTGGTGTGGCTTTGTCCATAGTTTTTGCAGGGAATTACAGAATGCATTGCAATGGCAGTATTTTCTTTAATTTTAGGCAGGATCGTTAACATTTTTGCTCTGAGTACCTACCCATCTGGGTAGTAGGAGCCTCCAAGCACTGCCAAAATATTGAGAGCCATCTGCACGGGCTTCATTGTCAGGGTGGCCTTTGTCCTTCATCCTATACAGAGTCATGGAATAGTTTGGTTTGGAAGGCACCTTAAATCATCTAGTCCAACTCCCTGCCACCGACAGGAACACATTCCACAAGACCAGGTTGCTCAAAGTCCCATTCAGCCTGGCCTTGAACACTTACAGGATAGGACATCCACAGTTTCTCTGGGTGATTTACTCCAGTATCTTACCACCCTCACTGTAAAATTTTCTTCCTTATATCCAATCAAAACTTACCCTCTTTTAGTTTAAAAGTGTTGTCCCTCATCCTGTGACTAGAGACTCTGGCAAAAAGTTTTCCTCTGCCTTCTTATGTGGTTGTGCCCACACAAAGTCTGTGATGCATGGAGGAGCTAACAAATGTGTGTCAGCAGGGGAAGAGGTAAAGCCAGCTCTTTCGTTGTGAAAACTGGGGTGAAGCAGGGCCACTGTAGTGTTTACCCAAAGCTGCCCAGACCAGGTCAGTACTGTATCCCTGCACATTGCTTCCCTGGAGCAGCTGCCTGGTAACCTGCAAATAGCAGCTTCCCTCAGCCCTGCACCCTTGTGAGAGACACCACTTTTCTGGGAGAAGTGATTCAGAGTCAGGAAGCCTGTGGAAGAAATAAAAGGCTGCCTCTACTAAGGTGCAAGCTTGAAAGCTTACACAGCGTACTGTCCTGTGCTTCTTGATACTTGGCATTGAATACAATTGCAAAGTTTAAGAAGGCAGGCTGTCTGATTTAACTTCAGCTTTGTGCCTTTTTATTTGTTTTCTGTGGTTTTTTGTGTTTTTTGGTTTTTGTTGGTTTTTTTTTTTTTAAATTCTGGCTTATACAGGTGGAGCCAATCTATGCATTAGCTTGTTCCTGTCTTCCTGTGGCTTAGCCATGTATTTTAAGACTGTTTTCCTTTACAGGAAATGGGAAACTGTGGAATGCAAAGTATCATTTTAGTAAAAATAATACTGCCTAACAAACCCCAAATGATTTAGTGTATGCAAAAAACCCAGATATACCAGAGACACTCACTTGGAAAGCATATTTGGTGTTTAACTTTTTTTCTACACTGCACTTTTTAAAGTTAGTTGGATACAGAGGCTGACTTGAGTAGGTGGCTTGTTATTATTCACTTATTTTGTAGCCATTGCTCCAAGCATACACAAAATACAAACATATTCATTCTGCACCAGTGTCTCCAGCAACATTTCTGCCTCTAACACAGTCAACCTGAAGCCATTATCCTATACAACACAGAACTGCCACCGACAACATGAAGTCCAAGGAAAGCAGGCAACTAGTTATCTTTTGGAACAAGCTTTTTTGGTTAAAAAGCAAATATGAATGTATCAGAGATTCATTATTCACTGGTGAAAAATCCTTCTTCTTTAAATAGTAGAAAGCTACTTCTTTTAGTGTTATACTGAGGGCTGAGAACTTAAGCAGAAAAGTGATAGTGGGTGTTTCTAATTACCTACAAGACAAATTAGTGCTGGGGTGGTCAGTGGCCTGCAGCACATGGCCATGGTCTGCAAGTGCAGAGCCTTGCAGGGACAAATTTGCTTTCAATAATTTCACCTCCTCAGTGATTTGCCTGCCATCCCTTCTCTCCCTGTCTCCCCACACATGCACAGGCAAAGCAGATCAGCTAGTCGAGTAGGTGAGCCAATTTGTGAATATTTTGGGACAGTGAGATGTACAGAGGACAGTCCCTTCACTTTGACCTTGGGTGTGGGGCAGGGTTATAGCCCCTGCATGCTTTGCACTTGTAAAGCAGTGCAGTTTGCCATTTGCAGCTTTCACACTCCAGGCACTAGGAGTTGAGGTGCTGGTAGCTTGGCAGAGCTGGTGGGTGTTGGAAGGGGTCTGTGGCTTAGCTGCCTGCCAGCCAAGATGCTGTGTTCAGCAAATCCTTTTGTGCCAGGATGTCTTCAAGAAAATCAGGCAATCAGTTTGCAAACCATTAATTTATTTAGGCTGGAACTTGTTCCACATACTAAATTTATTTACACTGAATAATTCCATCCTCCTGGTGAATGGTTAGTTTTGTTTGTGGATGGACTGCAGGAATGAACCAACACTGTTCAGCATCTGTAACACAGTTTTGACCATGCAGAGTAATTAAAGAATATATATTAAATAAAGTATGCTTTAGCTTACATATTGCAGAGGCTTCCCTTGGAGGATCAAACTACTTTCAAATGCAGTGATAGGGTGACATTGTTCTGGCAGAAACTCTCTACAGCAATGTTATGAGAACAACTTTCAGCCAGCACACATGCACAAGAAAGTCAGCCCAGGTTCCACGGACCTGGGACCATCCCTAAGAGTCCTAAGGCTCTGTTTTGCTTGCCAGGGAAATGAGAGAGGATGTGCATGGTGCCACAGCAGAAAACAAATTAAAAAGAAGCTGTGAATCCACTGACAAGCAAGGTAACCATACCAAGCATATCTCTGCCATGCAGCTGTGTCAATTTGGTTAAAATATTTACATTTTATACACGTCAAAAATATAAAGCATGCTACTGTGTTTTTCTTAGAAAAAGATAGTAAGTTTAATAGCGTAAGTAAAAGAGAGAAACCCTTATTTTATTAAGAATTTTGCAACAGGTATTTTTCTTCTTTTATATGACTGCTTATAATGAAACATCAGTAGGAAAAACACAGGCTGTTGCTACAGCAGATTGTCCTTCATGCTGACCACAGCATCAGGCAAGTGTAGCTTCCTGAGACACCATTTGGCACCATGATTTTGTTTCTCCTGGACATCATCTTTTTGTTTTGAAAGAGGGGAGAAGAAAACAACATTCACCTGCTGTAAATGGAAGCATCCAAATGTGAGCTGGAGTTTTAAAGTGGTATCTACTGCCAAAAACATCACATAAACCCTGACATTTCCACTGTGATGTGGCTAAAACTCACACCAAGATCACTGAGGGAAGGATCATATCCAAAAAGTGTGGCCACAGGTAGTGACAGCAATTTGAATGTTGTGAAGAATGAGCTCTTAGATCTAGGGATGCTCTCCAAATCCTCAAAGTGCCCCTCACTCCCAGCTGGGAGTGTTGCCCTTGTTTGGAAGGACTGGCTCTGATTATCAGGGAAGATTTTGCTCATCTGCTGGGCTAGCCCTATTTTCATGATACAGACTGTGCAATACCAGTTTGAATAACTGGGTTTTCATTTTACTTGCAAACAAAGTGAGGCTATTTAAAAAACAGAACCACAAGACTAGATATAAGCTTTCCAGTAGACCATATTAGCGCTACCAAATTATTCAGATCTGATTCCCATCACTTTGCATTGTCCTTCTAGTTATTAAATGCAAACTCTTTCTTTAAGGTGAAGTGAGAAAAACAAAAATTTGATTTGTTGGCTTTGTTCCTCAGCTATTAGACCATGGCGGCATTTCAGAGGTCCAATGTGTTGGAAATAGATGAAGATAAGGCCATTTCCAGAGTAAATCTGGGTTCCTCACACCCTGTTACTTCACTGTGATATTGGTGAAGGTCTTTTTACAAAGTTGCTCTAGGTCCAGAAGTTGAAATGCTGCATTAAGATATATTTCTAAGTTGTGCTGCTGGGGCCAGCTGTCTCCAGAACAGAGAACTGGGAATGCTTTTTGTTATCTAGGAAAAGCCTTTAATAGACATTTTAGTCAATGTAGATCAGTCTATCTTTGATATCCTAAATTTCAGTGTCCTTTTTTCACAACAAAATATATTTCTTTTGTAATAATGTCATACTTGCATTCCCTGTTATTTATTCTTAGTCCCCTTAGAAGGGACAGGTTTGCTGCTTTATTTGTGCAGTTCAGTTGCAACAAGGTAATACTAAGATTATAGTGCAAAGTTACAGGATTTTTCTTTCTCTGTGTTCAGTTTCACTTCTTTAAGTGTCTATACCAAATATGTATGTACAAAAAGTGCTGCTATGGAAGACTCAATTTGCAACAAAAGCATAGCCATTGTTTTGTGACTCTTCTTCTGCTGTAGTCTCATCTATTGCATTAATGCAAATAAAATAATTTTCTTTGTGAAGCAATAGCTTTTATACACATATACAGCATTTTTATTACAGCTCTAGTTCATAAAACATAGATTCACCTTTAAAATTCAACTTCTAGGCTTCTTTGGTTTGTTTTTGGTTTTAATTTTAATTTTTATTTTAATTTTT
>VZTN01014080.1:3203-13530 GCA_013400515.1 Erpornis zantholeuca | reverse complement strand
AGCTGAAGCAGAAACAACTGATCCCGATTCACCACCAGGTGGAGCTAGAAGATCATGTGACGGTAAGAAAATATGCTTTCCAGGGCAAATACATAGGACCCAGAAAAGAGGAAGTGTCTGGAGTATTACTGATTAATGAGAAGGCTTTGAGTGAAGTGTGGAGTTGGTGTGTCTCCCAAATGTAGGAAACGTGTATTGTAAAAAGAGCTCTAGTGTCATTTTCTCAGACAGATCTAAAGCTTTTAAACAGTGAAGTAGGAATATAATTTCAGTTGTTTGTACAGGGCCTAGCCTATGGGACACTGAATTGTTTGTCCCTTGGAAATGATTGTCGTGTTAATGTATAACCTTTAACGATAATGATGATGGTGATGATGTTATAAATTTCAAGTACACATTAACAGAGCATAGCAAACTGAAAAGAGCTTTATCTCACAGTACTGATTAAAAGATATTACGGTGAATAAATCGGTAATTCAAAAATTGAAAAGAGTTTCTATTTGCTTGTTCTTTTAGAAGCTGGCACTGACTCCCTACTACATAGGGAGAAAAAGCTGAGAAATTCCCTTAAGAGCCCTGAACTGGAAAGTACGGAGAGTAAGGAAGATGTAAGGATGCAGGTGCTCCCAGCTTCACTGGAGATGGATTACATCCTTGTTACTGAGGAAGAAAATATACCTGCAGCAAAATACACCCTTGAAAGAAATGAAATTGATTTTGCTTTTCAAGAACCCCATGAAGACTTTTCACCAGGCTCCTTGGATACCTTTCAGCCAGTCTCCATTTCAAATGAAATCAAAGATCACCTTGTTTGTGGGACTGGGTGGGATGCTGTTCACTTAGAAGAGGGAAGTTCTTCAGTCGTGCCTCAAAAGCTGGATAGTGAAAGAAAATCACAGGAAAGCTGTGGGCAAGATGAGGGTTGGATTATATTGGGCCAAAATGAAGTAAGTGACATATCACCTGAAGAAATTTCTGCCAAGACAGAGATGCCAAAATCAGGGTCCGAACATCCTGGTGAAGACCTGGCAGCTATTGTAGCACAGGAATTGATTCTTGACACTTGGACAGAATTTCAGGTTGAAACTCCTCTTCAGAAATCTTTTGAACATGAAGGCTGTTCTCCTTCAAATGGCCCGACTGCTGAGAACATGAGTTTGGACATTGCAACAACATCAGAGTTGCAGGTAGTTAGTGGTGATAGTGCATGGGAAGCAAATGCTCAACAGAGGCTTGGGAATAATGTAGCAACAGAACAAGAAATGAAAGAGGAAATGGTTCTTCTCAACAGTGACAGAACATTGAATCAAAAATCAAAGTAAGTAGAATTCAACCTGTTTTCTTTCAAAAGTCTTCCGTTCTTTTGTTATCTATGTTATTGAAGTGTGTGCCATTATGAATAGATTGTAAGACTTTCAAGTCTGAAGTATGCAATGTGTTTACATTATTTAACTACCAGTGTGTTTCTCCCTTTCTAAAAACAGATTCTTGGTTCTTAGTTGCTTGATATGAACCAAATCAGGGTTGTTTTGCAATTGGTTTGAGGGTCACTTTCTTGCAGGTGTAAATCTGTCTTACTTCTGTGAAGTCCCACTGATTGTATAACCTTCCTTTAAATCTGAAACAGGTATGGCTGGGGAATATAGGTCAAAGCCAGGAACCTATGGTATTGCCAGTCCATGATGAGATTTTGGAGGGATAGAAGTGAAGTACTATCTCTGCCCGATGCAAAACTGCTGGGAAGGAAGACAGGAGGGAGTCAAGGCCTAGAGTCAGAAAAATGTGCTGCTTATAGAGGAAAGAAAAGCATGAGGAAAAGTTGTGGTCTTTGTGATTATTTTCAAGCTCCCCTCAGACCAGAGGAGCATTTATGGCTGTGTGAACTGAAGTGGCAGTTGGGGTAGAATGAGTATGTATGGACATGCCTTGGGGTGAACATGCAGCCTCTGTGCTGGCAGCATTACTGCTGCCAAGTGACTCTGCTGTGTCATCAGATGGAGTGAGGGGTGGCCCTCTTGACTCCATTTCCTGCAGTGTATTGGAGAGGATGCTTCTGTTGTTGACTTCTCTTCTTTTGCGAACAGCCCGTTGCCATGGAAAATCTTTGGAAGTGTTAGCAGAAGATAGTACTCATCAGATCAAATATTGAGTGTTTGATCTTGAAACTAGCAAAAGTATGGCAGGTTGGCACAATATTTCTGTTGGTACCCAATCCTCTAAGCTTCTACTTTCAATTCCAGAAGGAGAAGTAGAAATTTTCAAATTTTCTTTTAAAAGAGAAATCTTTTAAATGCAAAAGAAGAAATATTTCCAAACAGCTGTTTTGCATCCATGTTGTTGTGTGGAAGAGTGGCTTAGGATTTGCAAATCTTGGAAAACTCGATGTCCTTTGACTTGGAGGTGCTTTGTTCGTTAACCCTGGAAGCCATATTCCTGTGTTACCTCTGCAGGGTTTCACTGGGAGTGCATTAAAAACAGCTAATTTCAATTAATAAAGATGCTTTTTTGACAAACAATGCATTTCTAGTACGAAATCTTTGACTCAAAAAATGCTTACCACTTCTGCTTACAATCGATAATTAATGGGATGGGAAACAGGAAGAGTTGTTTAGGGGTGCTGGCTACTTGCAGGCTTGCAAATCTGACATGAAGAAATTGTCTTTTAATTCCTCTGTCTCCCATAAAGCATTTTAAACTAAAACCAGCCAGATGCTGACTCTGTCTAAGTCACACTGATTAATTACATGCAGGCAGCATCCTATTGAGTTGTCATACCTAAATTCCCATGATTTTTAGACAGGAAAAGAAAAATCTATGTATCTGATTTAGAATGATTTGTAAATAAAACAGTACATCTTGGACTCGAGATAACTTCAGTGTAGTAAGGTTCTTAGTTAAACACCTCAGGAAGAATATCTGATTTTTGAATTTAGACTGGTACTAGAAACAACATTTCCTATGGCCATGGATTTATATGGGGTGTTAACATCTTACTGATATGAATTGTTAGAGTCACTTTGAGAAGAGCTCTGCTGTTTTTTAGGAATTTCTGTATTACTACTCCACAATAGTTCACAATGGAGTTTTGCATGCAGTACATTCGTTATTCTTAGAACTTAGTGTATTTTCTTAGACTGATACCCATGTTGAAATTTAAAACTCAACCATGTTAATGTTCTTGTATTTTCAGTAAAAACTTAAATGCATGATGGAATATAATGTGTCCTGCAAGAAAAAAAAATATTATTGGTATAGAATATATATGGTCACTGTAGCTTCTAGTTCAGTCTTTTTTCTTATCTTGTGTAGAAGCTGTTTAATACTAAATGGCTTTTCAGTCAGTAGCAGTGGCTATTTCTGTCCTTTACACTACTGATACTGATGCCCAGAGAAGCAATGTAAGGCACTTATACAGTTTCCATGTTAACAATTAATTGTGGGAGCATGGAACCAATAAAATCTACTCTCCTTTGGGCTTAGGTCTTCTTGTTAGAGTTTTTTCATGATAAGTTGTAAAATCTAATGGAAGTTTCTTCCAGCATTAATGTTATTAAAAGTAAATAATCCACTTCTGTGAGGATTTTGTATGTAATAGAGGTTGCTTTTGTGGTGCAATTTTCGCCTCAGTTTCTCCTCTGCTTGGTAGCTGATATTCAATAAACTTGTAATAAGACCATCTCTTTGGTCAGTTAGGTAATGACTTCAGACTTCTAAGGAGAAGAGACACGTGCATCCTTATGTATGCTCACAGTGTGATCACAGAGGCCTTGATTCCTTTGAAACCAAAGCAAACACACAAAAAAATAGTATGATGAAGCACATACAGGAACTACTACTTCTAGATTATATGCTAATTTCATTAAAGCTCTTACATAAACAGCTGAAAAACTAGCAACTGATATGGTAGAAGTGTGTAATTAGAAATGTTTTCTTAATGTATTTAATTGTCAGTTTTAAAAACAGAAGTTCCTTCTTAAAACATAACTCGGTATGCAGCTTTTGACTTTTAGTCTTCCTTTAACTGCCCGTCATGGCCAACGAAGTTAAAAACAGTGTGGTGCAGCAGAGCTCCAGCCTATGGGAGATTATTGAAGAAACACTAGCGTCGTTGCTTAGGAGAAGAAACGTAAGACTCTCCTGATTATTGCAATACAATTTCTGGACGGCACCTGATGGTGCTAGTCATCAGGCTCTGCCAAATGATTTACATCCAAGTAGAATGTTAAGAAACTCTTTAGTGTGGGAGTGGTGAGGCACTGCAGCTGGTTGTCCGGAATAGCTGTGAATGCCCATCTGAAGTGTTCGGTGCCAGGCTGGGTGGGGGTCTGAGCAACCTGGTGGAGTGGTAAGTGTCCCTGCCCCTGTCAGGTGGGTTGGAACCAGGTAATCCTTAACATCCCTTTCAACCCAAAACATTCTATGGTTCTATGATCTTTAAAAAATAAACTTACCAGTTATATTCAAACTCAATCCCCACCAATGAACAACTGAATTAGTAGTCCAAAGTTTATGAAGGCATGTATTTAATAACTGTCTTCTAATCCCTTTTTTTCCATATGTCCCTGCTTAGGAAAAAAAAAGTGAAGTTCGTACTTTACTGAGGTAGGTTCCTTTAATAGTGGGATGTGAAGGATGCAGTTCACATTGTTTTCTGCTTTCATCAAGCAGATGCTCGCCACTTCTTCTAATAAAATTGACTCTTACATAGAAGAGGGAATTAAAGCTTTGAAACAGAAAGTGTAAACAAAAATTAGAATGAAGAAATGCCTTAAAGTATTGATGTCTGCTAGTCACTGCCCCCTTCATCCCAAGGTCAAACATATCAACTCTCAAAGCTGTTAAGGTCAGTTTTAAAGAAGTCTGTGGATAAAAGTAAAGTTCTTCTCTCCTGTTTCATTTCTGCAAGGAAAAACTGCAGCAAGGAGTGAAGAATAAGGATGTTTACTAGTATTAAAACTGGAGAAAAGATAAAAGCTTGTCTCAGACATACACAAACACCTGAAGTAATAAAAAGTGTCGTTTCTTTGGCCTCATAGAAAAAGCACAAAAAGATTTGATAGCACATTAATGTCAGTCTTTCCAGAAAGAAAGCAGCTTTTTATACAGCATGTTAGGTAGGCAGGATAACATACTTTGCTGCTGCTGACTGGAGATGTGCCAGCAGTAAACTTTATGGAGACTGGAGGTGATTTTCTTCTTGATAGAAGGTGTCTTGTCTTACACTGCTGTGTGAAGGTTGGTGGTGGTGAATTGGTCAGGAGGCAGAGGGAGAACCCTGCAGATGGTCGTGCTAGTTTTCACCCAGCACATTACTCAGAGTATTTTAGTGGCTGTGTATACCAGATCATTCTTGCTTTTACCTTCATTGTAGAGAAGGATTATCCTTTTCCTTATTAGAAGAAGTTAGGAAGAGCTGAATGAAATACTACAAAATGATGTATTGACTTAAGGAACAAGAAGCAGTGAGAATAGTGGAAGTAAGAAGAGAGATATTTGGAAGGTTTGGGGGTGAGCAAAACTGAGCAGAAGACAATTTCCTTTGAAGAACAACCCCAGTGTATTTAACCTACTAGAATAAGACTTCAAAAGAAAGCTTCATTTATCTTTCTCATAGCATTTTCTCAGAGTAACAGGAATTGTTCTCTTCTGCTTACTTGTATATTGATATTTTGGAAAATATAATTCTTCCACGGCCTCTGTCCAAAATGTCCCTTTGTGACTACTACTGTACTGCTAGCTATTAAAATTGCTCAGCTGGGGAAGCAATCCAGTGTTATATTAATAGAAAAACCTGTTTTCATCACATTACCTGTACTTGCCAGTGAATAAAGATAGTTAAATTTAATTAAAGAAAAAATCTATGACTGTTACAAGAGTAATAAGAACTCTGAGACAACTCTGCTGTCTCTGTGACTTAGCCAAATAAAAATAAATCTCAAAGCCATTAATTATTCAAGTAAATATCAATGCCCAGTACTGAACTGAAATACTGACAGACTGGAACCCAGCAAAAAATTCACATTGACTCCAGTGACCAAAGGTTTCACCAAATATTTTCTCAAAATGTCTGTTCTCTCATCCCAAAGGTAGAATAACGCAGTAAGTTAGGGATCCCTGGTTTGCCTTATGGTTTTGTGGCCAAAGTAGTGTGCTATATATTGGATGCTTAAAGGATTGAAAATCTGCTGTAAGAAGAAGTAAAGTAACATTTATTGGATATTCCCTTTGGATACCTGTTTCATTTTTTTCCTTGTAAGCCTGTAGGGCTGCCACTTTTGTCAGGAATGTTTATTAATTGGCCAGATTCACTGGAAAACAATTCTGGGCACTCCGGGGACCAGGCATGCTGCTTCAGTCACGCTTCCAGCTCCTGCTGAACTACAAAAGTATGGACTTGCCATCGGAATTGAACTTAGGTCTCCCACTTAGCAACACAAAGCATGACATTTGACTTAACTCAAGGACCGTGCTTTAAAGGTTAAAACCAAACATGTAAGTAAAGGAGCAACAACTGAGAAGGTTGCTTGTAGGAAGGTCGTGTTGATCTCATTATTGTAAAAACAGCTTTAATATTTACATGGCAAATACCAAGACCTTTATAAAAATCTTTTAAGAAGAAAAGAACAGCACTTCAGTGACTGAAAAACAACTTTAAAAGGGAAAAAAGAATCACTACTTACTATTATTTACTAATGGTACTGAAATTTTAATTAAATTGTGAGATTGTCCTGGTAGAGCCAATTTATTAAAGCAAGAAGACCTGGACCTATGGTTTAGTGGTTAAATGATAAACTCCTCTCTATTAAAGGCACCACTGTTTTCCAAGCTAATTAATTATATAATATATTCCAGTCAATGTGGTCAGTGACAAGAGACTTCAGCCTAAAGTGTTAATGAGCTTTGAAGCTTTAACCCTGTTGACACAGACCTGACTTTGGCAGTGAGTCCCAGGGAGGTAACTGGTCCCAGCAGAGCATCTGTTACAGAGTCCATGAACTGGTTCTGGCCTTTGCTCAGTGAAGGGCATGGGGAAATGTTGTGCCAGCAGGTGACTGGATGCTCAAAGACACAGCAGGGACTGATGACTCTGCTGGACAACCCCCAGACTTTTGCATGCACAGACTCTGCGGGTGTAAAAGCCCAGAGTTGCCTTTGTTCAGGGTCCTTCCTCAGAGGCACCCAGCTCAAGTTGTTCTTTTGTTGTTGCACCATGACTAGATTATTTTAAGGATTGAGGCGTTGCTATGGGAAGTGTGGGGTCACACCGGTAAGGAAACCTGGTCTGACTGTGTGAGTGTGGGGTCCCAGCTCAGGTGATGTGGGTGTGACTGCCAGAGTGGTTCATGGATGGTAAGACAGGGAAGTTTCCTCAACAGTATTGTAAAATCTCAAAAATACTCTGTTATTCTGCACGTGGAGGATTAAAACCTTCTTTTCTGCCACATTACCAATTTCACAGCTTCACCATAATCTTGCTACTAATGACTTCTATAGCACGTAAATACTTTATAGCTTTATTTCCTGGATACAGCTTCTGGGTTTATGGACTTAGGATTTTAAATGAATTAAATATTGGCCAGTTGAAAAAGTGCTAGAAATATCCCCATCACTGGAAATTTTATATGCAACTAGGCGACAGAAATATCAAAGATGATATATCTGCAGGACTGTTCTCTTTGTAAGTGTATTTTCCTATTGGTGATGATTTTTAAATTTCTTTAAATGGTTTTTGTTTATCTGTTGTCCTTTAAAATAGCATCCGGGGACTGACTTACCAGGACATGTGTAGCACATGATGAGCACTTTCTCTGTAGGATTACTAATACCATGAAGAACAAAGTGGGAGCTACTGAATTGTGATTTACTCTGTGTTGTATCTGTGCATGGAGGTGTACTGAAAAAAGAAAATAGGGTGAGGCTTTTGTTTGTTTTTGACTGTTTATGGCTAAGCAGTCTGACGTGAAAGCTTCTCCAGTTGTCATTTTTTTCCAGGAGGATCTGTGCAGTGTGAAGAAAGAAACCAAATGAAGGTTAGGCTGTCCTAGGTTCTATTGCCTTGCTGGAACGATTAGGACTGGAAGCTGTTTTGTATTTGGAAAGGAATCTGGATTTTTTAGGGACCCTACTGGCAACAGAGTTTTATAGAAGGAGACTGTGAGACTGCACTGCCTGAGAAGAAGTATCCTTTCTTTCCCTAAAAAACACAACCGGGAGCACAGGCTATGGGCATTGCTTCCTGCAATAGGAACATAGTTTGTGTTTTTACAATTCACCATGCTTTCTGAACTGGTGGTTGTTGGTGGTGATGGGTTTGGTTTGGTTTGTTTTATGATTGGGGTTTGTTTTTTTAATTTGCATCTGCATTCCGATTGCTAAATTGCAAACCAAAAAAAAATGATGCAAACCATGTTTGAATGTCCATGTGCTCTCTAAACACCGATGCAAACAGAAATAAGGGCTGAGATAGGTTGAATCCATAGGAACTTTTGTCATGCAGTCTCAGCATAAGCTTTTCTCACACAGTGAAATGAAGCAGCAGGGAGCCTTTTTGCTACCGGCAGCTGACTCTCTGTATCAAAGTTTGGTGATGCTCTGGTGAAGCTCCACAGGGAATGTGAAAAAAAAATCGTAATTTTCACGGCCGAAGTACAGCTCTGCATTTAAGTGTGCCTGTAGCCAAAGCCCAGTAGCTGCTGGTTCACACAGCCGGCTGTGTGCAGGCAGGTGATCACCCTTATTTAGCAGTACCACTACCCACGTGACAAGAAAATGGTGGAGGATCTGTATTCCTAGTAAACTGCTAGAGAACGAGGGATGCTGAAGTGCAGCAGTGAAGCATCTTTACTATTTTTGCAGTAGAAAGGCCTTTTCAAGTCTTCAGAAGGTAAGTGTCTCTTTGCTCCGAGAGGCAGATGTGCAGAAGGTTTTATCATTAACGGCTCTATTATTGCAGTTACTTTAGACGGAAAAAGGGTAGATGTTAGTCAGCATGATGCAAAGCACTCAGGACCTCATTACTGAAAACAGGGCAGCTGTATTTTAATTCTGTTGCAGCTCTTTATGAGAGAAGCTTACATCAGTTCAGAGGGATTTCTTTGTCTTAGCACAGGCATGGTATTTTTAATTAGGAAACAAAACTTGGCTGCACAGTTACCTAATGTGCTGGATTATTTTCAGCTTTTTTGCCTTGCTCCGGGGATATGATGGGCAAAAAAGGAATGAAAGGGCATTGCCAGCATATAGCTTGCTTTTAAAAGTGCTTAATTACTGGTATCTCAATTGTTTATGACAGCTCTCATTGTAGGCTACTTGGCATTATAGTTTTGGGGTTTTTCCCTATCAACTGAAGCATATTATTTTTGATTTTTTTTGCCATGTCCTGTTAAATGTTGCAGTGAACAGTGTATGTAATTTTTGAAGGTTAACTGATGAAGGATGCAGCAATAATCTCAGTGGTAAGAGATTTGATTACTGCAAAAGTTGGTTTGTGCAGGCAGTATTTTTTTTTTTTAATTTAGTTACAGGAGCTTGATTCAGCTCCATTCAGTTACTTGCTTGCTTTTCTGCCTGTGATGAAGGAATGAAAATATTCTTCAGTTCTAAGTATGGTAAGCAAATAAATGATAGTGATGATACTGATATACAGGAGGCATTAAAGTATACAGAATGTATAAATATTGGCTGCTTAGAGCAACACTGAAAGGAAATGTATGCAGGCTTGTTTGGTGCATTTAACCAGAATTCTTCTAAGGGGGGTGGGGAAGGGAAGGAGGGGCAGGCAGAGATGTCATTTCTGGATTTCTCTTTATTAATACACTTGGAAAGTAGACCTGTTTTGAGAAAGGGAGGATGCACACACTTCTAGCAGCACTCTGAGGAGGCATTACAACAACAGTGGAGATCGGAGCAGGGAACAATGCACGCCAGTTCTTACCCTGCCAAACATTTCTTTTTTCCAGGGCTGCCATGTTCATTCTGCCACTCTGAGCCACGCTCTTTAGATATCTCATGTAGGGTAGGGATGTACTAAGATCTAAACCAGCCTTTTCTTTGATGGCTTTGATGAGTGTGGTATTTTATTTGGCCTTGCATAAATCTGGACAGTATTACAGAAAATTCATGTAGTTAGAGACAAACCTAGTTTTTGCATACATTCACTACTTTAAAAACTTAGATCCTGCTAGAAGCAGTCTGTTGTAGTTTTGTGGCACCTCTGTATAGCATTAAGCAGTAATAGGAGAACAGTGTTATTTAGCAGCTTGTAATATATCTGTAGAAAAAGGCATAGAAAAAAAGCCATCTTAAAGCCCCAGTCTTTGTTTGGGCA
>VZTN01014079.1:1447-13295 GCA_013400515.1 Erpornis zantholeuca | reverse complement strand
ATTTCGCTAGCATCATGGTCATCGTTGGTCTGTCTGTGGTGGTAACCGTGCTGGTTCTGCAGTTTCACCATCATGATCCCCAAGCAGGAAAGATGCCCAAATGGGTAAGCAGCTTTGGTGGTAAACGTTCAGCGGGTTACTACTGAAAGAAAAGAAAGTTGTTTAAGAGCTATAGTAAACTTGTTATAGGTGGTAGGCAGAAGTTGTTCTCCACTAATCTGAAGAGACAATTACAAACAGCATAGCTGACACGTTTGCAATTGAAGGGAAAGAACAAGCATACTTTGCTTTCCCACTAAAAGAGTTTCTCTTACTCTCCATTAAGAATGGTTCCTCCTATTTGCACTTTCTTTTTGACCTTAGGATGGAGTGGTTGAGTCATGACAAAGTAATCTCACTCAGCATCCACTTTGAAAGTGCTAATCCTATGGGCAGTACCTTTCATTTCTTATCCAGCAGACACCAATGCTGACAGAATGTGCTAAACAAACATTGGTCTTTACTGGGCAGTTTGTCTGCTTCCATCTGATCTATTCCCAGTGCATTAGCATGTGGACCTTCTTTTCTCTATAGCAGCACACTCTGTCAGGCCAGGGAGGCCTGGCAGCAATGCCAGCTGGCTTTCAAATGGAATGTTTCCTTTAGAATTTCAAGTTAAAAGAAAATTATGCTTTCCTCCCACCCCCTCCTTTTCCTAATAGATTTTAGAATAGGCAAGGTATGCTTGTGTTTACAAGATGAAAAAGAACAAAAGGAGAAGCAGATACAAATAGTCACAGTCAACTATCTACCATCCTGTTTTCACAGGAGTCTAGTTGTACAACATCCTCTGGTATCTTGCTCACTACATTTGTCATGCTATGCAATTATCCTGACATGCTGGATAATTGGATATCACATGGTTACCAATGTCAGCCCAAGTTCAGAACTGCTTTCTAATTCCTCTCTTAAAATAAACTGTGGCTTCAATGCAATTTTTTTTAAGTCCAATAACAATTAATCATATTCACATTTATTTCCCAAAGTGCTGTATGATTTTAAATCTCTTCTTTTCAATGCAGCAGAGGATGTGAATTCTGTATGAACATGCATGTAAGCAAAACCTGAGGGCACAAATCTGGGGAAACATGCTTCAGATGTCTACATGGACAGAGTCTGCAGCAGTGTAACAGGCCCCATTTTATTGCTTTGTCTGCTTTTTGGGGAGCCCAGACCCAATGGCTCATGTTAGACCTGCTCACAGGCCCTGCAAGCCAGCTCTTGCTCTCTACCAATCTCTTGTTTTCTTGGCTGGAAACACAGTGTGCTCCAAATTCTCACTCAGGAAGAACGTTGTTCTGTGGCCTGACAGCTGAACTGGCGTACATTACAAAACATGCCATCAGGAAGCAAAAACTGTGGAAAGCGTTACTGGGAAGTGCAGATGATATAGTGTAGAAGCTGTAGATCAGACAACCTGATAGGGCAGAGGGATCTCAAGAGGAAAAGAGTGCATGCCAAGTGTGTAGGGAAGAGGCTGATCCCACAAAGTAGGCATTTTTACTCTACAAGACTCAGTTGTTAGAAGGCTCAGTTGTTAGAATTCAGGGCAGTCTCTATTTTTGTTTTTTTTTTTTTCTATTTCACCTGTCCACCTGTGTCAGGTGTTTCTTACAGAGATATCTTGAATGACTTTCAGTTAAAAAAAAAAACCAAAAAAACCAAAAAACAATCTGAAATGAAGAACTAACTTAAGAAAGAAGAAAATTTTTTGCATGAAATTTTTCTCCATTTCCGGTACCAGCAGCTGCCCTTACCATCTACTTACTTCGCACGATGTCCTCTTCCTGTGAGAGCCAGGCATCAGTTTATTGCAAACTCTAGCCTTGATTAATTGGATATTGTCACAGGATTGTTCTCACCTCCTGCTTAAGTGGATTTTTCTGCTGAAGTCAGTTGCAGGGGAAGGCACCGGACAATTGGGCATGTGTGGGAGCTTCTGCAGACCCGGAAGATTTCACTGGATGCACTTCCTAAACACCTGTTTTCTAAGCAATTTACAGTTGAGCAGTTTATTTTCTCTGCCTGTCTCTCAAGGGGTCTGTGCTTGCACTTGGCAACAGAAGAAGGAGGAGGGTGCCTGTTAGTGTTTATCCTCTCTGTGGGTGTTCACTTCCCTTATGCCTCTGCTTAGAATTGTGGCTTCCTTTCTACTAATCTTTGATTACTTACAAACCAGCTTCTTCCAAGAGAGGAATTTAAATCCAAGATGTTCAGCCAGGGTATTTTTGGCTACTCAGTTGAGAAGTGAGAGCCGCTGGCTGATTGACACTTTCAATAATGTCTGCTGAGCCAGCATGGAAAAGAACACTAAAGAAGGCCCAGCTAAGGAGCTGTTAGTGAGCAGATAACATCAGGAATGGACTACAGCTCAACTGAGCTGTCTCTACTGACAGCCAAGACTGTTGAGTAGGAAAGACAAATGGGGAGACACAGCACTGAGGGAAAAAGGGTTTTTTTGGGAAAAGGCAAGAGAGCTCTGGCTCTTTGTTATGCCTAAATCAGGTTTGCTATGTTTCAGGCATCTCTTTTGATATGCTTCAAACCTGAACATGCACAGTTTTGCTCAGGTGAAGATACCCCTTATCAAGAGAGCTTCCATTGGAGACTCTGCTCTGCCTAGACCAGGCAGGTGGCTGTGATGGGAGCTAGCAGTACAGCTGCATTATAGTTAGGAGAGGCTCACAGAAGGGTTGTTGACCTCTGAAAACAGCTGTACCTGTGTACTTCCTTCATAGAAACCTGTATATGACAATGCAGGTGAGAATATAGATTCATATTATCATACTCAGCTGTTTGCCAAAAACCTGTATCCTGCAGCTGTCTCTTGAATTGATTGGTATGACAAGAACAGATGGATGTCTGAATGTCTGTTTTCAAGGAAATAGGGCATTGGAAATCCAAGCTAATTAAAAGCTATGTTACTGTCTTCTGGGTATTTATTTTTCTATGGGAAATGGGTTTGACTGTAGTTATAAATGTAATTTCCCTAGGGAGTAAAAACTCTGTCTTGAAACAAAAAGCAGCATTCCTATATAAAAGTGGTTTTTCACCTCACATGTCCTTTCAAAGTTAAGGCAGGCATATTAACATTTTCTAATAAGCAAGTTTGTCTGACTTAGTGTTTTGGAATTTCACAGTCCTGGAGAACTAATTTCTCTCTTCCCTTTACAGCCAACACTTGATACATTGCTAGCTATTCAGACCCTCATTTTGTTTTGTGTTGCCCCATTTTGAGTCCATGAGCAGTCTGAACACATTGTAATTAACTAAGTTCAATTAAAGGCAGAATGAGTTTTTTAGGCTGCAACACTATAGGTTACTATTTGTTTGTGGTGACTATGGAGGAAATAATGAAATATTTAAAGCAAAATAATAGGAATAATGGGAAAACAGTCTTTCAGGACTATCACAATTTAAACCTGGCCAGCACCTAAGTACCAGAGAGCCACTTGCTCACAATCCACCTCCCTTCCCTCAAGAGGATGAGAATTAGAAAAAAACTCCAACGCTTTGTGGGTTGAGAGAAGAACGGCTTAATAATTGAAACAGAATAGAACACAATAATATGAATAATATTAATTATAGTAATGAATAACAATAATAAATATAATAATAACAGCAAGGAAGAGAGAGAGAGTGCAATAAAATGCAAGAGAAACAAGTGATGCACAATACAATTGCTCACCACCTGCTGACTGATGCACAGCCTGGTTCTGAGCAGCAACTGACAGCCTCCAACCAACTCCCCACACTTTATATCCTTTTGGAATATCCCTTTGGCTAGTTCGGGTCAGCTGTCCTGGCCATGCTTCCTCATGGCATTGTGTGCACCTGCTCACTAGCAGAGCACAGGAAACTGAAAGGTCCTTGATTCAGAGTAAGCCCTACTTTCCAACAACTAAAACATCAGTGTTTTATCAACATTATTCTCATATTGAATCTAAAACACCACACTGTACCAGCTACTAGGAAAAAAATTAACTCTATTCCAGCCAAAACCATGACAATGGTGAAGAACAAGACATTCATTAGTGGGAAAGAAATAAAATGGCTTACAGAAAATGGCACAGGGCTGTGATCTAGACGAGCTCACGCTGCAAAATTAAAAAATTGTGTAACTGCCTTTTACTGGTCTTTTGCTTTGGCTATTATTATTATTGTTCCTATCTGTGGTTATTAATTCTTCCTCCTTTCTGAAATTATGCTCGCCATTACAGTAGGAACTCAAAGGGCTAGCTGTAATTTCCCCATTCCTCTATCTGTACTGTACAAACACAGGAATGAGCTTTTCCTGCATCTAAAACAGCTTTGGAGGCAAAGTATGGTCCCAAGTCAAACATGACCAAAGCAACAGGAGCAGGATTACACAGGGAATCCTTCTGAATCAAGGCTTAGAAGGGAAACCAGAGGCCACATCTATTCTCTCCTTAATGTCAGATTATTTGGCTTGCAACCAGGATGATGAAGTCATCAAAGAGGCCAGTCTGCATGGAGGGTCCCTCTCAAGCACATTACAAATATCCATTTTGTATGCATAATGTGTGGATGATCTTGTAATTACAAGATTTTGCTGATTTAGTTCGCTGCTCTTCACACAAGATATTACTGAATCCACAGCCCTTTTCCTACCTTTCACAGTTAAGAGTGTTAGCAATAGGAATTCTAGCAGGCCCAGATTTCAGACAAAACATTTGAAGATCAGTTAACTGGAAAAAATTCTGGATGCATTCTCTGGAATTAGCTCACTTAATGACATTGACAAGAAACATATGAAGCACAATCTGCCATGTGCAGGTTAGAGCAGTCTTGTGATGCACCAGTGCACAGGAAAATGACAGCAGTTGATAGTGGTACTCAGATTTTGAACTGCTAAATGTAATTGATCTACTGTTTTGAAAAAAGAGTGCCTACTGTTTTATGTGGTTGAACTCCTCAAAGGAGTATAAACTAGCTTACGGAAAAACCACCAACACATAACCAAGGTAAGGTTAACAATCTTTTATTTAGATGTAAACAATAGAAATGGGGGTGGGAAATGTTCTAGAATCTGTTGTGTAGGGATGTTTTTCAGAAAAATCTAAACATTTGCCCCCAAAACCACTTAACTGTATCTCTTTCCTTACAATCTGAGAAATGTTTGAAAACCATACAGCCAGTTTTGTGCTGCCTTCTCAATTGCAGAGATCTGGGATTGTTTGATAAAGATGGTTCTTCAAGAACCATTTTGTAAAGTAAGATTTTGCATCTCTTTTGCTTGATAAGCTGAGTGGGTATTGAATGCCCCTGTGTTCAAGACAGATCCAAAAAATGGCCATCCTTGGTAAAAAGCCAGACGCTCAAAGAAACATTTTGAAAGCAGATAGCTGGAGAACACAGAAATCCAACAGTAATTCCAAGAGACTGTGCAGCCTAACTATAATAGTCACGAAGTGTTTAAAAACTTTTAAACCAAGGAGTCTCCTGCATTCCTGCCATGGTAACTCTCTTTCAGGTCCGGGTCATCCTGCTGAATTGGTGTGCTTGGTTCTTACGAATGAAAAAACCTGGGGAAAATATAAAGCCACTCTCCTGCAAATACAGTTATTCCAGTCACCACCTAAGCGTAAACAGCATGGAGGTGAATGTCCTTCCCGGGCACCAGTCCAGCAACGGCAACACCATCTACAGCTACCACGCCATGGACAGCCCGTGCTGCCCCCAGAAGAATGACCTGGGCAGCAAGGGGGGGAAGATGACTTGCCCCTTGGCAGAAGATGCTGAGCTTGTGCAAAAGAAAGCTTTAATGGATACTCTTCCGGTGATGGTGAAGATCCTGGAGGAAGTCCAGTTCATAGCAATGCGGTTCAGGAAACAAGATGAGGGTGAAGAGATCTGCAGTGAGTGGAAGTTTGCCGCTGCTGTCATAGACAGATTATGTCTGGTTGCATTTACCCTTTTTGCCATCATTTGCACATTTACAATACTCATGTCTGCTCCAAATTTTATAGAAGCTGTTTCAAAGGATTTTGCATAAGGTTTTCAAAGATGAGCATGATAATCAAAAAGCAAATATTGCCAGTAATTTTACTAGATAATTTAACTCAAATAGAGAAGTGTACTTATATGTGCTAACATACACAGAAGGGGATTAAAATAATTTCAGGACATAATTATTCCTGATGTTAGTGATTGTAGTTACTGAATAGTAAATATATTGAACTCTGTTACTTATTTCATAGACTAGTGCCACATGTAATTATGTCATGATCTGTGATAAGTGATAGACAAAAATTCAATACACTACAATACTACAATGTATTTATTACAAGTTAACACTAGTATCAATGTGTTACTATGAATTTGTGAACCTTTGTCTATTTTTAATTTAAATTATCATTGATTGCTATAAGTTTTGCATAATTTTGTTGTTGTCTGTATGTTTGTATTTTATAATTATTGTTTAATGTGACTGTGACATGCACTTCTCAGATTTGAAAGACTTATCTCCACAGTCTCATGATACTGTATATTGTATTTATGAAAATAAACTGTCATCATATTAGCTCAAATTAATACAATGACTGGAATGTTTTCTTGGTAATTTTGTTAAGAATATATNTTTTTTTTTTTTTAATTAGGAAACATCTGTTGTGACACTGAAAAGAAAATTATTTCTCCTTGCTGACAATCATATATATCTTTAACAATGCCTTCTTAGCTGTCTCACTTCTTAACTGTTTCTGTCACCTTGAAACTCTACTTAATTTAAAATATCTCTGCTCTCTTGGAACACAGTTGCCAACCTGATACTGACTAACTCTGTGCAATTAGGGCAGAATCTTGTGTCTCCATAATATGTAGGAAATGGTCCACAGATTTAATTTGGCTCAGATTTCCTACCTAGTCTATACCACCAAAGTAGTATTTTTTGATTAGTAGTCTCCTTTCCATGTGATCAGTAGGCTTTGTTAAAAGGAGTGCATAAAAGACTAATTCTATTTTGCTATATTTTAATGTATCAATATTTATTATCAATTTGTTGACCCTAAATATTCTCTAATATAATGTCTATGTATTAATAAAACATAATTGAATTATGCCACTTCTCGGAATATAGGGGGAAAAAGAAGCACTATTCTCAATAGCAGCTTTTTTCCACCCAGTACTGTGGGTGGTAATGATACCTCTGTTGCATGGTTTTATTTTCCCCACTGATGACAGCAGAGCTACAAAAGAACATGATGATCTGATGTAGACATCTTTCCTCTCTGGGGTAACACAGCACTTCTCTGAATGTTCACTAGAAGAAAATAATCTATTTTGTTCCCTAGCTGACTTTCAACTTCCTGTTCTTCCATGGTTAGTAAAAAATCAACATTTCTCCTATCTGCATGATGGCATCCTTCCCACCATCACTGTTGGAGAGAAAGAAGATGATATGATTTTACTCAATGAAAAGTACTTCCATCTAAAAGGTGATGGTGAAGGTGATGGTAGTTCTACAGACTGAAGTAATATGCTAGTATTTCTTTCAGGAAAAGGTCCCTCAGCTTTTCCACTGTTGCCTTTATTAGAAAGTGATAATTGACTTTAAACAGAGACTTCTCTCTTTTGAATGTTAAAAGAATGTTACCTCTGTAGCTATGAAGTTAGATCATCACAACCATGGATTTATCGTACTTCTTGGAGTTATGTTCAAAAAAGCACCCAAGACAGTTGACCTAAGAAGGTCCTGACTACTGTGACCTCTTTTGTATTTCACATAGCTTTCGTGGTTACTTCAGCTCTGGTTGCAGCTCCAAGTGGTAACAATGGCTGATAGTAAAATCCCCTAATGAAAATTCTATCCATATTTCAGACAAATCTTCTTTTTCTTCATAGGAGCAGTAGTGCTCTAAGTAACTCTTTCCAAGCCTGCAGGAGAAAACTCCCATTATAGCTGGTTCTTTCTCCTGCCCATTTTGCTGCTTCTGCTGACAAAATTTTCATTGCTGAAGTACAGAATGTAATTCAAGAGGGTTTTTCCTAATTGAAACACCTCAATAAACAGCAGAATTAGTTTGGGAGTTTGGGTTAGTTATACCAGGCTTTTCTCTTAGACAGCAGCTGAAATACTCATTTTATTTTTCGGTTAGTTAGAAGTCTAAATATCCAATTATTTCTGCAACTTGTTATGAAGGATGCTAAATGTGCTTTGGGGCACTTGCTCAAGGACCACTAATATTTTTGCTTGAAAAGCATTTTTTAAGGTAATTTTGAGTGACAGGATAAAAAAGGCAAAAGCTAATGCTGAAGAACACAGTCACAATAATTTAGCCTCCTAATGGAAAGCATGTTCCCTTAAATGAAATTAGTTGCATTAGAGTATTTTTAACTGGCTGCATACACCTTAGAATCAGAAGGAGGATGGAAACTATCTGAAAACAACAGGGAAAAGTTAGTTTAAATTACTTTTTGAATATATAAAAATCAGTGCAAATAAAATAATTCCATTTATAGGCTATGACTTTATCCAAGTTAGATTGCCAAGGCTGGATTGTCTCTTATGGAAATGTCCTAAAACTCAAATTGCATCAGTGGTATGCAGTTTACAATTCTTTACACCGGACTGAAACTACTTGCTGATTACTTTTCCAGATCACATATGAGGCAGATTCTTTTGCTATCCACTTATCACATGGCCTTTTGAAAGGTAATAATATTGTTACCACAAAATTTGTAGAATGAACTCGTGTAGAATAGCACAGAAAAATGGTTACTGTACATAGAGAACATTGCAGAATAAAGTGTGAACCAATTTAAGACTTTCCTGAGAGTTACAGTGCACTTGGAAAGATTGATACGCACTGATTCATGGCTCTTCATGGCATCACCAGTTAGTGTCGCGGTGTATTTCATTCCAAGAGAAGAAAAAAATCACAAATTGATCGCAAAGGTTAAATGGCAATGACAAACTAACCTATAATATCCTTTACAAAACCCAGGCACTTACAGAAAGGTTGCACAAGGAGTAATGACCTTACCATCCCCTGGTAACACAGGAACATGATCATGAAGGTTCTTGTGCACTTTATCTTGCTGAGGAGCACCTTTGTTCCCAGAAGGCATGGTAGGTTTCTGCTCTGAAGCTATCCAGCATAAGAAGATGAGAATCTGCCCTGGTTTACTGATGAAACATAAAGAACTTTGGTTCGTATAATCAGATGTAATTTTTACTTTGACCTATGAGTTACCTTAACATATCTTGATATACCCAAGGCAATGAGGGGTTTTTTGTTCTTGTTAGAACATTTTTGTCTTGCAAGTTTTCTATTTTATCTGCCACCATAAGAAATACGGCTCTGTAACTTCCAACACTGAATATCAAGTATTTCTATATTACAGTAAAGCACATACTTCTTTCATTTGAAATTAACTTTTCAGTATTGAGAATAATAAAGAAGTAGAGGATCATGATCTAAACCCATTATTGTAAATTACCAAGTGCCTAGGAGAAGAGGATGCTATGAATCAGAAGAAAGTTAATGAAGAACAGGACTAATCTGGGATTTTAGACAATAAGAATGTCAAATACTGAGAAATCCCCAAATACTGTGAAATCCCACAGAAATAAATAAAGGCAAAGCCTGCTGAAATGCCTTCCCTTTTGTGAGGCTCTTCTTGGCAGAATTTTTAAGAAAAATTTAGAATTCTGTAAAACCCAGAGGTTACATCTGGGTTAAGAGATTGGGCTGAGCTGTGATCCTCTGGCTGTAAGGCTTCCCAGAATTATATATTTCGTTTGGAATTAGATGCTAAACAAGGATTTATTGGTGTTTCGGTTTTTTTTCTTGGTGACAGACTAAGGGAGAAAGGACATGAAACATACGAAACTCCAAATTTCAGTGTAGGTAATGTGCTCAGAAAGCTGTCTCCTTTTCTTCTTGTTGAATGAGCTAGAGAATACAAAGGGCTTTCCACCGTTGAGAGTAGAAATGCAATTTGGGTTTGTGTTTGATACCATGGCTGTTAAAGCTACACTCCATCAGAACTGCTTTCTACCACCATTTCAGCTGGTCTTCAGACTTCTAACTCTGACTCCTAGTCAAGTCTGTTGAATCATACAAATAATTCACACCTTTTTTCTCCTGTCCCAGTCTGGGAGCAAGAGTGGATGTGTCTCAAGTGTTTTCAAATGCTTATCTTAACATTCAGTAACAGAGAATTCAGTTTTCCTAATATATCATTGGCATATTTATTACTCCTTGTTAATCTCTAACATACAAAAGAATCTAGCAGTCTCAATCACTTAAAAAAACCCACCTTTCATGTGACAAAGCAAAATGCCAGGATTGTTAGCTGATTAAGTATGAAAAAAAAATGTGATAATCATGATCATTATTAGCAATCAAAGTCCTAATCATGGCACAGTTGTTTTAGTATTTGGAATATCTTGATAATGTCACAGACACAATTTTGGAAAAGAAAGTTTACTAGTTCTTCAACAAAATAGAGAATTTATTTTGTGGACAGAAGCCTCTGAGTTTTTACACAGGCTGTCAGCACACTGCCCTGTAGATTTTAATTTAATGGAAACATGATGAAGACCTCCCCAAGTAAAACATAGTTTTGACACAAACCAGCTAGGCTCGTCTGACTAAAGGAAAAGATATGTTAAAAAAAAAAAAAAAAAAAAGAACAAATACAATTAGAATGCAGGAAAAAAAAACCTGAATGCTAGTAAAAAACCATGCATTCATTCTGATGGCGGCTCTAAAAAGAGATACTATTGAAAAAAAGAGAAAGTTAAACATTTTTAGTTTTCAGAACACATGCTTAACTCGTACAGACATTATATATTCTTGGGTTTTTAAATCCATTTATGAGAGAAAACAGGATCTAAATTCTGGACCAGGGACAGGAATATGTTACGGTGCCTTCAGGAGTATCTATTCCCTTATATAGAAAATTTTTTTGTTGAAATAATTTGCATGGTTATGCAACATCCAGAAAGGGAAAGTATACATGACACTGTACAATGAGTTCTAATCAAAATAAATTTAAATATCATATCTGTGACACTCTTGGCTTTCAGACACATGCCATTGCATTCCAAATTTTCAAGGCACATCCATTATTAACATTCAATGATAGTACATAAGAATGGGAAGGTATCCTTAGGAATCTCAGTATCCTTTAACCGTCTGCCATCCTCACGGTTAAAGTTGTACATTCAGCTATTTTGTCAACAAATAGCACTGGGGTTTTTTTTTCCCCCAGAAATTTTATGCCAGAAAAGACCCTTTTCACTGAAAAAAGGCATAAAAAGCAAAAGAAAAAGGAAAAATAAATTTCCTTGTAATATTTTGTGAAATTGTATGGGAGAAAAAGTAGTCTTGATGGTGTTTCAGGAAGAGATTTCTGAAATCTGTGAAGTACAGCATTATAGTAGGGCAGATTGTGGTAGAACAAGGGGGAAGGGTTTTAAGCTACAAGAGGAGAATTTAATTAGATGTTGGAAAGAAATTCTTTACTGTGAGGATGGTGAGACACAGAAACAGGTTTCCTAGAGAAGCTGTGGATGCTGTAACCCTGGAAGTGTTCATAGACAGGTTGGATGGGTAACCTGGTGTTTTGGTTTGAAAGACAGGTGTCTGCTGAGGAAGGCAGGAGCCTCCCTTGGAATGGAAGTTGCAAACCCCTTCCCTCTGAATTATTATAATTTTGAAATTAGGGGGCTTTCAGGCAAAGATATGAGGAACAGCACTAACAGTTCTTTACTAATCTATCTATCACAAGGCAAGCAGACAGCAGTACCCACGGCAGCGATCCCAAGCAGAGCAGGCCC
>VZTN01014078.1:14258-47635 GCA_013400515.1 Erpornis zantholeuca | reverse complement strand
AAAAGAAAAAGAAAAAGAAAAAGAAAAAGAAAAAGAAAAAGAAAAAGAAAAAGAAAAAGAAAAAGAAAAAGAAAAAAAAGAAAAAAGACAAAACACAAATATCTTCAAAACTAAACCTTCTTTTTATGTTATGTTCAATCAAGCAGGGTTTTTGACATTGATTTGCCATTGCTCTGAATTTTCCAGGTTAAGACTGACATTTGATAACACACTATAATCTTGAGAAGTGATCTAAACATATACATTTTAGAAAAATCTGAATTACTTCCTCATACTGACTTTTAATGGCTGTGCTATTTCAGGAAACCTGAAGATCTTAATCTCTTTATAGATAATCGGATTCCAACTTTTGGAGTTTTTTTTAAACAAACTGCTTTAGAGAACCCTCTTTATTTTTAAAAAACTTCATTGAAAATAAAAATCTGAATGAGACAACTAATGCTTGGTAGAGAAAATTCTATAAATGGAAATGCATTTACATACAACTCAAAAGCTAGTCAGAATCTAAAGCTCCATGTTTTTCTACTGTGGTTAGCAGAGTTTAGAAGTGCAAAATAGCCAGAGAAAACCAGTCCTTTATTTTTGTGATCATATATGTGAATTTGAAGTAATTTTGCTAGCACCACAAGAATTTTCATTACTTCTTGCTTCATAATAATGAAATACCCTCCCTATATCTATCTGTCTGTCCTCAAAAGCTGCTTCTATTTGAAATTCTGGCAGACACATCATGCTGGGAAGCAGTGAGGCCACTCACATCAAAAGACTTTAACCTAATATGTTATGACTAACTGCACTGGGTGCCTTGCATTGCAGCAACAATGTGTCAGCAACCAGACTAGGATACTTAAATTCATTTAACTTTTTTTTTTTTTTTTAATATGCTGATTGAACAATGAAAAATAAACTTTTCCTGTGCCATCCCTCTGTGATGCTGTCTATTTTTCCTGTATTTTTCTGCATTATAAATTCTTGAAATAAACTGGGGCAATTGTGACTCCTGCTACATTAGGATGCTGAGAATGGCTTGTTTTTTTCTCCAAATAACAGTTAAAACTAATGAAGTCACACACCTGTGTACTATACACAATATTAACTCTGTACAGAATTTTGTCACACCGCTTAATCAATACTTATGTCTCATTTGAATTTTATCAGATAATACAAAACAAAAATGACTCTTGGGCACTGGTTAGTCACTCAAATTAAAAAGTGAAGATCATAGAATAAAAAACCTCAAAACATGACAATTTATTCACATTTATTGAAAATATTGATGTGTATATGGACTTGTGATAGATGTTAGACTGTGCTAATTTTTTGTTTGGATCTTCAAGGTGCTTGTGTAGAAAAACCTTAACTCTTCATGCTTCTGAAAGTGACCTGGACAGCATGTTTAATGACAAACAATCTGTCACTAATAAAACAGTGTAACCAACAAGTTTTTAAATTGCAACCTATCCCTGAGTGGTTGCTGCAGTGTATTTTATCTGGGAATTTTTTATAATAATGAAAGAGGCATTATCAAACTTGCTAAACTTTTCAGGCTGGCATCCTACAGACTAATTTTCGTATTGTATAATTTTATGCCTTGAGACTGTATAAGACTATAAAATTATGTCTTCTGCATCTTGAAAAAGAAACTCCTGGTGCATCAATTCAAATTTCCAGAAATGCAAGTCTACTATTCCAAACTATTTGTGAATCAATCAATTCCATGAATGTCAGAAATTTAAAACCCTTTTTCACTATGAATATTTACCAATCCATAAGTGACAGGAGGTTGAAATCAGCTGGAGGTCAGCCTCTTATCCCAGACAACCAGTGAGGGGACAAGAGGATGTAGCCTCAAGCTGTGCCAGGGGACATTCAAGAGAGACATGAAGAAGAATTTCTTCACAGAAAAGGTTGTTAAACATTGGAACAGATTGCCCAGGGAGGTGGTGGGGTCACCATCCCATGAGTTGTTCAAGGAAGAACCAGACACAGAACTTAGTGCTGTGGCAAAGTTGACAAGGTAGTGATCTGTCAAAGGGTGGACTCTGTTATCTCAGAGGTCTTTTCCAGCCTAAATGAGCCTATGATTCTGTGAATATGATAGCCTGCAGGGGTGTGCAGTCTGGCCAGACACCCAGCCATGAGGGAGCTGGAAAAGATAAAGAACATCCGTGAACATCCATAAAAATATCGTCTCCTGATTCTTCCCACGGGCAAAGCTGTCTTCCAGAGAGGGTTGCAGACACCCCACTGCAACAATGTAGGGCAACATTTGTAAACCATTTTAACCTTCATATTAAGACAATAAATTTCGATGAAATGTTTCCACTTTTCTCCAGAGGATCAGATACACAACCTGTATACATACACATGTACGTGTTAATTAATTCATTAATTAATTCATATGGTTTTCTCCTTTAAATGAAATTGTGCAGCTTATCTCCTAAATAATTTTTGTGCTTTATAAACAGAAAAAAACCTAGTCTGTCTGAATGTCTAAATAGCAGATATTTATGCAACATCAACATTATTATTATGTGAATGATTACTCTATATTCTTATGAATAAACTACCTCATCCCTTGTGATAGCTTTCTGCTGGAAAGTATGACCAAACCATTGTAAATGGGGATTACCAGAAATGAAATCAGACCCCAAAATGAGCAAGCAGGTTTCAAAACAGAAAAAACTTTTCAGCATTACATTTTCCTTCTGTTAAATGGAATTCAGTGGAGATGTTTCGCATCTATGCTTTGTTAAAAGTTAAATTTCTGTGAAGAGGGAATTACAGACAGTCTTACACTAAACCAGAAACAAATCCACTTAAAAATGAGGCTAGAACAATGCCTTGGGAACTTGGTCAGGTACTCTCTCTAAATATATTAAAATAATTAAGAATACAATCCAGCGAGAAAAGACCTATAAACAGGTGAAATTATCTGCAGTACAAAACAAAGATCAGATTCATGTGGGTTGATCTCCAGGAGCCAAACATTTTCTAGGGAAAGGAAAAATAATATATGCTCTTTAAAAGCCAGTTTCTGTTTTCTAGACAACACACTGCATAAACAAACATTCATAAACAAGCAAGCAGTAGTGTGGTAGGACAAGAGTGGTATTTAATGATATCTAATCTATCTGAGACAGCCCAAACTATCACAGTTTAAATCTGCAGTTAAGATAAAAATGTAAAAGCAATGATCTACTATATGTTTGTAACACAGAAATCTGTTTTATTCTCAGCATAGCCAGGTTTGAGGGTGAATCACAATTCCTTCCACATCCAAGCAAAGCAGAAACACTGGGACTTGTGACAAGAAAAATGAGTTAACAGCAAAAACAACTGTGTCTCATGACACGTGCGAATAAACAGAACGATACATCTTGCTTTTATTTTTTATTTTCCCTCTCAAGAAACAATGGACACGATGTATGTGAGGACCTAGAAACTGAAGTGCAAACATCAATCAGACTGGCATTTCATAGTGCAAGGCCTCCTAGCAGAGTCTTTGGTAATATCATGGTAGGACAGATTCTTAGTGAGAGCATAGGCCCATACACATCTTGCATTTGCACATGCTTTGACTTCCTTCGTATCCTGCTCAAAGCTTCATCACCTTCTGGAAGCAAAATAATTTTAGAGAGGTTTGTGTGTTTTTTTCTATTTTCAAAATATGGATGAAAAAATATTTATTTCCCACTGAGAATTAACTTGGCATTTTGTATTCCCTCTGGCAGGAGGAAGAAAATTATTTTAGTAGAGCTTAGCTATTCCTGGACAAGTAAGAGAGACAACAGTGTTGGATTTTTGGAAATAACAATAGCATATGTCTTTGGATATACATATTTTTGTTGTTTCAGTACTTATCTAAGTATCTAGAAACTAGTGAGGCAGGATAATACCTTTAATCTCAAAGGCATGAGCTGGAACTGGACATTCCCTAAGTGATACAGGTCAGAGACATCTCTGAGCTAAAATAATCTACTTCCCACCTGAATATTTGGAGTTACTTCCGTGGTAACAATCTTTCTTTGCTCTATTTTGTCTCTCACATATCCAAAGCATCAGCACTTGATGTACTGTCAGCTTTCCCACATTGTTTCCAAATTCATTAAAGTTCATGCTATTTAGCCAGTTGGAAGTCCTTAAGAACTGTATCATTTCCTTTGCATTCTCTTATAGTCATTGCTGATAGAAGTTATAGCTGCCATTCACATGAAAATACTTAAATTTCTAATGTACTATACAAGAAAGAAAGAAAAATCTGTTTTACTGAAGTCTACCTTCTCACCTGTAAAAAGATTTTTTTTTCCAAAACATTGAAGTGCAACATATAGCATTCATTTATATTAATAATAGTTGTGAGCTTTGATTTGAGAAGATAGCTTTGGACAGAATGGACTTGAACTTTAATCACTATCCTTCACTTTCCACACTGAAATAAAGTGAACCAACATTTAGTGTTCTAAATATTATGTATTGTGGGAATGTTCTTTTGCATTTTTTGCAAGGAATGTATTTATCTTTTTGTATACGACAAAAAGGTTTCCTTGGTGATAAGTTCTTGAAAGAACAAGAAACAATGATAATGGTGTCTGAGGTAATTTTCTTGGAAACTTGTATTTCCCAGAGTACTTTCATATTCAAAAATGCGATGTTGGTTGGATATATGTGAATGAATGCAGAAATACTGCATGTAAGAGAATAAGAAGGCTATCTTTTGAGCCCAGAAAACAAGGCAGAAACTTAAAAATATACTGAGCAGATGACAGCTTAAAAACACATAATTTGCCTTGAATCTTCAGTTTTGTTAGAACTTTGAAATTATATGTCAGGGAGACTGGAGGGATTGTTGTCTCGAAACATTTCAGGTCTGTGTGTGTGGTAGAAGGGGCAGGTCAGGCCTTGCTCTGCTGAGGTGATGCCCTGCTCTGCACACCCCAGCCCCCTGGCCTGTATCCCAGCCCTGCAGTAGCCACCAATTCCTGGCATAGCAAAGGCCTTTCACACCTGCCTCTGGAACCCCTAAGCCATCTCCTGATGGAAAGGAGGGAAGGGCACAGGAAAGCTCAGCAATACTTAAGCCAGAGCATCAGGCAAGCATGTGTCTTGATCCTACCTTCCCTGGGGTGTTTTTATCAGCTGAGACACTGCTGGAACTAAGAGTGGTAGCTATTTTCTTTCTTTCTCCTTCTCAAATTCTGAGTGACTTAAAATGGGATGGGTTGGAGTTTGCTAGGTTGAATGCGCTTAGAGTTTGCTGAGTTAAAGCTTTGTGAAATGCTTTATGCTGCCTGACTGTTACTCTAAACTTTTGCCAAAGTTCCCTGATTTTCTGAAGTATGCCAACAAAGTGTTTGTTGTTTCGACCTCTTGAGGAATACATTGTGGATATTTTCTCCTATGTGTCTGACTCAAGGTACATAAAAGAATTTTAAGCCCTTTTGAGAGACTTGTCAAGTGAGGTCTGGGGCCTTACAGTGTGAAGTCATATATTTTTTTAAATAGTGGAAAAAATTCCATAGAAACTCCAACTTTAAACATTCTTGTAAGAGAGACTAGCTAGAAGAAGCTCTATTCCATACATGACAGATTTGACATATGAAACTATCTATTGTTCACTGTAATAATTAAAGATACTTTTAAACACTTCCAATATGATGTTATATACCAATGTCAACTTCTGAGTTTAAAAATCCCCCAAATGCTTTCCTACAAAAAAAAAAGAGACTAAAAGACAGCCATTGGCATCTTCTGACACAAATAATTTGAAAACTACTTTGACCCTAAAAACTTTCTGGCTTTGATTAAAGAAAAAATTTTCTAGAGTTTTAAACTTAATTCAAATCCTTTACAGTTCATAATATGAAATATTGACTTTCTTATTGGTTTAATTTTCCTTTCTGCTGAGATCACTTGCATGAACTTAAGAAATGATACAATAAGAACCTTTCTCTGAGTTATGTACATTGGATTAATGGCAACCAAACAGAGTCTAAGTAAGCCAGTAAAAATAATAATTTATTCTAGATCCTTGAAAATCCCCAACACAATGTTAAAGCCAAAGGCATCATAAAGTGTCTGCTTAATAAAAGAAATATTATAGATTTATGAGTTAATATCTAATAAACAACAAGAAATCCCTTAATTATTGAAACAAATGCAGAACACTGATAGGCCGCAATCTAAATGAAACTATAGATATAGATTTTTCCTAATTTTTTTTGTATAAAAAGAAGATTTATATACCACATTTTTTCCTCAAATGTGAAACCAGGTCATTTTTTTTTTTTTTTTTTCTACAAATTTTGTTGAAAAATAATTTTTAGTGTTCAGGCAGCTCAGATGGTCTTTGCGTTTGTGAAATTTTCCTAATTATTTACTATCCGGACCAGAATTACAATGTGCATATCATGAGCTAGGCTGAATTATGCACTACATTTTTGCTTAATTTTGGTGTATATAATATGCAAATTGTTTAATTTCATCTAATTTAAGCTATCTAAAAGCTAGACTTCTGAGAAATTTTGTGACTGTTTCCATAAACAATGTAGGGAGGAAAACCTCTAGAAATTCATTCATCTCATCCTAAGAGAATTATAAAATATTATAAAGGAAGTGTTTTCAGAGATTTTAATCCCCACCATGCTCAGTGACAGTTGTCATTGGTTTTTTTAACACTGTTTGACCTGCAGTGAGCTGAACATATAATAATTTTTTATGTTATTAAATTTTATAGGAATTTGTCTTTTCATTATGGGCATTTTAAAAGGCACGGTCCACTATCGTGAGATTATAATTTAAGCGATCATAATTGTGCTATCAGTTACTGAGAAACAGTAATCTGTTTCAGCATGCTAAATATGATTCTTTTCTACCAGAAGTTAAGTGCAATGCCTTATGTCATCTCATTTTCTAAGCTCTTGCTCTGAAAGCATCAGAAAAAAGAATACTTCACCTGGCACTTGTTGACAGCCTTTGCATAACACAGTCCTTGAACATTTGAATGATCTGTCTTTCAGTTCAATGTAGATTGTCTAGAAGATTTCCTGAATTTCAAGATGAGTAGTGCACATTTGTAATGATTGAACAAGGTCAGGCTACTTTATGTAGCTCTGTAACTGGGATTACTTAAGTAGAAGACCCCTAAGTAAAAATATTTACTATCACACTTCCAAAATGATGGGCATGTTCAGAATTAATGAATATTTGAAATTATAAATGGAAAATACATACAGAACTTTGTAGTTAGATTTTAAATTCTATGCAACCACAGATTCTTAAATATTTTTAGACATTAAAGCATAGGAGAGATCTAAATTTAAAAAATCCTTCAGGTAATATTGACATATGAATGAAGAACATAAAATTATTTTTTTTCCTACATATTGAGTGTATTTTATCGTAATATAAGTGTTTCCTCAGGATCAATGCTCAAGGTTATCTGCAAACTAACTCACAGCATTCAGATGACACAGAAGAATGTAAGCTAACAATATCTCCTGCATGCGATATTAGGAAACAGACATCTGTTGGAAATATTTAAAGTGGTTTTCTGTGGTGATGTAAAAAGTGTAAGTCTATCTTTTGACTTAGGTTTGCACTTTTTGAGCTACAGGACTCAGAAATGTTCCAATCAGGCAGTTAAATAATGTGGAAGTGTAGCAAGGCATTTATTCCTGCAAATTAGATAAATGTTGTGGAAAGTGCATCTCCTACCACCCTGTGGCAGTTTAGAATCACTGCATATTAGCATACCTCATTAAATATATTCAGCTTAATTCATGCTTCCTTAATGAATTTACTCATCAACCAACATAAAAAGAACTCAAATTAAAGGATCCCTGTCCAATTAAACATGTGCATAAGGAGCTAATAGATTGCATTAAAAGTATATGCTGAATTGGAAACATTGCCTTTTATCAAGTAGTGCCATTTTTAGGAAATTGAAAATATGTGGTTATATAGACTTGTCATTATTTAATTTCTAGTAACAATTATATTGTTATAGAAGTCATAAATTCTGTCCTATCACCACCTAAAAATAATTAGGTTAGAATAACTGTCTTGTAATTTTCCAGCACTGAACTGTTGAAGCAGAGGCAGTCTTCCATTGTGAATCACTATTGATTATTTTCATTCTCCTGTATAAAGGTGTGGTTTTCAAATGGCTTTCAATGGCATACATTTTGGTTTTCAAATTATATATCAAGATAATACCGGAAAAGTATTACCTAGTATCATGTTTATTTTACTCCTGTAAGACAGCATGCTTACAAAACATAATAAGAGTAATATAGTAAAAATTACATCATAATTCTTTCTATTTTCAGCAAATATTCTAAATTTTTATGTAATTTAATTCAAGTTTCTAGGCTTTATTTACCAGAGATTACTAATATCACGATAGTATAATCTCAACAATGCATAGACAATTCTACTTTTCTCCTATTTTTGTCAGGAATCACTGGTTAAATCAGCAATTTCAGAACTAGGCTAATAAGTCCTTCAGTTATAGGAATGTACCTTCTTTTTTGTCATAAATATCTTTCATTGTCAGAAAATGCTAGGAACGTGATAGTAAATCAATCAAATACTGCCCTCAAAAGCATGCTCCTTTTTCTAGAAATGAAGTGTAGAGTGTGCACGAGGCCAGTTCTGGAAAGAAATTAAATCAGCAGTTGAGAGCATGAAGATATATTACCTGCATTTTATCACACTGGAAACACTGAACCAAAATGTTCCTGTCATTTTTTCTTGAGTTACAGGCTAGCTGTTAGAACATTTTTAGCAAATTCTGAATACTTTCAAGAGGTTAAGTCATCCATGATATGCAACATTATGCTTATAGACCTAAAGAAGGAGATGAAGTGTGAATTTGATATGATTACATGACTATACTCACAGAAAGATAAGGATGTTAGTAGTTAAGCCATATATAAAGTTTATCCAATTCAAAGGAAGAGGCTTCAGTGGTGTTAGATGTGATGTGTGTTAGATGTTACTTGAAAGGACCTCAGAGTTAAACATTAAAAGGGATATTATTTTATTGTTCTAAGAATAATATAGATCATTATTATTTCCTTCATACAGTACTGCGTGTCTATTCATCATAGACAGGATGAATGATCTCCTAAACCTGTAGGTGAGGGATGTATTTTCTTCTCAAGTAAATTTGTAGTCTCTCCCTCACTGCCCAGTGTTTTTCATATATTTATTTTAGTCTAGAGTCATTTAAATATTTCTGTATATTAAGAAAAATAAGGTTTGCTTATATAGATTCCTATTCATCTAGATTCATGTAGAGAGACCTCACTAATGGCTAGGCTGGCTCAAGCTGGTTGTTTGTCTGTGTCTGTGTTTGTACTACATATGGTGTGAAACTACTCATGTGTTAAACCGCTGAACAATGTGACAAATTACATTTACCATGCACCTGTGGCTACCTCACCTGCTTTGTAACCACTGAACCCTGTCCACCAGGATTTATTCTAACATTCTAATTCTCTAAGCAGCTTCACACAGCATATAAAATACCGAAATGACAGAGAATTGCTACCACGTAGTGTTTCCCCTCTGATTTATGTTGATGTGAACTTCAGAAATGGCAAGGAATTGTACTTTTTAACTAATATGAAGTATAATAGGATGTCTATCACAGAAGGAAGAATTTCAGCTTTCCAGTTCCTCAGTGGGTTGTAGGAGCATAGATTGAAATTAGTGTTGCAAAATGGATGCCTTGAGATAATTGTTCTTTTCCATATATTTTGAGGGGTTATATCCTTATCTTGTTCTGTTTTCTGAGACTTCCTTTGCACTGTGTTAAGTAATAAAACACTCTGTAATTTTGATTTCTGGATAAAGGCCTTCTGTCCTTACCATCCACTACCTTTTCTTCACAGATACATGCATTCATTTCAGACAAAATGGAAATGAAGGGGTTCAGAAGGAGGAAGAGGATCATCTTTCAGTCTTTAATTTAATGTCCACAGAAGCCATGATGCATGTGAAAACTGAAATGTCACTTTTTCTTCTTTCATGTTTATTTTTTCTATTTTTTAGTTGTTTCATCATTAGTAAAGACTAATTTCCTAGAGCAGTGCTCATTCCATCTGATCTGCAACCAACCTTCAGGCAGTTAGAAGAGAAGGATTGATGTGTTGATTTATTTTTAATTTTGATATATGTGAGAAACAAGAGGTATTTTTTAAGGTAGCAGCTCACACATCCAAACAAACAGCTCTACCCTTCTGACTTGCAGATATACAGTCTTCTTGGTTTTGTATACTTCATAGGCCTTTGAAACCTTTTAAAAGCTAAATATTGTTCTGTGAAAAATATACTAACTTCAAAAATGTTTTATCTTCATTTTCAAACTGATGTTTTGAGTGAAACACTGGACTTTAAATCTGGAGTGAGAACTTCAAGAGAGGTTTTGAGAAGTAATTTCCTACTTATGATACTTGATTTCAGATAAGGGGAAAATCAGACCCATCTTTCTACACAGAGAATGTCCAAGGCTTTATGTAAAGGGGACAGAGGCACAGGTGAGTCAGAAGCAGTGCTCTAATCCATATAAATCCATAATCATGTATTGTCACGTATTCCACTCTGATCTACACATCAGAGATGCGGGAGATACGTCTCCTGTTATTTCACCTTTATTCATTTATTAGATTGGAAGATTCTATCCCCATACCAAGAGGACTTTTTTCTTCTGCCCACAGAAATTAGGACTAGGAAAAAAAAAGCAAAGCACATATCTGAGCTAAGTATACTAAGTATATGTATAATAGGATTGTAACTATTTGTTTCTGAGGTTGTATAAGTACAAAAAATATTGTAGCTTTTCAGAATGTTATTAATACAAACAGGGAAAAACAATCTTCATAGACCCTAAAATATCACCCTTTTCCAGCTCAGAAAACTCATTTTTTACCATATGTACCTAATTTCTTTGTTTAACACTCTGAATAGCTGTTATTAATATTTTAATCCTTTTGAAGGCATTAAATAGATAATAGGGAATTTCAGTTAACATGTGTTTGCCCAGCTTGTAAATAAATTTTGCTTCTGGTTTAATGTACAGCACAACAGAATATTTCATTGAGCTGTCAGGTGGTTAGAACAACATTTTTATACCTTGAAGGATGGAAAAATACGTTTTCATGCAAAACCTTATTACAAGATGACTGTGCTTTCCTGATTTGAGTCAAATAATTTGGTACAACTGTTAAATCTTGACTGATTTAAATTTTTCTGTTGAACTTACTTGTTAACTTACACAAAATTCTTTTATCAAATAAGATATTACAAAGTATTAATGATTAATGTATTACTTAAAAGTCACAAATGAAAAGCCGTTTTCAGAATTTCTTTGGAGTTTCTAATTATATAATAATTATGTTAATTTAAAAAAGAACTAAGATTGAAATCAAAAATGAAAATGTATATTCAGACTGAATGTAAAAGAAAATTGAAATAGAAGCAGTAGTTAAAAAAAAAAAAAGTTATGAGGATTTGGGTAAGGCTTTAAAAAATAAGTTCCCTTTATATAATCAAAATGAACTAAAGAAGCCTGAGCATAAATGAGAATCAGCTTCTTAATATCTACTCTTTCAAGTAAGTCAGGGGTGGAAACAAGGCTATGATATAGGACTAAGGTCGATCCAGCAGGCAGAGCCAGGGATGGAGGCTGGCAATTGATGCATGGCTTCCCTGGGATAAGGAGTGATACCCTGGGCTGGGCAGTTTGGGTTTCTGGACCATGGGCAGGGGGGAGGAGCTTGGGCAGGGACCATGAAACCTTCGAGTGTCCTTAGGCCTGGGCAAATAGAGAAATCTTTCAGGATATAGACATGTAAGACCAAGACTCTGGTCAAGACCAAGTCTGGGGACAAAGGTGAAATGTAGTTCCCTAATTGCCTTCATAAGTAATCTCACTGCAAAGTTTTTATGCAAAATCTGGTCTCCTCTCTAATTCTTCTGTCTTAAAACCAATGAAGCTTATATATTCTCAGAGGAATATAGCACATTTTATACATAGACCACTGAGCCTATGATGAGGAGTAGCAAGAATTCAGACATGCTGTTATAGCCAGGGTTTCCTTTTGTTAGCTTTAAGCAGCTTTAAACAGGTTTTCTGGTTTTGTTTGTAAAAGCATTTATCTCTCTCCATCAGTTCTATGAGGAGTGTAAACACTTTACATAGTCCGTTTGGATCATTCTGCTGCTGCTCAGGCTTTTATTCAGAAACCTAAAATAATCCAGATTTTCCTGTACTGCAGATGTTACAAACTTTGTAGGCTGCTAAAAAGTTTACTGAATCACACAGAATCACAGAATATTCTGAAGAAGACTAACATAAAACAAAGATGGCACACAAAATCTCTTTTTTGGAATCCTGCTTCATAATGGGTGTTTTGAATGAATAATGATGAATGGTTTTAAAGCTCAGATAACATTCCATTACTATAGCAAAATTAATTGGTTGTATCTAATTACTGTAGACTAAAAATGTCATTATTGGCAAGGCAAAATTCTAAGGAAACAGTCGTATTCACACCATGACCTCTTCTATGTATTTTTCTGTTATGAGTCATACATTTCTTTACCTTATTATTCCCTCACACTTCTGTAGTCAATGTTTTCAAGGATTTTGTTTTCTATTTTCTTTTAATCTCCCACTTGTGTGCTGTGTAAACCACTATTCTTGCTTCTGGCAAGGACAATTTTATGCAATACAGCTGCTGCTTCTGCTATTGCTACAATTTGCAGTGAAACCAAGGTCTGGTTTTGAATTTGCATCAGGATCACTTACTTTGTTTCCTTCTGTGAAGCATTGTTTCTTATGTTTTCCAGCTTGTCTTTTGATCATTATGATATAATCGCTATTTATGGCAGCTCAGTGGATGTACTTGTCACTTACCTCCCTATTTTGTTTCTGTCATGCTATCCATATTTGTTTTTCACAGTACTTGCATTTACTTCTCATAGTTACAGTTGTCAAATTCTCTAAGGCTTGCTGTTCATCAGCTTTCTGATACCTATTTTATTTAGATAATTTCTTAAAATTGTTACAGCATCTAATTTTATAGAGGGTCTGATTAGGAGGAGGAGGTGAGAGGAGAGAATAATTTTTTTCATTATATCTCAGATGCAGACAATTTCACTTCCCATTCTGACATCTCAGTAATCTTTTTCTCTTTTTCACTTATAATTGTTAAGGCTTTTTACGTCTGATGGGATAGAAGGTCTCTCCAGATTTAGAAAAAGCATGGATAAAGTAATGATAGAAACAATTTAAACTGAGAATTCCTAAACTATATAGTATTTGACAAGCATTACAGAAAAATGAGTTCAGAGGTTAGAATATTATTTATTAAGATTGGTTAGTGGTGCTGAAAGAAAAGCTGCAAAGTTTTACAGTATGTATGTTGTTTCAGAATTGATTTTTTTTTTCAAACTAAAAACTTGTGGATAAACTGTGCATATATATATATATATATATATATAACACAACTTTTGGGACCTGAAAAGGATAATCAAGTCCACATGGCTTTGTCTCTCTCTCTTTCTCTGCGAACTGTATTCAGATTTCTAAAAGCTGATACTACAAGCCTGTTCCAGCTGAAAGTGAACATCTTTTCCCGAGATCCTTAAAAAAATAAGAAAATTCAAGATATCCACCTACTTGAGTTCCATGTTGTGTAAGCCAAGGGTACTTGCTTGTGAAAAGGAAATGTATGGTTCTGTGGCTCAGGAGGTTAGACTTAATTTCTAGGGATACGCTCTAACCATTGCCCCAACAATTTTCCGTCTTGTCCCTTGAAACTGAATTACATACTCCAAGTGCACACATCTACATATGAGATACATATATGTATGTACATATGAGATACATATGAGATAAATATACTTTTAATTTGTCCATAAGTGACTGAAAAAGAATGATAAGTATCAGTAAGGATCAGCAATGGAAACCTGCAAAAAGTAAAATAAAGTGATTTGAAGTGAACTGAGAAGGATCATCTGCTCCTGCCACACCAGGTGTAACTATGTCCTGGACTAGATCATGTCAACTGAGGCTTTTGATTAGCAGGATCTTGAATTTCTCCAAGGAAGGAGATCCATCATGTTTTTCATCATGTATTCTTTTTATTGCAGTATTTTGCTGATGATTTTTTCCTCAATGTCCAATCTGACAATTGGTCCCAAGACACAATTGGCCTTTGCCCTTTTGCACAGTTCTGCTACTGAGAAGAGCCAGGTTTCTTTGTGGAGCACCACTCACATACCTCTAGAGAGCTTTTAATTTGCTGCTGTCCTTGTCAGATTAAAGAAGTGTTTTAGCTATACAAAAGTGAAATTACATGCTTTACATTTAATTACCTGATGTTCAAAATTTTAATTTATTGAATTTATAGAAAACTGTAAAATTAAGGGAAAATATCTGTTACTAACAAATATATTACCTAAAATTTTTGTAAGATAAACTCACATTATGAGATAACAATAACAAATATTTTGTTATTTGTGTAAAGGTGTAAAGGTACTTTGAGGAGACCTTTTGTTGAGGCTTTTAAAATTTATTAATCATGCAAAGTAATATAAAAAATAATAAAGTAGTCATGAATATTACATTTGTACAGAAGTAAAAACATGTGGCTAGTATATGCATTATTGAAGACTACTTTGGTAAAAGTCTCCCCATTGAATATTTTTTTCTCTTTAAATTCACCTCATTTTCATGTTAATGTCTTTAGAAATGTCAGCTCAGTACTTTTGCTGTTGCAAACTTTCAACAAGTAGCCATAAATAATGAATTAGTGGCAATATTGTTCTAATAACTTATTTAGGGCATAATTAATTCACAGCTTTAGGCATATTTAAATAAGGGTCTGCTTTTAGGATTGTAGCTTTCAACAGAGCTTGTCTTAGGCTAGTAAACACAATCTGGGTGAAAAGGCCAAAAAAAAAGGGAAGACAAGGAAAAATCCCACAGTTCTTATGGCTTCATTTTGAAAAGCCTAATCTATAGGAAACATATGCTGCAAAATACACTACCTGCAACATCTGAGCCCACACAGCAAATTCCTTCACCCCCTCTTGAATTTGCTATCAACTTTATAATAGCCATCTCTGGGTTCTTTGTTGCTATTCCCCAATTCCTGCTTTTCATGCAGAGGCGTTAATGGGATTATAATTTCATAATTAAAGCAGATAATTTTAATTTCTCTGATGACTCTTTATTATGATAATCTTGTTAAGATTATGATGTTCATTTGTTGCTGTGTATGATCATTTGGCTTTTGCAGAAGCTGTCTGTGCTACCGAGCCACTAAATAATTAAGCAAGCAGAACATTCAAACTAGCAAAGTCTTGCTGTTAATGGAAGACCAAAGTCAGAGTTAACTCTCTGTAAACCTATTAAGGGATTCAGACAGAGAACATACCAGATTTACTGTCAGTCATCAAATAAGAGATAAAGCTTCATTAACCGAGTATCTAATTTCACATTTAATGAAGAGCTGGCCTCCTAGACTGGATGACAGTGCAGGCTTTCCTAGGACAAAAAACATAAAATGAAATGCTTCTAAACTAATTAGATAGTCCAGTAGGAGGTCCAGGAAGTGAGGTCCTGGAGAGGAACAGAGGAACAGTCCTGACTAAAATCTTGCCTCAGTTGCTTTAGTTGTCTTCTACAGTATGGCATCATGTGTGTTTTAAAGTGAAATAGGTGAATTATTATTTTATTCTCTTTTTTGCTGAGTTTTTGTGCACATGGCTCTTTGTAACATTAAATCTTATAGCCAAATATGACTGAAATAACAAATCTGGCACATGATAATATGACAATACATGCCTGTGCAGTGTACATAGACAGCACCTTTGCAAGCATTGTATATACTGTGTCAGTACAAATATTATATTTGTTTAAAGGCTTGTTCAGAATAAACACTTTGGTGGTTTTCTTTGAAGCTTCTTTTATGTTTTTAGAACATAAACCCCAGAAAATTCAAGATCTACATATTAACTTTCTGTTGTCTATTGTGGGATGTTTAAGTGGGTCAAATTTTTTATTCAAAAAGCACTTAAAACTAAACTAGGTCTTGGGCATGTGGGGGTGATGGGGACAAGTCATCAAAAATGGCACAGAGGAAACAATAAACATTTTGGCTTTGGAAAGCTGGTCATAGATATTTTCAAATCTGGTGGGAAATAGAAATGACAAAAATACTAAGATTGCATTTCTGCATTTATAACATTGCTGTAATAAATGAAAATATTTCTTGAGGTTTAATATTAACCAAGAGTTTAAATAAAATTTTATTTACAAGACAGTCTTAATAAACTCATAATAAAAGGAAAGATATTGCTACTTAGAAATAAACAAGGTAAAAATTTCTAAAGCAAATGTAGCATTTGATGTATTATGATAAAAGCATAAATTTTAAATAAATATTTCTGTTTCTATCATAATTTCAATGCATCAATAGTAACAAAGTTGCTCATGAAAAATCCATCCTCTTGTCAAATATTAACTAGATGCAGTTTTAATTTTTTGCCAACCTCCAGTTGCAACTACATTCCAAGGGAATTACTGTAAGGAGTTTATAAAGGAAAAATAATCATGTAACCAAAACTTTTGCAAATATGATATACATTTCCCTGAAAATACTTATGTGTCAACACAATATAGTTGATATGCAATAAAGCAACATAAAACCCTAAAACTGGAGATCACAGCTTTTATCTAGTAAATGCCTCACATGTCATTATAACAGATAATTTTGTTGTGAGCTGTGTTTCTGATCATTTTCTTGTTTCTTACAGAGTTTATTGTATTTTAAGATCTTCAGCATTTTTCATGGTGCTAACAAGGTTATCAAGTGTCAATGTTGACTGCTGTCTTGAGGACACTATGTCTTTTTCCTGTGTAAATCTAGCTTCTAGATGCAGATCTGCTATGCCTTAACCATAAAATAAATCTGCTGGTGAATCCACATATCAAGAACCTGAAAACAAGAAGAGAAATTCTTTTATAGTTTTTTTCATTTCATAAGACGTTACCTTAGCGACATGGTGACTGCTCTGCATATGAGGATTCACTCCTGGGACAGGAAATCTCCAGTCTATGAAATAACTGTGATATCAATATCACAGATAATAAAGATTAAATACATTTCCACTGACTGTTGATAAATCACATTCAACCTGTTATCAATAGGGTTTTCCCATGTGAATCCTTAATTAAAATAGAAAATACCTTCTCAAAACCAAAGGATAGCTGTCTCCCATATTTTACATGTTATGGTCAAAATGGCACAGGCAAATCTTTTGAATAATTGTTTATCTGAACTGGGACTATAAGAAGATACAGGAAGCAAACTGCACCTACCGATGTTGCTTCCCTGAATTACAGGCAGAAAGAAAATGCTGATAAATGAAGACAGAAGACTATCCTTTCTCAATTGTGGAATTTTCATTCTGGAGGCTGTTTAGAGGTCTCAGTGTGCACCCTAGCTCTATTATCCCTGGAATGACTTTCCCAAATGCCTAATTATAAATTGAAATCATAAGAACCCAATGGGTTTACCTTGAAGGAGGTATCTATGTGGAGGTAAACAGACACAAAAGAATGGCACAAAAGATACACTCACAGAAGACTGAGTTTTATCCATCAGATTATATTCATCTACACTAAGCAATGCTTGTATAAAATATTATTACATTTCTGACAGCTTTTGTCCTTATTTGATAGGACATGTTTCAAATGACACATCCAATCACAATATCTGCCTATCAGGTATTAAATTCTTTGCTGTTAATAGAGATTATCACACCCTTATTCATGGGAATTAGAATTGAAATGAGGAAGAATTCTCAAGGTGCAGAGACTATTCAGCATGCATAAAGAAAACTGACTACAGCTTGTGGGTGATGCTTTTTCTTGTGCATGAATTAGCATGAGGGATAATTCATTGAAAACATTCACGATGAATTTTAGAGGAGTTATTTAAAGCCATACAGATGACTAACCACTAAAGTTTACTTAGCGTGTAATGGCAGAAAATATTGTGCTTTCAGGAAAAAAATATCCAGAATTATCACTGTTTCTTGTATCCTTAGGTCCCCAGACTCTTACCTTTCGGAGGTCTACCCATCTCTTTGGGTAATAGTTTCTCTTCTTGACTTTGAGCAAATAAATTAATATGCTTTTTTAATAAAAACAGACAATAAGGAAATATGTTGAAACTAAGGTAATGTGTTTAGGTCTTATTTGTAAAACAAAATATAAGATGTAAGTACCAAGGCAGTAATTAGACAGAAAAGAGGAAGACACCCAGAAGGTTAAAAATAGAGTATATAGCAACCCAAACTCTGTAATTCCTGCTCCAAGTATGCCATACAGAAGTTTTGGGGATCCAGGACCCACCTGAGATATGGTACAGATTTATAAGCTTAGGTCAGAGTTCTAGGAAAGACTTGTCAAAAAGTCTGTTGAAATATAAGAGATCCAGATTGCAATTTAAGGGACACATTGTTATACTAGGAGCAAGTACTGAGGCAGAAAATGTCATGTTAAATGACTGTGAATTTATTAACATGATTTATCAATGCAATTCATCAGTACTCAGTGAACTATACATCCATGATCAATATCAGCAATAAGGCAAATAATTACCAATACATAAACTGAAAGGTGAGGGTCCTGCAGTCCTATGCCCCAAGCCACTCAGCCACCCAGTTCCTTCAGTTATTCATTATAAGACTTGTGCTCCAGACCCTTCACCAGCTCTGCTGCCCTTCCCTGGACATGCTCCAGCACTTTGATGTCCTTGTCATAGCCAGGGGCCCACAACTGGACATGGTATTCAAGGTACCACCTCAACACTGCTGACTAAAGGGGGACAATCTCTGCCCTGGTCCTGCTGGCCACACTGTTCCTCACACAGGCCAGGATGCCACTGGTCTTCTTGGCCACCTGGGCACATGTTGGCTCATGTTCAGTTGGCTGTTCACCTGTACCCCCAGGTCCTTTTCCACCGAGCATCCTTCCAACAACGCTTCCTCAAGCTGTAGTGTTGCATGAGGTTTTTGTGACCCAAGAGCAGGTTGTAGCACTTGACCTTGTTGAACCTCATTGAACTGGCCAAGGACCCCTGGTTCAGATCCCTTTACAGAGCCTTCTTACCTCCAAGCCATATCTTATTGGGCTCTTAAAAGACATTTACTGAAGAGTCCAAAATGTGATCTCCTGAAATGCAGTGATATGTTTTCCTATATTTTATATTTTCTCCCTTTTCTCAGGAGGTCCACATTCTCATTGTTGCAGCAGCCAAATCTGCCCACAGCCTTCATACATTCACCTACTGTTTTCTTTTTTGTAAGTTTGAGGACTAGTATCATGTCTTCACTCGTCAGTTTCTCAAGCACATGTGAAAGCTGTTGTCAGTATACTCCTGAATTTCTTCTGTCTTTTTGTGCTGTCCTTCCAGAAGAATTCAGGGTGGTTATGCCACACGTGAGGATCAAAGCTCGTGATTGTGAAATACCAGTTTCTTCCTGATTAGGCAGTCTACAGCAGATATCTGCAATATCACATCATCCCTGCTCCTCTGCTTGCCAGCCCTGACTCATAAGGCCTCAGCTGGCTCATCATCTGTCCCTGTGCAAACCTCCATGCATTCCTGCTTCTCACACATAAAGAGCAATTTCCTCTTTTTATCTACCCAGCAAGATTATACCAACCAAAACCTTTCTTCTGACACCTGCTGCACAACGAGTTTCACAACCCTTCTCCTCACTGGCAGAACTGATGAGAAAAACATCCAGGCTTCCACATTCCTGGGGTTTCAGAGACCTTCTTCTGCAATCGAGTCACTGACCGTATTCTGTAGCTGGGACTCTGCAGAATATATCATGCCACCTTAAATGAGTAATTGGATAATGGATATGGCAAAGAATGAATGATCAAAATATTTTGAAACATTTTTTTGCATGGTAAAGTTGTATACTGGAGAATATACTACAGAAGTCCTAAGGCGTTTCAAGATTCATTGATTTGATGGAGTATGTTATAAAAACAATAGTTTTCATGAAGGTAGATTCACTGATGGAGAGAGAGCATATTATTTTTGAAGATGTTCAGAAGAGGCAAGATTTTAGGCATTTTAGTTAGTAAGATTAAGCTTGTCATGAAGCTTAGGATCTTTGACTTAAGCTAAACACACAATTAAAATTTGGTCATTTTTATGAGGCTTATTTAGACTTTTGTTTCCCCTAAACCAGCAGGATTTATTTAGTCAGTTTTCTAAAAGGAAGATTTATTTAATCCATCCACAAGACAAATAAAATCTTACCGCTTGCTAAATTGAGAAGCTAATGGACAGAAATGAAATGTTGGAGTCAGTTCCTTCATAGAGAAATGTCAAATTGGGCGAAAAAAGGATATATATCAAGATATCCCCTATCTTGAATGGTTAAAAGTGAATTAGGGTAAATACTAGGACAAAATTAGAACGTTTGTCTCCTTCCGGGATAGATATATGCATTTTTGAATCTCACTCCACAGAAGTATTATATTGAGTCAGTCGCCATACAAAAAACATATACATTTCCTGCAGCTAAGCCACAAAGCATCAGTTTTGCAAATTGTTTTGATTGTGGAAAATACTTTTGAAGTTAATTTAAACAAAAATTATCAGCATTTTTTAGTGTTAATACATAGGTGATAAATAGATATTTTACTATTTTGACCCACATCCTATTAAAATCAATGGGATCATGCATTATTTTAGCAGAATAAAATAGAAGACAAAGCTGTAGGCAGAGAGGACTACAGGGAAATACATTGCAGTTGCATAGAATAAAAACAAAATTAAAAAAAAACAAAAAACAAAAAAAACAGAAAAACAAAAAAAAAAACAACCCAAAAAAAAAAAAACAAAACCCTAAACAAATAAAAAAAACCCAACCCAAATCAACCAACCAACCAACCAAAAAAAACCTCCCACAAAAACCACAACAAAAACCCCACCAAACCCACCCAAAAAGGAACACAGGGTTTGGATAAGAGATTTCTTGGTATTTTAGGGAGTGATTTTATCAAAGAATTTTTAATCAGTGGCAATGTTGTCTAATCATGTGGTCCTTCTTTAAGGATAAATGCTCCTTGGTACCAGCTGTGGGACACCTATAAGGTTATTCCTTCTTGAGTGTGGAACAGCAGATTTTGAAGATGTTCTTCCCTGCTTTGTCCACCATCTCGCTGGGCAACTCCTGGCTCATGTTCCTGTTCAACTTTCAGATTCTTCACTGAAAAGATGTTTTCTTGCCAGTTGACTCCAGCACATTTTGATATGACAGGTTATTCCTCTCCAGGTACAGGACTTTACAATTCCCTTTGTAATTTACATTACTGACAGCCCACTTCTCCACCTTGTTGAGATCTCTCTGAGCAGCACTCCTGTCTTTCACTTCTCTCTTTACATGCCTCCCTACCCTTAAAAGAGGAAAATGAAAAAAGTGTTCCTTTTTTAAGGTCTTAAATGTGCAATCAACTTGTAAGTAATGAATGTGAGTTTCAAGTAGGCATCAGGCTGAGGAGCAAAAAAATGACACAATGGCATTCTTCTCATTGACTGATTTTGGCATTTTTGTAGTACCGTACTGGGAGTTGTGAACAGCATTAGTAGACTAGAAGATTTGCCGATTTGCTATCTATGAAACAAAGATGTTTGTCTTTTGAATTCTACTCCAGGAAGCAGCTAATTTAATTTGAACTTTTACAAGTCTGAAAATTTAAAAGTTAAGTGCCTTTTGTTTATTTCTTCTTACCTTAATTTTTTTCATGCATTATTTACATTAACTTACATAAAATACCATGAATTTGATACAGTAAATTCAGATGCAAGATGAACTTGTAGAAGAATGAAGAAAAATCAAGGTGGAGAGTTTGTTAGCAAGATGCAAAAATTATTATCATCTGATTCTGGAGCAAGAAATTAGACGCCACCATTATCACCACATCTCTCCTAGCAAATTATTTGAGATGCTGACCATCTACTGTAGACTCAGCCCCCTCTCAGTTTTTCCCCCATGGAAACGACTGTTGTTAAAACCTTCTGTAAAAGTGTGAAGCGGGGTTTTACCACATCTATAAGTTATTTGAAATGTGGATGTAATTGGACAAATCATTGGAACTGAACAATGGCAAAAATATTTTCTAGATAACTGCAGAGGAGTCTTTAGAAAACCATAAAGTTTTATTAATATTTTTTTCTGTTTATAGTACTGGTATTTATTTGCCTTATTGCTGATACTAATCATGGATGTATAGTTCACTGACTACTGAAGAATTGCATTGATAAATCATGTTAATAAATTCACGATTTATTAATCCTAATCTGTTTTAAACCATGTTACTTGATATATGTAGAAAGATATTTGAAAATCACAGAGGTAATTCTTTGTTTTGCTGTAGCTTTGACTTTATTTTCCCAATGAATCAAATACCTGTGTAGACTCAGCCACCCCTCTGAACTTTTCTTACAATACATCAATAGATCTTTGGCCCGTTCTGGGTCTCAGATAACAGGTTTCCTCATGGGCAAGTACAGATCTAGTCTAATAATGTTAGTTATAATTTGATGGTAAATTATTTCACCTTTCTCCAGAACCGTTACTACTTTCTCAGCCTCTTGTTTGGAGGGAAAGCAAGCAGCCTTCCTTGACTACTAGGTCAAGAGAACTCTGGAAGGTATTTCTTTAAAAAATTCCTTTCTCTTCCTGCTTAATTTCTAACCATGATGCAAACAACAACAAGAACAAAAGAAGTTTTATGCAAAGTTATAATTAGGTACTGCTGAAGATATAAATGTAAAAAAAAACAACCAAAAAGACTACTATTTTAAATTATGTATTTTTCCTTTAATGGGCAGAATACTGATTTTATTAATTTTTACGTAATTTCTTCAAAATAGTAGATATTCAACAATGGTTTAATAAATTTATATTCTGAATGCCTTTTTTATTTGATGAGTAATGAGATTTATGCCATAATCATGGACAAAATTTAGGGCAAAATTGATGGAGAAAAAAGGGTGGTTAGAGAATATTTATGGTAAGGCCTAAGTATTATAAAAATACTTAGCAGTGAACTTAACTGTACAGTGACTTTCACAGCCTGAGGTTCTGGTTGAGAATTCAATGTTTTGCTTACTGAATGAGCTAACTAATCAACAAAACCAATTTTGCTGTACAGGACATCTCTAGTTCTGCTTGCTGAGAAAGCATTTGTCTTTGTGGAAGTATCACACATCATAAACAGTGTGATAGCTGCATTTGATATTGTAGTGATTTTGCATAAAATCAAAAGAGTGCCTCTGAAGCCATTTGGCAATATTTTTTGTGCTAAAGTTAATGAACCAAAGTAAGGTATTGCTGGAGTTAAGAAAGTTGGATATTGGGTATATTTTAACATACTTTAATGTACAGAGACAAAAATTACATTTCTTGATAAGCTGGAAATAAGAAATGCTCTATGCTGTAGTGAGGCTATAGAGTCTCTTGTTGAGACTAGAGTAATGGAATTTGTAAGCTTTGCATTTTTTTGGCTAAATATTGGTATTATGGACTTCACATGCCCTCTACCCCCAAACCACAACAATAATGTTAGGCTACAGAGACAAGCAAGTAAGTGAGCCACTGACTGTGACCTGGCCTGATATTAAGCTGACTGAACAGGATATGAAAAACTACTGGTTGTGACATGAGAAATTTTTGGCTGTAATAGACAACTGTGCAACAGCTGGCAAATGTTAATGATTGCACTGTGAAGGAACATCACATTTCATAGTTGCTTAGAGGGCAGTTATGTGAGAACTGACTAAATATCATGGACTGCTGGCAGGGGATACTGGGGACCTTTATAGAAGCAGAATTTTCTGATATCAACAGCACCTTAATAAGCAGATCTGTAATACCATAAAGGTCAGAGATTGCCTTGGTAATGGTATAAGAAATAGAAAATTTGGGTGTATGTATATAGCAAAATTGAGACTAAAGGGGAAAAGTAATTAAATGATAGTTACATGCTTGAGAGCAGACCAAGAAAAGAAAAGGGAGCTATGAGGCCAGCTAGAAGTAGAGTCAAGAAATGGGAAAGAGATACCCAGTTATGTGATTGGTACTATCTGGGGATACCCATTGAGCAGCCTGGCCTGTGATCTCCTCATTCTAAGTCAGGGTAATAATCCAGAATTGTTTGTCTGACTATACATATTTCCACAAGTAGTAATGCCAGTGAGCAAAGTGCTTGCACACACAGACATCTCAGCAACAGGGTGCTGTGCCCATTTTGGGTTTGGCAACACTGATATTTACATACCACCTCCTAAAATAATTTGACTGCTAACTAACTGTGGAAAAGATAAAAGAAAAAGCTTCAAATAGAACTTCTCAGTCTGTAAAAACTCTATAGCATTTTTAATAGACTTGGGGAGAGGAGCACATGCTCCAAACCCTCCACTAATGGAAATCTATAAAACATAAACATTTTGTAAGAATAGGAAAAATATAGTGGACTTTGTATTACTTTGTTGACTTTGTAGTGGAGTAGATAATGTCTTCAAATTTCTTCCAGTCTTATTTTTTCATAACTCTGTTAATTTTCTTTGTTACTTTTAACGAAAATTCATTAAAGAGTCATAAGAAAAGATATAGTGGAGCTACTGAGGGTACATTTATCTGATGATGTGTATGGAACTATCTGTTTCATGCCTGTCCACTCATTTGCTTATAAATGCTGGTTCAATATTCATCCAACATGTTCATTTCTATAGTATGACCTAAAACCTAATTGCAACATTTCAGTGTATATTGACTTGCTGAAGCAGAACTTCATTGATTTATCAGCAGGGCTATGTAAAAGATGAAATGGCTCACCTGGGAGTATCAATCGAATGGCAGTGAAGAATACATTTGTTTTCTGCCTGTAATATCTCAGTCCTGAAATAACACATATAAATGAGACCTAAATACAAAAAGTACAGTTTTTGTTTTTACCTGTCACCAGTATCAGCTTTTATATATTTTTTTTTACTTTCTACTCTTTCAAGCAACCTGTTATACAATAAACTTTCTCACTATCTTCAGAGAGAGTTCCTGAAATTAAGATTTTTTTTTTGCTGTGCATCATTGTACTTTTGGAGACATTTCATTTCAGCTTTCCTTCTTCATGTACACTTCAACAAAAAGCTGTTAGAGAACAGCCCTCGGTCACGTTAGAAGGGGGTTTTTTGTCTAGACAGTGAAATAATCACAGCTAACATCAATGCAAACAAGGAAGTGTGTTTTCAAAAAGGTCTATTCATTTCCTTTTGAGATAAAAAGGCTGTCAGAGGAATTTCAGAGTGAAATTGAAATCAGTATGGTTCTAAAAACTTTGTAATGCAACTTTTAACCAGTTTTTGAAGATCAATAGCAAAAGCACCAGTATACCAACAGCATCATATGTTTATAATCAGATGCCTGTGAGGAAAGCTGAAAGCTATAGAAATTATTAGTTGTTATTCTTATGTCTTGCACTGAGCTCTTTTAAAACAAATCATCTCTTTAAATGTAACTCCGTGGATCTCTGAACAACTCAGTCTTCCACTGGCTCTGATCTGACCACCTAAAAACCATAATCATATCCAGTTACTGTAAGGAGTATATACTATACTATAAAGGCTATACTCTACTATAGTATATAGTATAGGTAATACTATAAAGGCTGTAAGTAGCTGCTGTGTGCAAGGTTCCCAACTACATGAATGGTTCTGGCTTTAAACTTCTCATCTTGATGGTTGATGGTAAATAGTTTTCAGACTCCTTCAGAACTTTTACTTTTTAGTATCCTTTTGCAAGCATATTGGCTTCTTACTCCTTTTATAGGATGCAGGTGCCCATGCCTGCCTCTGTCAGGCCCAGGCAGGGGTGAGGATGATCTGGGACTGCCCCATTCTGAACACAGAAAGTTCCGTCTGTCTCCAAGTCACCAAGTCACAGAGCACAGCTGAGCCCCACAGCCAGGGGTGTGACATCTCAGGGAAGGTGTATTTAAGGAGTGAGAAGTGACGAAAAACATGAGAGAAGCATTCCTGCAGACATCAAGGGCAGTGCAGAAGAGGGGGAGGAGGTGCTCCAGACACCTGAGCAGCCTGTGATGAAGTCCATGATGAGATAGGCTATTCTCCTGCAGCCCATGGGGGATCACATTGGATCAGATATCCATACTACAGCTTGTGCAGGACACCATGCCATAGCAGGTGGATGCCTGAAGGAAGCTGCAGACCATGGATAGCCCACACAGGAGTAGGCTCTTGTCAGAAGCTGAGGCCTAGGGAGAGGACCCCATGCTAGAGCAGGCTTGCTGGCAAGAATGGTGACCCAATCGAGCAGTCCATGCCTGAAGGACTGCACTCCATGGAAAGGACCTGGTCTGGAGAAGTTCTTGAAGCACTGGAATCTTTAGAAAGGACCCATGATGGAAAAGCCCATGAAGGACTGTATCACATGAAAGAAATCTATGCTGGAGCAGGGTAACAGCAAATCATGGTTAACCTCAGCCAGCAACTAAATACTACACAACTGTTCACTGTTGTGATGNTGGGGAGAGAATCAGAAGGGTAAAACAGAAAATTCATTGATTCAGATAAAGACAGTTTAATAGGTTAAGCAAAAGCTGCATGCACAAGCAAGGCAAAACAAGGAATTAATTCATTTCTTTTCATAGGCAGGAAGTTCAGCCATCTGAAGGAAAGCAGGGCTCCATCACATATAATGGTTTTGCAGCATAATTACAAATGTCCTGCTCTCAACTTCCCTCTTCTTTCTCCAGCTTTAAATGCTGAGTATGTAAATGCTGAGTAAATGACATATGGTGTGAAATATCCCTCTAGTCATTTGGAGTCAGCTGTCCCAGCTGTGTTCCCTCCCAAACCATTGTACACCCTGAGCCTCCTCACGGAGAGATGGTGAGAGAAGTAGGAAAGGTCTTGACTCTGTGTAAGTACTGCTCAGGAATAACTAAAACATCCCTGAATTACCAACAGTTTTCAGCACATATGCAAAGCACAGCCCCACTCTATTTGCAATTAACAATGGCTTCAACTATTTTTCTCCAAATCAAGGTGCTTTTTTTGTGGCAGTAATCAGTAAGTGATTGCCCTGTGCTTATCTGAACCCTTAGGCTTTTTTTATCTTATTTTCTTCCCCTGTTCCACTGAAGACAGTGAGTGAAAGAGTGGCTTGGTGGTAACCTGGTGGTAACCAGCCAAATCTAATCCTGCATGCGCTGTATAAATGCAACAATCTTTTTTTTTTTTTCCTAAATAAATAAAAATAAGGAGATACTATTGGCTTTCTACTTGACTATGGTCTTTCCTTTTGGAATTCAGGTTTAGCAGGAGTTTACAGAGGAATAAAATCCAGAAACATATATATGATGTAGATACATGAATATTATCTTCTCTAGTTTAACCATTTCCCTCCTAGTTATACACCAATATCTTGATAAGAAGCTATATGCATAGAGTAAATGATTCATATGTGTAAATTTAGCAATTGTTCTCTTAAGTTCTGTAATACCTTAAGCTAATAAATATCTATTCAGGTTCTCTCTGCTACATTTTTGATTGTTGTTATAGAAATAATGACAAATCTTTGTGACTTTATCCGGATATAACCAGTATTTTTTAAGATTTTTATAATATTCTACATATTCTTGGAAAATTACCTGGAGATATACAAAACAGCCGTTAACCATCCCTTGCTTATATCTTAAGTGAATCTTAATTTTATAAAGCATTTAAACAGAAGGAGTGAAAACACAACTCAAAGCCAGTAGACTATATGCATATGTTGTTTTTCTGTAAAGCTAGACAGCTATATCTCAAAAGGATCATTTCCTTCAACATCTCTTAAAGACTTTTTCTCTTTCCTGCTATGCATTTTACCCTTTACACAGTGGTGATAAATGAACTCATTCTGTTTGATTCTTCTGCCTCTCAGAATGGCTTTTAAACTTTATAGTGTTCTTTCAATTTCTTCTCTTCCACTTTAACAGAACAAATTTCTTAGGCCATTGGAAATAGTACAAAACAGAAAAAAATCTCACAAAACCCCTCAAATATATTTCTATTTTTAAAATTGTGTCTGGAAAATTTTCATAAATAAATGATGTGTCATGGATGATATATCAGGAAGCTTCGTTCAGCTGTGACACTGATACTCTTAAGCTGTTGTACATGCCCTTTGACACTTCTTTCCACATAAAAAGTACTCGAATTGCTGAGTTGCATTGAATTCACTGGGAGGGAAATGCCATACATTTCTATATTTCAAACTGAAAATTTGCACCAAATTCCTTCTCAGTAAATTAATTCTATAAACATTATGTGTGATTTGCTATTAACTTATTCTTCAAAATGAGAAATAAGACTCAGACTCCTGTCTCTGATATTTTTTTAAATACTAGCTGAAAGAGAATAGTCCCTGTGGGTGACAGCAAAATTAACAAACCCTGATGCGTACATGTGGAACAAATTCCTTGTGTGTCCTTGGAGCCATCATTATACAGGTTCTCAGTAGAGTGCTTTCTTTTAATCTTCTTGCAATCTAACAATGAGTTACATATCCTTTATTCTGTCCTAAGGCATAAAAGCCTTTGCTGAATGCGAAAGCTGTAGCAGTTTGGGCTGTAGTTTTTTTGTGGTTTGGGTGGGGGTTTTTTAGTGTGTCAATTTTATTTCCTCTTCCCATAAGGGTTTTGTGACCTATGTAGGAAATACAGAACTCAGGCCACTCAGGTGAAAAAGATCAAAACAGTGTTAGCTTTTTTCATTTTAAAGTTTGCATCCCAGAGTACTATACCCACAGAAACTAATCTCCTAGACTGTTTGGACCTGTGAGTATGAGTTTGTTTATGATTCAGTTAACTATACCAAACATATTTGCAATAACATTTCCCTCCTCTCTCCATGTTTGGTCATGTATATGTCATGTATATGTCCAAACATCTCTGATTAAAAAATTATGTCAAGAAGACTGAGTATTTAGTTTCCTAACTAATTCATTTCTCCTCAAAGAATTTATCCTCCTCTCATTTGGCCTACATTTGAAAGAGCCTTTCAAGATTTCAGAATGTAAATATTTTCTCTCTTTTTTGGTGTAGGAAACTGAGCTGCAGAGAGAACCACGAGTAGTCTGTATGAAGGGACTGCACAGAATGGATAATTCACCTTAATTCTATCAATTTCTTTAACCAGTAGGTACTCTCCATCTGGAGTCCCCCTGCTTAATAAAGGTTTATATAATAACATCAATAAAGAAAGAGCCAGATACTGGTCACAAGTGTCTAGGAAAGGCTTCTTTGCATACAACACATCATATGCTTTTTTGTTACAGCATCTGTAAATGCTTTAAAAATAAAAACGCAATCTGTAGTTTAGAATGAAAACGAAATGAAATTTGAAGCCAGTGGTTAAGAAATATGTCAGTCTGAAGAAAGAAAATGCAGCTACTGTAGGAGTAGGAGAGGCAATGTAAAATTCAGAAATGCCTCAGTCATAAACTGGCAGTACTGTGTCTGAACTAAATAGTGATCCATTCAAGAATACTTAAACCTAACCTTGGTTTCTGTGCTGGCATAATTAATTAATGATAGTTTGGATGTTGAGTTTTATGATTTGTGCTGGGAAATGGACTGAGACTACCAATTCATTCCTCATTAATCATTCAAAGATAATTACTTTCAGTGGCTACCATGTGGACTGGACTTGAACCAATGTCTTGAAGGATAAAAAGGAGGCTGCTCCTTAAACAAATACCAGAATCAGAATTCTTTCTCATTATTTTTATCAGATTTGGTTTTATCCTGCATAAGAAACACAAGTAATATAATAACAATGCATTTTGAAATACAGAGATTAAGAGACTGATGCTTAAGGTGCCAAGCCAGGGTCATTGAGAGAACACTTTTTTTAAACTTCACCAATAACTTCATTTTAAGTCTAGAGAGATAGCTACTGTGTAAATAGATGGTTAAGGTTTTTTACACCATCACAGTCAATAATGCATTTAATAAATTACTATGTCACTTTTTTCCCCCAAAGTTAATTTCAATAAATTGTGCAGTCTATTTTTCAATCACTTCACTGAAACTGATGCAATACTTGGCAACAAAACCAGCAAGTCAGTGTTGCTAATGTACAAAGGAAGCTATGGCAGCAAGATTTTCTTGTACTGGTAATCATCAGTCCTGAAAAATAAAAAAGTCAAATAGATCATGATACATTTTTAAATAAACAGTTAATTCTACTTGAAAAAAATATGTCATCATGGAATTGATTTTGAACAAAGTTTCATACAAATAGCATGAAGAAAAGGAATGATGTTTGCCTATAAAGGTGACAGACATTTTGTTTCATTGATGCCGAATTGAGTAAAACACAGATGTAATTTTAACAAGTACTAGAAAGTAGTAGAAAATCCTGAGCAGGAAAAGTCATCAATTTCTGTGGCAATACAAATTAAATCCTCAAAAAGTTTGTACTTGAGTAGAGACGTAGAGCTCTCAAGCTCAAACATCATCAACATTGAAATGACCTTCTTTGTCTAACAGATATTCCACTTACAGTGGTATTTCCACACATACACTGCCCCAGGTCGCTACAGAGAATTGAAAATAGTGTTTGCATAAAGAAATGCAGTGCCACCATATGCCCAGCAGGCTTAAAGCTGTTGAAAACTTGGCCTGTGGTATTCATTAGAGTAAAACCTGTTTTAGACCATCCTGAATAAAATGCAGCAGTAATAAAAGAGCTCTGGTCTCAAGGTACAGAACTGCAATTTTCTCTTTGCTGTGAGCTATAATTGGTGATTATATTAGTATTTGCAACTTGCAAGGAAGAGAGAGATTGCCTGCTATTGTCTTCACAAATATTTGTAACTGTTTTGCATCCTTTGCTTTCATGAAGGGTATGACATTCAAGTGCCATGAACTGGAAGGAAAGAAGTGTGATATTGTTCTTAGACAGAAAATGGAATGTTCCCCTAGGTAGAGGACTACAGCCAGGAACCTTTCCCAAGGAAAAAATTAAAGATGCATATTCATTTATCTATGAGAGGATTTTTTGTAAAGTGTATCTCTTCTCTATAGGTGGCACAGAATGCAATTAATTAATTCCTAGCCTTAAAATGAAGCAGCATTTATCCAAGAGATTAATAAATGGCATACAGCCTTGATATATTGCCAAAGCTTACTTCAGTTTATTTTTGAATGATATACTGCCTTTTCATAAATACACATTCATTAGTAAATAGCATTAAACAAATGTTGTACAGAAGTGAAAACAAATCTGTTTGCAAAATTGGTTATGCTTGAGGCAAACATGAGGGTTGGATTTTTGTTTTTTTGGTTTTATTTTTGATTTTTGAAATAAAGCAGCAATTATATTCCTTCTGATTTCATTTTCATTTGAGCATTTTTATGGTTGCTTTCTGCCATATGCTTTTACAAGTAATGATAAAAAAAAGCTCTATCTCTAATAATTGCTTTCCTATTTTATGTAACAGGTATTACATTTAAGCAGTTAAAATATGTTTTAAAAACGTATTTTCCTTCCTTACGTTCCTCCGAAAATTGATAATAATTTTAGGTGCCTTTATTACATATTCTCTAGACCATTAGTAAAAGTATAGAAGTTTGCTTTTGTCCAATACTCAGCTGGCAACAGATTTTATGATTATGAAACAAGCCCAAATCACAGAAAAGTCTAGCCCCAGAGGAACAGAGAAAAATCTTACTCTTCAAAATGTTGTGTAAGGCATCTGTTCTGTTCACAATATTGAGATTAAGGTGGTCGGAATATAATATTTTAAATAAAATATAGCAACATTAATCTGCTGTATGTTCAAGGATGCCCCCACATTCATTTGCTACCAAGCTAAAATTGTACAATTCTACAATTGTAGAACCTATTAAACAGTAATGATATAATGATATGAAATTCAGTTGTTCAGAGTGATCTTCTTTCAGCTGAACCATGAACAATCACATGCCAGCAGTCCTGCCACATTGCCTTCTTAGCCCCTGATAGAAAGAAAATATTGAACTAAATTACAAGTAGATATGAAATTACAAACTTCAGGGCTTTCATCCAAAGAAAATATTACCTTGAAATGGGCCTTATTGTCTTTTTTTTTTCTTTTTTTTTTTTATTTTAGCAGTAAAAACAAAGGTCATCTAGATCTGAAAGACTAGTTTATTGATTTTAATGTTACTTTTTGATTACTCTCTGGAAAACAAACTAACAGTTTAAAAACAGAAAGAGAAAAACCAACAAGGAATATTTTATGAAGTATGAAATTTCACTGTGACACAAAATTAAAAATTTTGTTTTTTGTAAAAGATCTCATACTATGAATAGAGTCCAGGATGCATAACACAGCCTTGACATTGTATTAATCTTCAAACTGGAAGAAAAGCATACTTGCGAAGTCCCACACTTGCATCTTCCATGAGGATGATCTGTCATGACATTCATTAACATGGATCTGTGGCCAGGACAAGGCTATCTGTGAGTCTCAGAGAGTGGAAAGATGTTAACTGTTTTATAGACTATCCTGGGGGAGAAACAGCGCTGACAGAAGATGCCACGTCAGGCTTCTGTGAGGGAATGCTCTAGTCACCTCTTGGCAGGCATATGCCATTCTATAGACAAATAAGGCCTTGTGGAATACATCTTTCCTTCTGTCTATTGCTCATCTTCCTTGCCAGTGTGGTCTACTGTGGAACAGAGAGCCCCGATCTCTGCAAACAGAGTGGTTAGTGGAGAATGTCTCAGGGACAGCACGTGTCCAGCAGCAAAGGAGATGCAAAATAAAACCCCAATCCAGCCAACAAGCCAACCAACCAAAAAAACCTCCATGAAAAAGAAAAAGTTTAAGAACCATCACCATAGGCAATATGGGTTATTGGCATCTATGCTACATCGGCATGAAGGCAACACATCTGTAGGGGGTTGCTGTTTCAGACAAGACTAAACCCTCACTCCAGGATTTTGTGTTACCTGATAGCAGTGTGAAATCACCATAGTGGAGTAACTCAGCTAAACATATATTCTTTTAAATGTCAGTTCTGAGCTCGTGGCCAGACTGGTTCAAATGGATTTTATAAACTCAGTACTGACAGAACCTAGAATACAGATTTTTCAGTCTTTGGAATAATATGTGTCTTAAGGAAAGATACTTGTTTTGGGATAGAACACCTGCTGTATAGAGCTGTACATCTGAGTTAATTATTCAGATGATCCTCTCTAAATCTTCTCTCA
>VZTN01014078.1:0-13625 GCA_013400515.1 Erpornis zantholeuca | reverse complement strand
CTGTAATTCAAAAGGTACTCACGTTACCTGTGTGCAAGCTGTAAATTCTGTAGTAGGCATGTAGAATTTGCTTGGCAATAAATTAAAAAGCTTTGAATATATAGTATTTCATGAATATATATACAGGAGAACAATTTCTTCTGTTCAGATGGGATTTCTGTATATATATTTGCACTCTACAAAATGAAGGGGAATATTTGTCCTTTTACATACCTTTTTTCATGAAAATGTGGGAACAATCTAATTTTTTTTTCTGGCATTAATTTTGAAGTTCTTCTATCAGATAGTTCTCATTAAATCCCTCTTAACCCATATAAATACATGAGCAGGAAAAAATGCTCTAATTTTAGTAAGTTTTATTGCACTGCAAACAGTTGAGTCTGTCTTTCAGTCAATTATTAAGACCCAATTAAAAACTCAGAATATCTTTTACTTATCATCATATTTTGTTGAGCACATAAAAGTAAATTGTGACTAAGTGAATTCAAAAAACCCCAAAACCCTGAGAACTTAAAAAGCATCCTAATTCTCAAGATTCTAGTGTTCAGAATCATGCCATACAGTTAACCATATTGTTTGCTACTGTTTGTTCAATGAGGAGAAATTATGGACATCACATAAAGCTCTAGTGTCTTTTGCACTTCTTACTGTTTAGTAATCAAAATGACCATCTGCTTACTTACTAATGTTTTCCTAGTCAACAGGAATATTTTAGTTGACAAAACAAACCAATAGAAAAACAAACAAACATGTTTCCAGACACATCCTCCCTATCCATCTAAAGCAAGGGTAGGTTACATACAGACTTTTATGTTTTGGGAGTTTTTGTACTCTCTGTGAATAAGTATTCCAGTGTTCATTTGAGTTATTTGAGAAGCCTTTTGTTTTGGAAGTTTGAGAACATTTAGAAAATTGTTTTATTAATAAGATATAAAGCTACTAAAAAATAATAACTAAAATGACATTTTCACCTATTTTTCTACCTTTAAATCAATGAAAAATAGGTGAAAATATATTTATAATAGAACTAATTGATCAAATTCTTCATGGTATGTACAGATACATGACATGTATCACAGATCCGTAAAATGCATTGTCTAGTCAGAAAATGCAGACAAAACCATGTCCGTGTACAACTAAAAGCAAAATTTAACAATAACACGTGTAAATATAGAAATTAGAAAATGGAAAGAACTCTAGGGACTAATGTTTATTAAGCTTCTAGGTATGATCCTGAGAACTAGCCCACACTGCAAGTTTCACATAAAATGTGCTAAAATATAAAATGACAGGGAATTTTTGCTGTCATATAAATTACAATAACTAAGGAATGTCATTTCTCATGGCTCCAATTTATTGCCATTATGCATCTGCACTGCTGAGGAATGGTTAGATTGTAGAAAAATATCTAAACAGAAAATAGAAATAAACCGTAAGATATCACAAAATAATTTAATGAGGAACAAAAGTAATGAGTCCGTTTGTACTTTGTATACAACATTTCCTCTCAGTGGAAAAGTATTACATTTTGCCCATTTTTGGTACAATATGTCAACATTTCTCACTCCTTTCTAAGCATTATTTTTCTAGTTTACTCTCCTAAAAAGGAAACTTTGTCTAATCTTGCTGCAGTTGTTTACAATTGTTCACAGGCATGCTGGTACTGGAAAATTTAGATAGACACAGAGATTTCCTCCATTCTTACTGTGCCTAGACTAACTGAAAGACACCCCATTATCATTGTGTTGATGTCTTGTGTAGAAAATGAGGCCATCCTAGAGATTAAGCTATGGGCTTCCTGCTGCAGGATTTATCAAACTGTATATCACTAAGACCTTTTAAAATAATCAGGAAGTACGGAATGGTTGTATAGACCAGCCTTCTTCTATACATACTCAGGTAGGAGAGATTTTGTACATGGTTTAAGATACTGACCAAAGAATGGGATCTTAAGTTCCTTGAAATGATCACATAGATCTATTTGGAAGCTGGACTACGTGAGTTCACTAGGAAAACATCGCAAGGAACTGTCATTTGGTCCAGATGAAGATGTCATTGCAATCAAACTCCACTCACCATTCAGACAGCAATTTATGATCTTGTCCAGAGTTGTGGAAGGTAAATTAGATTTCTTTTTTTAACATTATTTAATTCTTTTAAAGGAGCTGCCTCTTCATCATATCTGTGCAACAGAAGTGGTAGCTGGAAGTTAGCCATAATCTATTAGGTTTGTGTCCTTGTATATTCTTATTTATAGTTTCTTCCTTTTCTCATTATCACTTGTTTCAGTGAAAAGCTCCTTCACCAGATGCTCTTAAAGAAGGAACATTTCTTCCACCAACCTCTGCAAAAGACTTTTGGATAATGGGACATAATCTTACCAATATAATCAGCATGTTTCTCTAGAAGTACAGTTAGGTTATATTGGTTTAAATACACTTGAAATTTTATTAACTGAATTGAATTTGTTTACAGAATTTACTGACATCAATGAAAAAAATTAACACATTTGCACTACTTAAGCCTTTGTTATTATCAACATGGCAAAATGTTTACAAGATTTCTCTTGAATTTTAGAGCTTTTCTAGTCCTATACTATTTTGTAGTACAGGTATAAATCCATCTTGCTTGCACTTGAAAAAAATATCAGAGTGATTATCTATTTTGTGTAAGCACTTCTTTCAAATACTTTCTCCCTCATAGTTTATATTACCTTTTTACTTCATCTCCTCTGAAAGCTAAGTTATGAAGTTAGGAAGTTACAACTTTCATTATTTTAGAGTGAAAAATCCAGAGCAATTTCAGAGGCAACAAAACTATATTCCAGAACGTACCTTGCTTATTCTTACACATTCAACATTAATTATATAAATTAATGTCTATCAACATTACTATAAGGAGTTGTGATTATAACTTCCACAGACATATTCAAAGTAGCATTAGTCATTCTAATAGTATAATCTCTGTGATAGCTGAATATGTCCTTAATTTTCTGCTTTTCCTTACTTCTCTCCCTTTCAGCCAAGTTTGATGAGATTGACTTATTCCAATTGAAGTTTCTAATTCAGAAACCTAAACTAGAGTTTATCACTTTAAACTGCTTTTTCCTTTTGCAGACATCAGAAATAAACAGTTTCAATAACTGATTTATCTCAATTTAAAAAAAAAAAAATCTGTGGTGAAACACCTTCAGAAGGTTCTTATTTCTCTCCAATGAATACAGAAAAAGCCCAAATTTTTCATCTCAAACTTAGAATAAAATGGTTTAATACATGATTTAAGGTGGTTAGGTACCTACTATCAGTACCAGCATAGTAGGGTCAGGGTAGATAGATGAAAAAGAGGTTCCCATGTGTAAAGGACAGACAAGTCTTCACCTACAGAATATACACAACTGAAAATAAAAAAATAAATTAATTAAACACGAATAATATAAATTATATTGGATTTTAACTTACACAAGTGGGCTTACTAGCAGAACCTCTTGCATAAAATTGTTGTGCAAAATATCTGATGATTAATTATCAAATTGCTATTCTTTCCTGTAGATATTACCTACATATCATTCAGTATTTATGATTTATTGTGAGACTGATGGCTTGTGTCACTTGGAATTCTTTTAGCTTTTTGACTTCCAGAGTAAAATTGTGTATGTCAAGTTTTCATAATGACTGATGATTAACACAATGCAGATGTTCACAAGATTGTTAAAAAGGAAAAATCTTCACAAAGGCTTCCTTTCCTAAAGAAGCAACAACAAAAACACAAGTCAATACAAATAAATATATTATGGATCTTTAAATGAAAAACTTTATACTTTATGGTTTCTACATTTAGCTTCAATAACTGCCAAAAGGAATTTCTTTCTGTGTGTGGTTGAGTTTGAAATGCATTTTAGTATTTCAAAGAGAGTTGTTTGATCTGGCTCTGTAAGCAAAATATCTATAATTTTTTATTGTTTTTTTTTTTTAAAAAAGGATAGCTAAAACAGATTACCTGTAAATGTGTTAGCATGGATTTCAGTCCACATCCAAGAACCTAAAGATCCGCATCAAGATCTGTTTAATATTGCTCTAAAGATTATGGAAATCACAATCAATTTTTTTTCTTTTTAATTTTGTAATTTTTCAACATCCTGTCTATGTTTTCACTATACTGGTTTGTTTCTGTTTGCATACAGTCACTGGTTCCACTGCAAAAGAAGCAGACAAGTATTGTTTTCAGTAGCTGTATATAACTCTTCATACTTCCTTGGCATTTCTTCCCCTTCTGGCTTGCATGGAAGAGGGAATGAAACCAGGAAGTTCTTCAGGTTTGTACTCCACTTACTCCCACTGGTTTGTAAGCCCTGAAGAATGTGCAAACCATATAATAAACCATATAAGGGAACTGCCTTTGTTAAAATCTACTTTTAAGAACTAATTATGTAAGCTACTACTATAGAAATGTAGCTCATATTGCAAATAATAGTAACAAGAAGCAGAGTTTATAACACGACCTAATTTACCTAACTCAACTTTTGAAAAATGCAAGCATAGTACATCTGGAAGTTTTGGAATAATTTTTACTTGCTGATTATCATTGTTTTTCAGTTTATCCTTTTTTTTTAATTTTGTCCACATAGATTTGCCAATTCTGGAAGACAGAATTGACATCTACTATAATATCATTAAAATCAGCCTTTTCTAAGGCAAAATACTGCCATTTGGACATATATATTTGGCCTATTACAAAGCAATTTTGTAACTACAGAGAAGTTTTACACTATGGGATTCAATTTAAATCAAAATTCAATTTTCCAAATGTCTAATCGTCACTAAATAAATTTTACTGGCTAACAAATCCTATTAGGTTTTAGATAGAACATGAAAAGTAAATTGTTGGTCAAAAATTTAATCCTGTTGATTCCCTTTGTCCAGTGGCTGACTTAGGCCTGATTAATTAACCATAATACAAAGACTAACAATATAAAACCAAATCCCATGGGTTTTATGAAAGATAAGCTGTAATTAGCCAAGATGGATATATTCATAAATACTTATCTCTCTTGAATATTTTTTTTTGTCAGGATGCATTTTCTTTTTCAGTTCAGAGGGGAAACAGCACTTAGTGCTAGTTGACTGACATTAACCTTCTCCTGTGGCATGCAATCTATTTCACCTTCCTTTAAAATGTGAATGTCAGTTGATCATCAGCTTATCTGCATTTCTCCAAACTTTTATCTGGAAGCAATGAAAAAATATTGTTCTCTGTTTGTCCAAGGTCAATGATAATCTTAAATCTCCTAAATACATGTTTACACAGTATTTTAACAGTTACTAGCATTTGAGGCATATATACATTCTATTCCATTAGGCCATTTTTCATTTTCAAGCATTTTAAATTCGTACTCAAGCCATAATTTCATAGTATATTAAGTTTGCCACCATGACAGGTGATTTTCCAGGGCTAATAAAACATTTTGTTTTTAATGACATGCTCAATATTACGCAAACATCAGACTATTACCATTGGCTTCAGTAATGCACAGGGGGGGAAAAAATGTCCATTTGGCTGGAAATTATCATTAGATTTACTAATTATATCAAGTCATTACTTGCAAAATTTTCTCAATGAAATTTCCTCATATGTGCTCTTCTTTTTTTTGCCAACACCATGCTTATCTTTTGGAACAAGGGAAATAACCAGTGTGCTACTTTTTGGGTTTGGAGACCCAAAGAATCCATCCATGGTAAGAAGTACTTCGGAACAAATAAACTTTGTTTCTATTGTAATGCAGAAAGTCTAAAAATCAACAAAGGAGGTCTGAAGCAAAACTGGAAGATTAATGTATTTATAAGAGTGAGGAGGCATATAGGTTAGGAAAAAAAATACATTTAGTTTTAACAAGTTTTACAGCACTTTCTTTACATTAAGAAAGTATGGTTCTGATTTCTTTTCTTTTTTTTTTCTTTAACACTGTTCTGTTTAAATCTAGATGGGAATGATAAGAAATTGTACCACTGCACCATAGTTCCATTGCTTCCAGAAGTCCAAAACTCCTTTTTGGAATTCAAGTCTTCAAGGATTTTGAGTGTGTGTGTCTGTGTGTCTGTGTGTCTGTGTGTCTGTGTGTGTGTGTGCATGCATAAAAAGAATACCTTTATAATTACAAGTACAAGAAAGGTTAGGCATAATTCTGAGTCCTACAAGATCTATTTTTAGGTTGCTTCTAGGCTCCATTCAATTTCCAAATAGGCACTGGATGGTCCCATTTCATTTAACTCTCTCTAAGACAAATANCTTGGAGAGCAAGCTAGAGAGGCTTTGTTATGTCTATCTTAGCATGAGAGAACAGCACTTAACAAGCTACAGGAAACTTCAGAGTTAGAGTGGGCAGTACAGGATTTGAAAAATATAAAAGTTAAAACCTAAGGCATCACAAAAGCCCATCATACCTGTCCTGAAGAATCTCTTCCAAAGACCAGTACAGTTAAAAATATATTGGATATTGTTTATTTATTTTATCAGAATAAATAAACAATATCCACTCAAATGTGAATATCCATTCTACTTGAATGTACAAGTAGAGGATGATAACAAACATCCATGAGGGTATAGCCACCTTAAGTCCTGAGTGCAGTTTTGTGCAGTAAAAAAAAGACACCAAACTGTTGGAGTGTGTCCAGAGGAGGCTGACCATGATAGTGAAATGCCTCAAGGGCAAGACTTACCAGGAGCAACTGAGTTCACCTTGTTTGTTCAGCTTGTAGAAGAGAGCTACGAGGGGAGATCTCATTGCAATCTACAATTTCCTCAAGGGGGGGATGGAGGGGGAGTCTTCTCTCTGCTGACCAGCAATAGGACACGAGGAAACGGAATGAAGCTGTGTCAGGTGAAGCTCAGATTGGACATTACGATAAGATTCTTTACTAAAGGGATGGTTGGCACTGGGTTCCCAGGAAGGGGTCATGGCACCAAGCCTATCAGAGTTCAAGGAGTGTTTAGATAATGCTGTTAGTTATATGGGCTAGTTGTAGGCAGTCCTGTGAGAACCAGGGATTTGGCCTCAATGATCCTTAAGGGTCCCTTCCAACTTGAGATACTCTATGATTCCATGAACTGCATATAGTCAGTTACTGATCACATAAAGAAATTTAGTTAGATATGACTGTTCTTAGGGCCTAAAAAAGGAAAAAATAAAAGAAAGGAGAACAACTCTATATTTCTGCAGTATATTATCTCATATTTGAAAATAAATCTGGCAACAAGAAGATGTAAACACACAGCTATAACCTCTACACAAACAGGCAAATTAAGATCAGACAAAAAGGAGTTCCCTGAGTAGTGTCTTCCCCTATTTAAGGACACTGCATATTATCAGCACTGCTACTTAAACATCATCAGGTCTCCCTCCACCTCAGTAGAAAATTAGCATCACTTTCAGATTTTCCACATAACTGTGGAAATGAGCCTGCTCGTGGGTTTCTCCAGTGTATTCAGTTTGTGTGGCCAAGCTTTGGTAGTGAGGGGCTACAGGGGGAGTTTCTGTGAGAAGCTAACAGAAGTTTCCTCCATGTCCAGCAGAGCCAGTCTCTGGTGGCTCCAAAGATGGATGTGCCACCAGCCAAGGCTTGGCCAGTTAGAAATGGTGGTAATGCCTCTGTGACACCATATCAAAGCAGAAGAAAAAAAAAGTTATTCTGCAGATGTAGTCACTGCCAGAGAAGAGCAAAGTGAAAAAATGTGAGAGGAACAACTCCATAGATGCCAAGGTCAGTGAAGAAGGAGGGGGAGGAAGTCCGCCAGGCACTGAAGCTGAGATTCCCCTGTAGCCTCTGGTGCAGAACATGGTGAGACAGCTGTGCCCCTGTAGCCCATGGAGATCCATGGGGATGAAGAGGTCCACCTGCAGCCTATGGAGGAGACCCATGCCAGGTGGATGCCTGAGACGAGGCTGTGACCTTGTGGGAGGTCCATGGAGAGAAGAGTCCACACTGGAGAGCCTGCCCTTGAAGGGGTGCACCCCGTGGAAGAGTGACCCGTGCTGCAGCAGTCTGGGGAGAGCTGTTGTCCCATCACATGGGCTCACATTACAGCAGTTTGCAGGGGGCTGTTACCTGTGGGATCGCCTCACTTGAGAAAATTAAATGGAAAACTGTCTCCTGTGGGAGGGACCTGACATTGGAGGAAGGAAGGACTCTTCTCCCTGAGCAATGGAAGAAAGAATGGGTGATTAGCTGACCATAACCCCCAGCCCTTTACTCCCTGTACTGCTGGAGTAGAAGGTAGGGCTAGGAAGGACAGAGGAGTGAGGGAAAGTGTTTTGAGGTTTTATTTTACTTCTCATTATCCTTGTCTGATTCTGTTAGTAATGAGTTCAATTAATATCTTTAATTCTAGCCTGTTTTGCCCATTATGGTATTTGGTGAGTCATTTCTCGCAGTCATTATCTCAACTCATGAATCCTTCTCTGTGTTTTTTCTCCCCTCTTCAGCTGTACGGGGAGGGTGGTGATGGAGAGCTTTTGGTGCATGCCCTCCATTTAGCTAGTGTTAATCCACTACATAAGGTTATTTTGGTTAACATTTCCTTTACTTGATTATGCTACTTTATAAAGAACCAAAACGTGTTCCCCTCCCCTCCCCTCCCCTCCAAAAAATGACAAACCCATAAGGTTTTAAAAATTCTAAGAATTTAAAACATTCATACTCTTACTTAACTATGAAATGTTATATTTAAAATATTTTTCCTAAACTTACTTCAATAACAATCTTTTAAGCAAATGACAAATGTCTAGTTAGCTATCCCTTGTTTTGCCTATTTAGCAAGCATAAAAATAAATGAAAACACATTTAAAGCAAACAAAACATCAACAAGAAATAACTCCAAAAAGTAATGTATTTAATACAGCTGTAGGAATATACCCTAGTGGCATTTATAGCAGAGATTCATTTTTAAAAGCAATTTACTTCTAAGGTTGGAAAATAAAATCATGGTGCTAAAAACAAAAATAATATGCAAGGTATTGTACAAAACCAAAAGCTAAGGAGATCCAGATTCATTTATAATGTTGAATCACGGATATTTCCAGCATTTTGTATTGTCTCCAGGAGGGTAATGCACTTTGAATTATTAAGCTTTTCAAAGAATAGGATCTGCCTTTCTGTAATTTGTACAGCATCTGGTTTAATAAGTCTGATCGTGAGTAAGACCAATAAATGTCACAAGGATAAATTACTGGTGGAATTTTAACTTCAGCACTGGTCCTGTAATATATTGTCCATGAGCTGATAATGAAGATTAAAACTCTTTTACTCTGCTTGAATGTGAAAAACCTGGAACTTGATTCAGAGATGTATTCTGAACAATACTGAGCACCTGAAATTCTCACTGATCACAGAACTTCTGATAAAAATCAGAGTTAAATCTCTATTCAGCTCACGTTAATGAAAGTTTGGTTACTGAGTGCTGTGTTAGCAGAATTTGTCCCATCATGTAAGGTGAAACAGTAATTCAGTTTAAGAAAAAATACTTCTAAATTGTATGGGAAATAGAGGCTCATGTAATAGAACTCCACACAACATGGAGCTCTACTGTTTTACTTTTTTCAGCCTAATGATTTCCATTATCTCTTTAGCTGATAGAATCCATTTCAAAAAACAATAATCTCTGGAAATCCACTGAGCCACAAATTAGTCATTAGAGAAAATTTTCAGAGATCATTACCTTTTCCATAGATTTTAGATTTTCATTTCCTAAATACCCATGTCTAGTGTTGTTCATAAGATGAGGAGGGTAAATTATTCAGTTCCAAAAGAATGATTCTAGTATGATTCATGCGATTCACTTGTTTATTATTTGCACTGCTGCAGTTTTAGTAAAGGTCAACTCTGTGTCACTCTTAACCTTGAATTTATGACCTCGTATAGTATTAGGTTGTAATGGAAAAAAACAAATGCCATCAACACTTCATTGTGTGCCGCTTTTATGACCTAGTATTTTCTACAGGAGGAATTTATTGTTTTTCTAAAGTAGTGAAATACTCTGTGTCACACACACACACACACATACACAGAGAGAGGCATAATTTCCAACACAGAAGGGAGAGTAAGAAGTGTGGTTCCATTCTTTCACTGTCTTAGTTTGGGTTGCTTATTGCTTTTCCTAAGTTATACCTAACGAGTCCAGGCTTTTCACTAGAAAGCTGAGCTGAGAGCTCAGTTGAGTTCTGGTTTGTCTCAGAAAATTTCAGTCCACAATAGGAAATTAGAAGATGACAGAAATCTGAAGTATTTCAGAGAAACTTTTATCAAATCAATTTTAAAACAGGCAAATACAACAGAATTCAAAATGATGTTAGGGGAATCCAGTCTTGCTATAATAAGTAATATTAAGGAAAACTCTCCTACACAGATCTGAATACACCAAAATTACTTATCAAGTTAAAAGGATCAGACTCATAATTCACCAGGTTTTCCATATTTGCATAACTAAATCTTTCTTCCTTCACTGCAAAGCATGAGAAAATTTTGCTAAATGTGTTACCAAAGCACGTTCTTTCTAGAAGCAAAAAGTAACACCAGCGACAGCTGTGCAATCACTTGGAATGATTAACGTGCCGTGACTACATCGCTGTGTTGTTTATTGTATGCTTATACTGTCTAAATCAGCAATTAGCTTCTGAAAAACTATGTAGAGCAAGAGGGAGCAGGATACTTGTAAGGCCAACTCTGCAAACCCATAAGGCCAACAGAGAGCACTCTGGCTTAAAACCTTTGTGTGGTCCTCAACTGAACGTGAAAGGCTTTGGCCAGGATAGATACAGCCCTTAACAGGTGGTAGGATTGAAGCTGTGACAATGCTTGACAGTCCTTTGAAGAGAAGTCCGATGTCTAAGGAGGAGAATTTTATTGCTTGTGAGGGAATTTGGCTAACATTTGGCTTGAGAACATCACCCAAGAAATATTAGATTATATATATATACACATAGATGATTTTTCTCCTTTTGATCATTCTGTGTTTGCTCTCTTAATATTTGGCTTCAGGAAACAACTTCATTACTGCCTTTTGAAGGGAAAGATGCAAATATTTTGAATTAATTGTATCTTACAAGAAAATGGATGGTAGACTGGATGTGTGGCCTATGGCTTATTGTGTGACCAGAGGTATTGTTCATGTCTCTCTAGCAGCATCATGCAGTGCTAGGTCAGGCCATGGCTAAAATGGATTAACTTAGAAAACTCAAGAAAATATCAGAAGTACAGTGAATGCTGTCAACCTCATGGCAGTACCTCTTTTTAAAGAGTTATGCAATATCTTAAAACTTTTTTGTTAGATATACAACATTAATTTTTAAGCTATGGTGTCTAAAATTTGTAACAAGAGTTTTAATTTTTAGAAATATTCTGTATCTACATTTCACTTTGACTTGAACAGATACTCAGAGATATCAACCCTGTATCTCAGGATAGACATTTGGGACAAGAGGTGTTGCATGAGAAATTGGAACTGAAGAATTAAGCAAAGGAATCCTGGCAGCATTTTTCTCAATTTTCCCTAATTGTAGCAGACTGAAATAATAGAGGCAAGGGAATAATAATAATAATAACAATAACAACAACAACAATAATAGTAATAATAATAATGTAATGTAGAGGGGAATATCTATCCATATTTTAAGACTGCTTAATTTCTCATCTATCGTAGTTATGATCAGCAACCTATTAAATAAAAGAGGTATACCTATCTATTTATTTCATTTAAACAGAAGCCCAGTTTATTTGTATACTTCTGTATCTGTTTCAATTCAGTAAATAGAGAGTTTCATAGATTTATCACCTCACCAACTGAGAGTCTTTTTCACTGAGATTATAAATGTGTCTGTCTGTTATCTTTGGAAATTTGCATGAATCACATTTACATGTTAACACATTTACATGTGTTCTGCTGATAAATCAACAGCCCTCCAGATTTTCCAAATCTTATGTAAGCTGTCTCAGAAACTCAATCTACAATTAAAAAAAAAAAAAGCAGAGGGGGAGAGAAAGAAGTGACAACTTATTGACATTGTGCACCTGGTGCCATATATCATCCAAACTATGTCTAATGCATTTGTTTTATTTTACAGGACCTCTTGTTCCTCTTTGCTTCTCTAGCAACATTATCCTGGTGTGTCTCATAATTTCACAGGTAAAAAGTGCCTTTACATGCTGACTCTTCGCTAATGACCAGGAGAAGTGGAAACTTTACAAATACAAACAAACAAAACAGTTTCTTGCTGCTGTCCCCTTCATTTTGAAAATAGGCTGTGAATTCTTAATATATATTTTAGTCTTTTCATGTCCTTTAAGATATTTATTTATACACTAAATATTTGATGTGAATTTATGAGAGATGTTTGTTCTGACAATTCATTTTGGGAGGGACTCTCTAAAATCCATTAAGCGCAAAGGATTCTGAATCATCTTGGACAAACATGGACAAACAGATGAAAAACACAATATCATGAAATGTCAGCAGTGCTAATTTAGAGGAGTGAATTTAGAGCAACTCAATAGCAACACACTTCTGTAGCTGGCTTATCAGAAAGGTGTGTATATAATGAAACTGAGGATTTGCTTTGTATTCCTTATGTTGCAACAGCATAAGTGAATGCAGTACACTTCAAAACCTGCAGAAGTAGTATTAAAATACTATGCAGGTACAGGGAACCCAGCATGAAACCTTTTTTTTTTTTACTATCTGTTGGGAAAAGCCATTGAATAAACAACAGCTTAGAATAAAATGCCATGTTTCAGTTTGAAGGGCACTAGCCTGCTTCCGATAAAACAAAGGCCAGAAATAAACTGACATTTATGCTATGTTTTGACAACCAAAAACTGGAAATGAATTACAGAGCAAAGTTGTTTTATATATATCAATTTTTATTTCTAAAATTAAGGTATAAAAGGTTTTATGCCCTGGAAGAGATTTCAAGAATTACTTGACCTGTAAATTGAATTCTCCTAACCAAGCACCATCCTTGTGACATATAAATAATAAAATATCCATAACTTTGGTGTGTTTTATGGATCCATTTCATTAGCTAATGAAGCTATGTTTTCCTCCTTTCAGATATGAGTAGATATGATAATGCTGCTCACCATGCAGATAACAAAATACAGATTGGTGAGGTAGAAAAAAGTCAGACAATAGCACTTTTAGTACTATGTGATGAAGGTTTGAAGAAAAATATCTTCATATATTTGTAAGTATTTTAACTATTTCCAGCTATCAGAGAATTGTGTTTACTGGTGCCTTTTACAAACAGCTGTTTCAGTGTGGCCATATGAATCAAGGTTTAATTTCTTTGTGATTCAGTGTCTGTGTTATATGCTTTGTATACCACTGGTCAAGTTTTTTTACAGGTGAAATAAAAAGAAATAAATAAGTGCTTGTCCTGGATTTGGCCAGGACAGGGTTATTTTTTTTCCAGTAGTTGGGAGGAGATATGACTAAGGCATTATTCTGTACCAGCTCTCTCATTGCCAGGGGCAGGGGAAAAACGGACTCTCTTCCAGGGCTCCTGTGGTGGCAGAGTGCTAATCATATTTATTGTTGATCATATTGGTTTATTGTTGTGGGGTTTCTGTGTAAATAATTTC
>VZTN01014077.1:35438-47712 GCA_013400515.1 Erpornis zantholeuca | reverse complement strand
CCTCTCGGGGGGCATTACGAGGGGTGCCCGTGCCGCCAGTGTGAGGTGTTGGGTTGTACCAGGAAAAAAGTAATGAGAAAGAACACTTGGCGAATCACAGAATAGTCTGAGTTTGAAGAGACCCACCGGGATCATCGAGGTTCAGCTCTTAGCCCTACACAAGACATCCCCAAGAAGCATTGTCCAAATACTTCTTGACTCTGTCCAAATCTTCTTGATTCCTGGGGAGCCTGTTCCAGTGCCCAACCACTCTTGGGGTAAAGAACCTTTCCTTAATATCCAACCTCAACATCCTTTGACTCAGCTTCATATCATTCCCTCGGGTCCTGTCACTGTTCACCAGAAACAAGAGATCAGTGCCTGCCCCTCCACCTCCTCTCATGAGGAACCTGTAGATTGTGATGAGGTCTGCCCTCAGTCTCCTCCAGGCTGAACAGACCAAATGACCTCAGCTGATTCTTGTATGGCCATGATCATTTCAGTCACCTACCCCAATGAGGCTACACATAGGTGACTCATAAACCAGATAGTGCTTACCACATTTTCTGAAAGATATAAAAGTGTAGTGGTATAGACAAGCTCAGAGGAGTGTACCTTGGGTGAAGAGAAGACGGTAGATAGTGTTTCTGTATTTTAATGAGGCTTTTGGTACTTTCAGCATCCTTCTGAACAAGTTGTCCAGCTATGAGAGAAGCAGATACACAGTGCATTGGGTGAAGAATTGGCTGAGGGGCAGAGCTCAAAGAATAGCAGTGAATGGGGCTGCATCTGGCTGGCAGTGGGTCAGCAGCAATGTTCCACAGGGTTCAGTTCTAGGGCCAGTCCTGTTTAACGTTTTTATCTGTGATCAGAAGGCAGGAGTTGAAAGCACAATTGGTTTGTTTGCTGATGATACTAAATTGAGGGTTGCTGTTGACTCTCTAGGGGGACCCTTGGGATGCAGAGCAATCTGGATAGATCGATCAGAGCACTGGAAAATAAGCAGTGGCATGACATCTAACAAGAACAAATCCTAGATTCAGCGCCCTTGCTGGAGGAACACTTGACACATGTACAGACTGGGAGAGGAGTGTGTGGAGAGCAGCCCTGCAGAAAGGGATCTGGGGGTGCTGGTGGGCAGCAGCTCAGTGTGAGCCAGCAGTGTGTGCCCAGGCAGCCAGGAGGGCAAACCCCATTCTGGCTGCATCAGACACTGCAGCACCAGCTGTGATCGGGATCATCCTGCTGGATTCAGCCCTGGTGTGGCCTTGCCCTGTGCACAGTGCTGGGCCCCACAATTTAAAAAGGAATGTAAAGGTCCCTGAGTGCATCCAGAGGAGGGAGAAAAAAAAACTGGTGAAAGGGCTGGAAGGAGTGTCTTGTGAGGAGCAGCTGAGGGTTCTGGGCTTCTCTAGTTTGGGGAAAAGGAGGCTGAGAGGTGACCTTGTTGCTCTGAACAGCTTCTTGAGGAGGGGATTTGGATAAGGCTGATCTCTTCTCCCTGGGACCAGCACCAAGATGTATGGGGATGGCTCAAAGCTTCACTGGGGAAGGTTTAGACTGAACACTGGGAAGCATTTCTTTACAAAGAGGGTGGTGAGACACTAGAAATGACTCCTTAAAGAAGTGGTCAATGCCCTAAGCCCATCAATATCTAAGAGGGTTTTGGATAGTGCCATCAATAAAGGACTCTAGCTTTTAGTCAGCCTGGGAGTGGTCAAGAAGTTGGACTAAATGATTGTTGTAGGTCCCTTCCAAGAGGAACTATGCTGTAGTATTCTATTTGGTTCTACCCTAAGGTGGCTTCCTCTTTGGCTGCAGATTTCTATCACCTCTCAGCAACTCTGACATCCATCAGATATTCCACTATGCTGGTTTGATTCAATAACTGACTAGGAAGGTCAAGGGGTGTTTTAATGTATTCATTTTTCTTCCTGAATTTTTGATTGAATAAAGTACCCTAAAAAGTCACTGAGCGGTAGATCTGCCATAAAAAAATGAGATGACCATCCTTTTGGTAGCACTTAGTCATTGTATTGCTCATGCCATCCTTAAATTCCACCTACCCAAAGGAAAGAATGAGGCCAAGAGAAAGGCAGGTAGTTTACATGATTTTGAACTGATTTCACCCAGAGAGGTTAACTCTGATCCTTGCAAATAAAGAAGCAGTGGGGTTTTTTTTCCTGGATCCATTCTGCCCTTCTGGTCTTTCAACCAAAGCAGATAATCTAAGCATCAATGGTTTTGTTCAAAAATAATCTTTTGTGTCATGCATGTGGCAGGCACCTTGTTATTGATCCTGAAAACCTGTAATTTAAGGATTTTATGTTATAGCAATCATTCTGTTTAATTTCTATCTGAGTAGCAAAAAACTCCCCCTCTGTTCAATGTAGTTTAAGGTAGTTTTCAAAACTTGCCTTGACTTTGATTAGTCACCGATTGCCAAATTTACACTCCAGGAAGGCCTGATCGTTTGAATTCATTGGAGCAAATAATTTGTTTATTTTGAGTCCTTGGGAATAAAAATACCTTCCATTTTCAGTTTTCTTACAGAACACTTGAAAATTTCTTCATAACTGCTGGAAGATTTAATTCCTTAATCCTGTAATTCCCTCCAGTCATATGAGTTGTGGAAATTACATCAGAGACCACTTTATCTTCTTCGTCTTTTGGAATTGACAGATGAAGTCTTATGGAATTGTCCATAAAGTGGGTAGTGAAAATGAGTAAAGGGATGGTTGCCCGCTGCCTCGGGGAGTTCTGCTGATCGCAATCTGTTAAAAATTGCTTGAGGTAATGCTGTCACTGTAATACATGTAAGACCTAATCACTGTTTACTTTTGAACAGTTGTAGCTGTGTTCTGCAATTCCATATAAGACAGAAAGCTCTGAATCCACGTGCTTCTTCTTATTGTACAGCTGGTTATGGTCTCACAAGTTATTTGCTCAGACTGTATGGTATGGGTGGGACCTGAAGATTCACAGGCTCTTTCTGGCTTTAGTCATTTAATCAGTGACATACAGAGAAGGGATAAAAATAAAAACTTTGTCATATATAGCTTCAGCTTAAAACATGTATCCTGTAATTGGCAACTGTTTCAGCAAACCTGTCTATTGGAAAACCACTATTTTGTCTGAAAGTGTCAGGATTTCAATCCAGTATTATAAATTTTTGCTAGTTGTCACTGTGTTATGAGATCAAAACCTGAGTTAGGCTAGTTTGCTGGAAAGGTCCTCATAAATACCTACAGGATCCCTTTCTTTATATTAATTCTTTTTTAATGATTGATTTATGCTGCTTAAAATGCTGAACTAAGTTCAAGAATACTTTGAAATTATTAATTTAAAAAAAAATCATGTTATCTTGATCTTTTCTACACAAAATGTGGCTGACTAAGGATTTTTTGAGATGTGTATCTTCCAAAGGATTTATCATTATATTTTTCTGAAAAATATCTTGTTTACTTTTCCCGTAAAAGCTATTGGTTGTGTCCAGCTTATGAGGCAACAGGTCTTAGAATTGTTTTTAAAATGCTTATGATTCCCTCAAGTATTTTTTCTTACATGAATCCTCAGTAGTTGGAAAAAAGAGGTAACTCCTGATAAAAAGTATTGAGCATGATATCTCGGTTTTGGCTGAACATAGAAAATTGAGGTTTCAGTAAGCACAAGATTGTTGTCTGTTTATGCTAGGACTCTCTTTTGTCTGTTTTTTTGCTGTTAGATTTGGCTCTGGATATTTTTAGCAGGTTCCTGGGTTAGCTGTCATACAACAGTCACTTCTCTCTACTCTACAGAAGGTTCTGTATGCTTTTGCATGTCGTACATGGCCTGTTGGCCCATATGTGCAAAAATACACAAAAGACAGTAATTTTTAAAGTACACTCAGATTTATGTGACTTTTGGTCCACCTGAAATTGCTGAGATAATTGATCCTGTCCTAGTAGGAATGTCTCTGAACATAAATTCTGTTTCAAAGTTTAGGTCAATTTATGCTGACTCACTCTGTCCCTCACTTACCTAACCTGACTTCTTAACTGCAGGTACTTATTTAGGTCTTAACGGCTTGTTTTAGTAACATAACCTAATTTTTACTTTATTTTCCAAGAAAACTGACTTCTTGGAAATAAGAAAAGTCTTTTTCTTGGGCAAAAACTTGCTCTGTTTATCAAAAGATCTGGGTTGACTTGATTGAAATAAATAAGTACCTTCACAAAGAATAAATAGGACCTTTTAATTTAGAGAGAAGAAACAAAAAATAATGTCTGGAATATAAAGCCATACAAATTGCACATGGCTGTGGAAATCCCTGGTATAAATACAGGCTGGAAGATGAACAGATTGGGAGCAGGTGTAGAACAGCAATGTGCACTCACAGCCCAGAAAGCCGAGTGTGTCCTGGGCTGCATCCAAAGCAGTGTGGGCAGCAGGGCCAGGGAGGGGATTCTGCCCCTCTGCTCTGCTCTGGTGACACCCCACCTGCAGTGCTGCATCCAGCTCTGGGGTCCCAGCACAGGGGGGACAAGGACCTGTTGGAGAGAGTCCAGAGGAGGGATGGAGCACCTCTCCTAAGACAACAGGCTGAGAGAATTGGGATTGTTCAGCTTGCAGAAGAGAAGGCTTTGGGGTGACCTAATTGTAGCCTTCCAGTACCTAGAGGGAACTTACAAGAAAGATGGAGAGAGACTGTTCTCAAGAGCATGTAGTGACAGGACGAGGGGGAACAGCTTCAAACTGAGACTAGATTTAGATTAGATATTAGGAAGAAATTCATTACTGTGACAGTGGTGAGGCACAGGTGTCCCAGAGAAGTTGTAGATGCCCCATCCATAGGAGTGTTCATGGTCTGGCTGGATGGAGCTCTGAGCAACCTGCTCTACTGGAAGGTAGAACTGGCCACAGCAGGGGGTTTCCAAATAGAGGATGTTTGAGATCCCTTCCAACCCAAGACATCCTATGATTCTCATTCTATGAATCTCAGATGTGAAATAAAACATAGTTTATGGCTGTGTAATAATAAGTTATAGTACCCACTGAAAAAAGGTAGGTATTTAATTTCTATATGCTTTTTTGGGCAGCATTGTTTATTTACGTGTAGTCTAGAGAAGGCAATATGAGCTAATAATTTTTATTGGCTTCAATGTCTATGATTAAATCCAACTTTTGGCACATTTGTTTAAAAAAAATAGATCCTACCTACCCCACTAGTCTTTCATCAGTCCTCTGAGGATTGACTGGAAATGCATAACACTGAGCCAAATCAATTTGTTGTTTTATCCATGCTTAATAGAAAAATAAAAGTTAGATGTGCAAGACCTTGTCAATATTAATAGGATGTTCCTTGTTAAATCTCAGAGATACTGCTGGTAATGGGTATGATCCTAGAAAGCTGAACACAAGAGAAAAGGAATTAGGGGCAAGTAAATACAAACATTATCATTCTATTGCTGTTTTCATTTAAGAATTAGGGAAGCAAAAATTCTTACACTGGGGGAGTGCAAAATGCTCTCTGGGAAGGGAGTAGGGATGTGGCTGGGGACTACTCTTGTGAGGGTATTTGGCTATGAACCCAGGTGTCTGGGAGCTGCATGGCATCAGTTAGCCTCACTGGGAGTATGTGGGGGTGGTTACTTCCTGAGAGTAAACCAAGGTCTCTGTTGCTTCACTGTAGCTTTCTCGATACTTAGACCTCTGACTTTACCTGTCCTCTAGCAATTTCTTCCCTGTTAACTCCTGTTTTCTAATCTCAGTTACAGCCTCATGTCCTCAATCATCCCACTCCATGAGGATACACATGAGGGGGAAACTCCCTCATATGTAAGGATAAGCAGGATGTCTTAATGCAATCTGAGACTTGTTAACTCAGGTTGTGATTCCACAAACACTTTAAGCCAATGGAGGAGGCCACCATCATATCCCAGTGTGCATAGTTCTTTGTTATCTTCTTAACCCTTTTGCTCAAACAAGACATTTCATATTCATGTGGAATGATTAAACCCAGGCAACTGACATTAAAAAAAAAAAAAAAAAAATCACAAGTTTAGCTTTGTTGTGGCTCCACAGATGCACTTCCTAGCAAAACAAAGACATCAGCAAGAGGATTCCTTTCCTAAGCCCCTCAGTCTGCTTAAAGTGTTCTTCAAATGTACTTCGGAAAAGTGATTGGGGACTCATAGTAGTTCTAGTCACAGTGGAAGCAGGTAAGTACTCTTTGAGATGTGGGAGAGCAGGTAGGGTTGCCTTATCCAAACAGTTCAGGTTTCATTAAAAAAAAACCTATTTACATTTGGTATAAGTGAACTTAAAAGCTCAGTGGATTTAGTAAACTCCACTCTTAAGATTTTAATCCTGGAAGCATTTATCTGAGACCCTATCTCAAGGAGAAAAATAATCACCCAGTGTGACTAATGGAGTTTGGTCCCATGTTCCATAGCATATGTAAATACAGCAAATGGGTGTGTATGTGTTTGGTTTTGTTTTTTTCTTTCACGGTTCCTTTTTCATTTATTCGGTGCTTTACAGGGAAAAGGATGGGAAGTGACAGATAAAGTACAGGGGCTGGTTTGTATATGGAAATAGAATATTTGATCCTGTTGGAGAATCCTCAAGTACAGAAGACATTTTCTTCCAGGACTCTGCAGGTAAGCACTTAGCTAGATGAATGCTGCCTAGCCCTTTTCTTTATTGTCATTTGAACACAAAAGACTGCAGCCTTCCCAGAGGTCTCTCTGTTCAACTTTTATATCTACTGCTTGAGAAAGGTGGAGGGAATGACCTTGTAACATATTTCTGGCATCAGATGAGTGAGAAATTAGGTAGGATATCTCCCTATCCAAGGTTTATGTCACTGGCTCAGGAGAGACTCAGCCTTTCATCTTTCCAAAGTAAATAAATAGAGTTCTCTGCAGCGCACTATGGGTGGTGGTTTCAGTCATGACCTGAGAAGTTTGTGTTCTCTTTTCTCCATGTAGTTCTCTCCACTCTTTTCAGAAGAGTAACTGCTTATTGTACTTTCTTTTTCCTGAATCTTTTTTACAGTTCTCTACTTCTTTCCTAAATTTGTTACATATCACATACCAAAGAGAAAGCCTAGGTGTATGATCAAATCAGTGCTATTTGATGGTAAAATGTGCAGATATGTTCCAGATGCATGCTACTCATTTATATCTTTTTAGGAAACGGAAATATCTAGTAGCCAGAGCATATCACAAAGGCAGAAGTAATACACACAGCACCTGTATTTCTACTTCTTCCCCTGGGTTTTTAACTACCTTTTATGAATTCCTTAATTTCTCTATGCTAATCATAAAATTATATAAAAAATATTTTCTGTAACATTATGTGATATCAAGATAAAGACACATCAAAAGTTTTAACTATTGTTATAATTTTATATTACTATTGACTAACTAGAACACTTAGTACTCAAACAGAAAGATATTTCTCCTCTAGGACAATGTTTTCAGACTTCCTTTAACTCTTCTGTAGGTTTAACATGAAAAGTTGCAAAACCCTGAAAAACTTTCTTTCAATCTGAGATAATCCAAACACATAGACTCAAGATTTTCCTCAAATTGTCTGAAAGCAAATGTTATTTTACAAACAGAATGAGCAAGAATAAATGTATGGTCTGCACTGGGTAAAAACCACTTATTTGAATTACTTCCAAAACAGTTGCCTGATAAAGTGGTCAGCCTGGCTAGTGTGTTGCCCAAGCACAGCTCGATGTAACTGAGAGCATGGACTGCTACTCTATGTTTTTTTGTTATTTTGGCTATATTTAAAACAATAGACTGATTAATACTTGATATAGAGCTTTATAGGCTCATAACTGGATGCTGTTGTACAGCAGCAGAAGCTGTTCCTCTGGTTTTATATTACAAGTATATATAGACAGATTGATATGTGTAGAGTAATATTAATATCAATCAATTTCAGAATAGCTCTGTACTGTAGAATAAAAGTCTAAAATCCCTTATTCATGCACTTAAATACATACATTTCCAAAATAATAAGCTTTTCTATTTGCAGAACTGTTTTTACTCTATTTACTGAAATAGAAGGGTACCTTACACTGCTAAAAAAAAAAAAAGTGATGGAGCTTGACTGTGATTAGAATCTGGATCATTGGATCACAAGTGTCTTAATCTGAAATCAGTATTGTATATTCCATACTTTCATATATTTCTACTGTGAGTTTACTGGGTTTTCATGACACTTTGCAGAGTAGGCAGTTTTTAAAGCAATGTTATAATAAAAAAAAGGCAAAAAGTTAATAATTTTTTTTCTAAAATAATCTAATAAAAATTTAGTTGGAGTAGCTGTGATTTAGGTACAGCAAGATTTCTTCTCAATTCTGAGCAAACTAAGAATTTTTAATGTCCTGTTAAATGTAATTCTCTTAGGACATGTTAATCTACTTTTTAGGGTCTTTTTATTCATCTTGTCTAATGCTGGTTTTCCTCTCATCTTTGTGGTGGTGGTGGGGGGGGGTTGTTGTTTTTTTGGGTTTTTTCCTTCTTTTTACATAAATTACCAAGGAATTTCCCTTTCAGCTGTTTTCAGGTCTTTCATAGAAAGTTTGTAACTAAGTCCAAATTTGCCCATACTTGGTGACATAGCATCTAGAACCAGAGGCAGACACTGTAGTACTAAAAGGTGTTCCATCCAGGTTTACTACCACTACTGAAGGTATTAGGTATGTCTTAGTAAAGGTACAGATGATTTGGATATTCTGTGTCTGAGAACAGAATTGTTTTTTGGTAAAAGACAAAGTGTTTCAAACATTCCTTAGCAATTTATGGTGCTTTGGGAGAATTTTTTGTAGATTACATGACATTGATTATTCAAATTGGATTACTTGCTGTAAGAATCCACCTTATCTGGATTTAGGTACCTTCACATTGTTTTTCTCAACATGTAAAAGAGAGGTGTTTTTCATTATATCACTGGAGTAAATACAGAATTTTTGCGTATCTACATTAAAAAAAAAGAGATTGCAGGATTTCACTGACTTTGTCTGATGCTCTATGCCTCAGATTCATCCCAAGTGAAACAAACCCACACCTGCAAATACCTAATGAATTAGTCCATAGATCTTTGAGTGGAATGTGTGAAAGAGTTTGGTATTATCTGGAGAGTGCATGTTACAGGAATAATTGGTACAGTATGTAACACAGCTCCAGCAAACAAAGAATAACATGAGGACCAGATATTCACCAGTGGAAGTTCACGTAGTTCACTCACATGCTGTCAGTTTTTTACACACTAAGGACCTTTCCCATTATTTAATGTAAAAATGCAGAAACATTAAGCATGTTCTCTGTTCTTTGGAAGCTACTATGGTGCCAGTGATGTAGTTACAAGAATAGCAACAATCCATTAGCTGTTGAATGTATGAGGTAAAATTGCTGGTATTTCTTAGTTATTGCTGCAATAAGTCCTACTTGTAATGTTATTATGATGTAATTGTGTTTATTACTTTGACACACCCTATTCAGATATGTATTCAGTGATTATGTAGCAAATAGGAAGCGTACTGACCATTAGGTGGAGCTAAAAATCTCTTATATGGGAAAGTTATTTAATTTCTTTCCATCGAGTTGTCCCCACCTCTGTTTGGTTTTGTTATGTTTTCAGTTTTCCCTAACAGGGTATGGCAGTATTCTATAGTATCCTTTCAGGAAGTTTCAGGAAGTTGGTGTTATTTAAAAAGCTGAAAATGTTTTCAAAAGTTCAGCAATAAAATCATCGTAATGAAGGCTTCCCTAATTATGGATGTTGTCAAGCTTTTAAGTTAAATGAATGTTTAAGTGCTTTACTGGTTTGTATCTTACACATTCCTTATATGTCTAGATTGCTGCACTAAAATATCTGGTGAGATAAGCCTGTTTATTACATGGACCCTAAAACCTAATTACTTACATTTCTGATGTCAATTTTTTAAATTGTTAAAATCAGCTGAGGCTTATGATATGGGAGGTTCTGATACTTCAGCATAGTTTGCATCTGTTGTATCCTGCCGGTGTTATGTTGGCTTAATTTAGGCAGAGTGCTGGTACACATAGATACAGTTAAAACTGGAGTGCAAATGTCTTAATTTCATTTGTAATTCACAGAGCATGAAACTGTCCTGACTTGAGGGACAGAGAGGACAACTTGTAATTTATAGGATTTATTCTGCCTTGTAATGAGGAATGAAGCACAAGAGATTCTAAACATGTTAGCAATAGTGTGATTTTTATAGGAAGAGAAGGAAAATTATTCCAAATTAATAAGCTACTCCTTCTGAAAGTCTTTAAATAAATAGACAAAGCTGCTATTTATATTCTATTTTGTTTATATTCCACTGAGATGATTTGAAGAATTCCTGGATGTTCCCTCATATAATCCTTCATACTATGTATAGAATTCTGTAAAGATTTTGTAATTTTTTCAAATGATGTGTGCAGTATTCACAGGAAGGTTTTTTAAATTGTGGTTAATTGTATAAACTTTAATTTCTGCTGTGACACATTTCTTTCCAAATCTGATAAAAATGCAGAAGCCAGTAATCTTTTAATATATTCAATTAATAGTCTGTAAACTGCAAGCCATGAAATACTGTTGATTGGCTAGATGACACATGCAAGGCAGAAGAAAATCTTATAACTGATTTTATGGGGGAGAAGACACTTTTTTGGGGGGAAATAAAATAGTATATCTGTGGCATTTAAGGGACAGAAGTCGAAACCCATCACTTGGTGCCATAGGGCCTAGTACTGTTTTCACTGAGAAGATAATTACAACTTTAATGGTGGTCACTGTTTTGGAGGCTGATTCAGAGAATATTTTCTCCTGAGTGAAACTGTCCTGGTTAATCGTCTCAGTTCATTGAAGGCTCTTATAATCTACAAAAAAGTCTCTTCCTGCCTCTTGTTACAGTAAAATCTAGTGTGTTTGAGGAGTCTTGAGAAGTCAGGAGGAATGATATGTGGTTTATGTTGATGTTGCTTGACATCTAAGAAGAGATTTTCACAGTAGCCACATTACTAGGGCTGGCCATCCTTTAGTATTTAATAACAGTGGTTCTTAGATGAAAATGAGAAAACAGTTACCCAGAGAAGGACAAAATTTTTTTAGAATAACACGGTCTGTTAATCTTTCTACTCAGCAGATCTGTATAAATGTAACAGGAATTAGGTTTTCACTTCAATGATTATTTTTGTGCTGAACTGGGCAGCACTTCTGTCATGCTACTATAGTAATGGGTTCCTTATATGTCTTATGCAACACGGTATGCTTAGTCCTGAATAGCTTCTTGAATTATTGTTCCACTCTTGTACAGCTAGTTTATATGTTGATGTATGTGGAATTCCACACCAGATCTCCTACTTTCACGTGGAACTTTGATCAGACTTGTGATAGTGGCAGGTTTTATGCTGTGTATCCGTACGAGTTTGCCTGGCAAGGGTTTGGTAGCAGGGGGTTTTCAGAGGTGAAAAGCTTTTCTCTGAAAAGCTGCTAGAAGCTTCCTCAATGTTCAGCAGAGCTGATGGCAGATGGCTCTGAGAGGAACTGGACACCATCAGCAATGGTGGTAACATCTCTGTGATAACGTTTTAAAGAAGGAAAGAAAGATATTGAGCAGATATAATTGTGGCCAGAGAAGAGCAGAGAGGGAATATGTGAGAGGAACAACTCTGCAGACACCAAGGTCAGTGGAGAAGGAGGGGGAGGAGGTGCTCCAGACTCCAGGCCTGAGATTCCTCTGCAACCCGTGGTGCAGGTCATGGTGAGGCAGCTTACAGTCATTCTGCCACATAGGTTTTAATGACTGGCGATTGAGAGAAGTCTGTGAAATTTGCTGGTCAACGTGATAAAGACAGTAGAACAGAACAGCATTTGCTCTTATCAAGGACAGTAGAACACAACAGCACAAATTTGGAGAAATAGATAAAGGATGNCTGTTCACTCAGTGCTAAGGGCACTCAAATGGAGGAAGGGTACCCCAAGTGACCAGCATGCTGCAATAAAGGCCTGCATCCTAACACTCAAAACTGTATAAAAAAGTTTCTATCTGGCTGATTTCAGTATCAAACATACTAAGGAATTGGAAGAGCTTATTGTTCCCAAGGATTTTTGTAAATACTTGTTCTTCTGGTCTTCAGAATATCTGTTTGCATCCAGTAATAGAATTAGAAGTTAAATCCTAAATTACATGATGTTATAGTGATGAAAGTTACCAAAAATATGAGTCTGCTTTTAAACTATATTCCTCAGAGTATAGATTTCTTTTTTATTTCTGCTTGTTATG
>VZTN01014077.1:1492-27369 GCA_013400515.1 Erpornis zantholeuca | reverse complement strand
TTACTGCATTTATTTCTTTCTTTCAATTTTCTTCCATTAAATTATAATTCTGACTTGCGATCTCCCACTGGTTTGATTTCAAACTAGTACAATTAGCTATCAGGTTTCTTACACTATTCTACTGATATGAAACCTACAAACATTTTTCCTTCATTAGGACTTAGTTAGTTCAGATGAAGAATATTTTCTTACTCAGATTAAGAAAACTTTTCTCCCTCCTGTTGTTGATAATTTGTAAGAGTGCTAGATTAGATACAGAGCATAAAATCACAGAATCATAGGATAGTTTGGGTTAAAGATCATCTAGTTCCAAAGCTACATAGGACTCTAGATCAAAACTTTCCCAAAACTGAAGGTCACTGAGCACATCTCATTTATTTGTTAATAACAAAGTGAACTCATCATTTTAACTTTACATTTGGAAAAATTAAAGCATGAAGAGCTAAAACTCAGCTTCTAAGGCAGCCTGATTTTAAATGTCTGAGTTGGACATGCCTTTCAGAGTCACTGAGTATCTGGAAACTCCAGTTAGAGCTGATGAAAATTTGCTCTTGTGCAAAGCCATGTTAGCTACCTGCTCAGGCTTGCCAGTTTGAAAGAAAACATTACTACATTATAAAGCACAGCAGGGTATGAATCTGAAACCAGTTATATTAACATTATTGATTTATTAAGTTGACTTTACTGCTGGTTTTGAGCACTGGGGGTGTGTGGTTCTGTTTCTGAATATAAGAATAGCATTCAGAAGTAAACAAGCAATTAAACAGAAGTAAACAGCAACCCTGTGAAAATTTTTTTGAGACAATATAGAGGAACAAAGTAACTAGTTATAAATTCTGTAATTTAGGGTAGGTCAACACTGATGAGCTCTGTTTCCACAGCCTTAAGCTCCAGTCTGACTGGAAGCCATGCACCCCTGTTAATAAAATGAGATACCTAAACTCTGCTTCGTACTGGAGCTAGTGAACTTGAATGGCATGCTAACTTAGCAATAAAAACTTTGGGACCACTAGTTTTGTGTTTGCAAATATAGAGTCTAGGGGAGACCCTCAGTATTACCAGTGGATTTTGAACCTTGATCTGCTGCTTTTCATTCCCCTGCATCACTGACCAGAATACATAATCTTGTGTACACATGAAATAATTTTGGCATCTTATGCATGCATTGCGCAGTACAATTAGGCAAGCATCTAATAGCCTGGTTTAATAGTAGTGTTTGATTTAGCAGGCTGGTGAACTCTGCACTGCAATAAAAGATGAGTCATCTTCATTGATTGTGGCAAAACAGTCAAGTGGGCCCTAACCAGGGTTTGTGAACATTTCCATGCATGAGTTGTATATCAGTAGCACATATTCAAAGCAAGTACCTTGTCAAAAGGACAATTTGCAGTGCTACCCAGGGACTCTAAAATGCTTCTAGGAGAAAGACTTGTTCAAGAAAAAAAGCCACTAAGGTGAGGAATTTGTGAAAATTTAGAGTATCAAGAGTATCCTCCACAAATGTGGAAACCTCTTTAGGTTTCAAAAGAAGAATGTCTTCTACCTGAGACTTGATTCTGTCTCCAGAGGCTTTTGCAGTAAGACCTTTTGCAGCTAAATCAGGATAGAACCCATGAAGTTAGTAATGCCAAAATGATTTCCAGCAGCTGTCTGTCTGGCCTTCTTTCCTCTTTTTGTATCAAGTAAAGGGAAATGTAAGTACAGAAAGCTTGGGTATTTTGTAGTGCATCATCTTAGATTTCTATGTAGTATATAAGAATAAATATACGCCTAGTAAGAAACCTTTTGGAACCTTTTTGCCATGCTACACAGATTGGCTTCTCCATAAGGAAGGGGAGCTGGGAGCTGGAGGAGATGCCAAAAGCTTGCCCAAAGTCCAGGACGTCAGGAGACTCTCACCTCCAGATGAAAAAGAAATAATTAGTTGCTAATAAGTGGCTTGTTGCTAAAAAATAAAAAAAGAATGTGACTTAAGGTGGAGAATTACATGAAGTATCTCAAGTTTTATGGTGGGAAGGTCTTATAGTAGAGCCATTAGAGTTTTAATAGCTATATTTTAATAGTTATATTTTAATTAGTTATTAGTTATATTAATAGTCCTAAAACTGTTCCTTAGTTCTAGAACTAAAGATATTTTGGCCTGTGTGTTTTGTATCTACCAATAAAATCCTCACCCATAGCTGCATGTCCTGACTTATAATGAAACACAATTAAACAATTACAGGATTTTGTTAGCATAAATACCTGGTGTATTGTTTAACTGATGGTATGTAGAATTGCCAAACACTTCAGATATTTTTCTTTCTGATGGTAAGTTATTATGAAGTAATCTGTCTTTTAAAATAGACTTTATTGATAACTTCTGTTATAGCCGCATCTAGTGTGTTTGGCTATGTAAAGGGTGAAAACTAAAGGGGTACATGTGGGCTGATGGGAGTTGTATGTCACACGAGACATGAAGGCCTGCTGTTATTTTTCTGAAGGTGCAGCATGACATTACCACCACAACAGTTGCTGCCTAGCCTTTTGAGGACATCTGGCAGGGTTATAGACAAGCTGTAACCAAATGAAAAAAAAAATCCTGAACAATATGTAAATATGTATAATTGATTCACTGTCCCTATCAAGCCAGCAGGAGTTACTCCCTTTCCTTCTTCTACTGTCTTAATTAAACATGCCACGTCTGTAGTGGAGGGTGGGTTTATCCTGCCTGTCTGCCTGTAATTGATGATACTGTTGCTTGCTTTTGCCTTTTTTCAAGTATTCTGAGGAGAACTAATTTTGACCCAGTTAGTCTCTCTTGAAGAGATGTCAGGTTAACTCCGTAACAGCTGAAGAGGTAAGAGCAAACGATCTTTGGACAGCTAACAAAAGATAAGACACAATGAAAGATAAGTACATTCCAGAGAAAATGGAGTATGTTACAGAGAACACCTGCAGATCGTGTTACTCTGAAACAAATGTGGGAGTGCTTTACTTTTGGGCAGAGCAGAATAAGGCTGCCATTCTTTCTAAGTACCATTAATGTGGGCTCACAAAAGGAGGATCAGGCCTCACAAATCTGATATCGTCTTCTGGAGACAGGAAAACTAAGTCAGTCGCAGCAGGAAAACTATTGACGTGATTAATCAAGACAAGGGGAAAGCTTTTCATACAGGAACATACAAAAGGCTTAATGTTTATTTGCCCAAGGAGTAAGGCAAATAAACAGTTTAAGTGAATAAGAAATTAGTTGCAAGTTCAAAGGCAGAATGGTGCAAGACAAGATTACAAAGACTAGAAATGAATTACTGTGAGACTGGAAAGAAAGGGGAAAAGTGAGAAAGCTGAGGGCAAATCGCCTTTGATAACTGTGTTATTTCACAATTAACAGTCTCAGGTTGTTGAACACAAGTATATTGATTCCCAGTTCAGTAGAATCATTTGCCTCTCACATGATAAAGCAACATTTATACAAATGTAAAAGAAAAACATTCTCCGAATATTAGACATCTTTGAGGTCAGATGAACTGGTGTAATGAATTGAATTGATTATTTGTGTTTTGGACCCTGAACCATCCATCCTTCAAAGCTATAAACACCCCATTTTCCTTTGTGTTCCTACAGCAATTCTGACTGCTGGGAATTCTTCACTGCTGGTGCTACTGGCAAGAACTTGAGGCAGAGAAGGCATGTCAGTTTTCTTGTGCTTCTAGTTCCCTACTGGGAGCCTCAAACTGTGGCTGGAGGCAGTCCTTCAAAGCCTGTCAGCTTCCTAAAGTTGTGACTGGACATAATTTGTTGACAGCTCCAAAGGGCCACCCTTCTCTGCTCTCTGTTTGCAGGACAAGGGCATGGATAGTTTCTCATAATATGGTTAGGAGTATGACACCACTTCACCATTTCAAGAGTCATCCTAAAGACTGAGAAAAGGCTATGGCTATTTATCTCAACATGCAAGCATGACTACTTTTATATAAAAGTAGCTTCAATCTGTTGGAAGGGCTCTCAGTCCCCCATTTTTTTTAATTCCCAAGATATCCCTCCAGCTGAGGGCCAGGTGAACGTCTCTGTATCAGATCTGGTTAATACACTAACACTCTAGCTGTCAGTCAGCCCTGCATCAGCATATTAGACTACACCTTTTCCTAAAGGAATATTAGCAGACTAATCAGATCCCTTCAGACTTAGCACTGCTCTCCCCTTTAGCCATTTTGTTGCCTTGTTAGGGAACAGCTGATACCCTGGTCTCATGACAAGTTGAAGTACCTGCCACCAGCTGGAATGGTTGGTCAGGGCCTTGATGGCATGGACGGGGCTTACTGTCCCCAAAAGCCCCCCCCATCCTGCCATTTCAGCTTCCCAGGGCTGCCAGCCCCTGCCCCAGTGATGCCACAGCAGAGTTGCTCTCTGTCTCCCCTGAGTCCTGCTGGGCCCTGGCGTTGATGTTCCAGCAGCTCCTCCACTTAGCTGTACTAAGATGGTAAGAAAAGCTGAAGGACTCGCATTGTCTATTGTTGCTGTCTCTGTCAGAGCTGTGTTACAGAGCTGGGAAGCTGAAACCTGAGGTGTTCTGTATCATGCAGGATATTATAACGAGTTTAAAAGAGTTGCACCAAAGGATAGATAGGTTTATTGTCTGATCCATTATCTCATATTTTTAATTTTTTTTTCTGTGGTTAAGGATAGGTAGGTGGACTTATATTCTGAAATGTTTAAATGGATTTGGATAGATGAATGTGCTGTGTTACTGTGTTACTTCTTGAAAGAATGAAACTTCTTTCATTAGATGCATTATGTGACTTTAAACACCTGCCCTTACCTCATGGAAGAGAAGGGTAGGGTATACTATTATTGCCCACCTCTTTTACCAATGGCTGGTGAGGCATGCTTTTGTATTACCTGTTATTACTGCTTTTGTTGATGCTGTCTGCCTTCCTCTTCTTTAGTCTTGACAGAGACCACACCACTGCTCTCTCTGTTATATGGTATTTGAGGAATTTGGTCCATTCAATGGATGTAATGTCATCCTCTTCTCTTTCCTTTCTGTCTGTGCACGCCGTAACCAAGGCAATGTTCTCAAGAGACGAGTCTCTAGATTTTCAAAACTTCAGATAAACCTCTAAGGGTTTATAAAATACAGAAGGGCACCTAATTGTGAAGAAAAACATGACTATAATCTACAGTCTTAGCCTGCTAAGAACTGTCAAGGGGTTGATACTATCTCTAGTTACTGCATTCTGGCAGGGTGTGTCACTGGCAGGCTGTGAGAGTCTCAGGTTTTTCTGTACTACAAATAATGGTGCTACACATTAGTAAATAAATCCCTGGAACAGTCTAGAATTCCCAGCAGAGACTCCCCTGACAACGGGGGTTAATTAATTTTGTGGTAGCCGTGGGTATGCTGAGGGGTTTACGCTGGAAAAGCCACATAACCAGGAAAAGAAACGAAGAGAGGTCTCAGATGACAACAGTGTAATGAAAAGAGTGGAGTGCCTGTAAATGTTTGGTATGCATGCTGGTAGAGGTAATAAATCTATTCAAAGGAGTGAAAATTTCTGGTTTGTTCCATTTTTTCTGCTCTGCTGTCAGGGGAGGTTTAGGCTGGATATCAGGAAAAGGTTCTTCACCCCAAGGGTGTTTGGGCACTGGAGCAGCTCCCCAGGAAAGTGGTCACAGCACAAGCCTGACAGAGTTTAAGCGTTTGGACATCGCTCTCAGGCACATGTGTGACTCTTGGGGATGGTGCTGTGCAGGGCCAGGAGCTGGACTTGATGATCCTTGCGGGTCCCTTACAACTCAGTGTGACTTCTGTGCTTCAGTGAACCGCCTTCCGCAAGATCAGTTCCACAAGCGTTCCCTTCCCTAAGACGTTCCCTGAGAGGGCAGTGCCCTCCCGCTGACCGCCGGCGGGGTCAGTACGTGTCCGGTCCCGCCCCGCGGCGGCGGTGACGCGCGGCGGCGGAGACGCCCCATAANACCGCGCTGGCCGCCGGGCTGCCCCCGCCCCCGCGGGCCGCGCCGCCCAGCATGTTTCGGTGGGCTGGCCGAGGTTCTCCCGGGACCAGAAAGTCCCGAGAGCCTCGTCCGCCCCCGGCAGCGGCGTTGGAATGTCCCATCCCGGAAGCGGCCCGTGGAGGCACTTGGGAAAGCGGTGCGCCTTCCTGCCTTGTGTACCGCGGCGAGCCCGAGCGGGCGCCGCGGCTGTTGTGCGTGCCTCATCGCGCTGCTCTCATTTCCATAGCGAGGGGAGAGAATTGAAATGAAGTTTGTGACGTAGCCTATGTGCTTTCCTCTTCAGAATCTCTTGCTATCTCTGAAATACGCTTAGATTTGGACTCCAGGCGTCTCAGTCACCTGCTCCAGAGGAGTGGATCCGACTTTCGCTAGAGCTGAACCTATTCAAGGGTTCTTTGAAACCTTGCACGATTCTAGTTATCTTCCTTGTCTTTAAGAGCAGGAGTACCTTCACAGGCTAACTGCGCTGGTTTATTGACTAAAGTTCAAATGCATGCTCTGTGTGGATGGATCTTATGAGACACTACAGATACTGAATAATTCTTAAAGTGACGGCCCTTCTTTCTTCAGAGGCCGGATTCTGTGCCGTTAGCATCTTCTGTTCTGTAGCATGCTTTTCAGTTCACAGTGAAATTCAGTGGTACTCCAAGTGATCTGATTTGTAATGCTGTGTGAGAAACATAGTGCGTTCCTGCGGGCTTTTAAATTCTTGTTAAATGAAAGGAAGACTTCCTTGTTACTGCTGTAGCTCTTGTCTGTTACTTGTCTTGCTTGTGTGTTCCCTGTACAGTGGTTAATCTTATTACAGGCATTACTTTATAGCACATGTATATTTATATGTGCAAATATGCCTGCAAAATAATAACAAGATGCCTTTATTCTTGTTTCCTGTCATGTAATGGGAAAATGTTTTACTTTACGTCATCTGGAATATTAACACATTCCTTTTTTGCCGTCATACATATGAGACAGAAAACTGCTGTTGGCTCTTTGACCTAGCAGAATGCCTTGTAAACCACAATCCTTTTGAGGATGGACTCTTAGTTTACCTTTTTGTTGCCTTCATTTATACTGATTCTTCTGGAATTTAAGCATTTTGTGAAACCATTAATGGAAAAATTAATGCAGTTCAGTCTGCATGCATGGATATGATAATGTGCTGCAATGTGTTCTCCTTATGTGGTACTGCAATGCTCCTCTCCTTCTATACGGTACATGGGGAGAGAGGTGTTAATATTTTCTCCATGGGAATGCATGTTGAGTACTGTACATTTGTTAAATGACCAATGTTTGCAAGTTGTTTCAGTGGGGAATGTGTAATAATTTAGTCTAAATTAGCATAGAGGAGATTAATTTTCTGCAGTGGGGAAATCTGATGCTCTCTGTGTTACCGGAATGCTAATTTTTCAGCAAGCAGAACAGAGTGAGCCTTAGGTGGGCTCCCTAGAAGATTTAATCTGATTAAAGCTGTTGGTGGTGGGTTCTTTGTCTGACTTGGACATCTTAAACTAGATTTTTAGTGACTTGCGGGCTGGCTTTTGTTTGTCCTGGCTCAAAAGATAAGTCCAAGTACATCTTAATTCTTCTAGAAAAATAAATGAATCCACCATCTGATTATTCATCAATACCTTAAAGCCTGTCTTGTGCGTGTGCTGTACTGGCATTACCTAAACCAAGTTTTGGATTTTTAAATTGTTACAATAAAATCTAATTCCTGTATGCTTGAATGTAAACATCCTGATTCCATTAAATGGGGTGGATCACAGTAAGGTTGTTGATTTCAAAGTTTGGTGCTTAGATGAAGCAGGTATGATGCCATAACTAAGATATGCTTCTTTCACAGGCTGTGTAAGATTCAAGACCTGAAAAAATGGCATTGGCAGCAATTGATCCACAGCAGGTATGTCTGAGGTAATCCTCTAAGTTCTTTATCTAGATCAGAAAAATAGTAGTCAATTAACGCCTTTCTCTGTTAAACAGAACATTGTATCGAGGGTTGCCAACCTTCCTCTGGTGAGCTCCACCTATGATATGGTATCCACAGCTTACATCACCACAAAGGACAACCATCCTTATCTGAAGTCAGTATGTGAGATTGCAGAGAAAGGAGTGAAGACAATTACATCGGTAGCCATGACAGGTGCTATGCCCATCATTCAGAAACTGGAACCACAAAGTAAGGCAAAGATGAAGCTGTTGATATCTTTAGTTCAACTGATTGTTTTATATATCCAAATACACCTATGGTTTTACATGGTCATGGTGGTCTGGAATGCTGTTTTGGGTTGTTGACTGAACCTGTTGCCTGACTTGTTGCATAACTGATTACGCATTGATAAGACTTAAAAAAAGATAATAATCCAAGATGAAAGCAGATTCCAACTTTCATAATACTAAATTGATTGATGACTTGATATGTGAGATGATTACACTCTCTCTTGCTCAACACCTTCCTCACCTTTCACCTGGTTTCAGATGCTACTGCTGTACTTTTTTACACTGAGAACTGGTTAAATTTGGAAGCTGTGTCACAAGGCTGTTGTAACCAGAAACCTGGTTTCAAAGAATAGCAGAGGGCCAGGTGTTTCAGCTTCTTCTTCCAGTTGCTTGTGAATTATCAAATGAATTTTCTCTGCCTGCAAGTGAGGATTTTGTTTCTGGCACTGTAAATCTGCTTTGTTCTTTGGCTTGCTGCCTCAAATCTCACTGAGAAGAGAAGGAAACTACTTTAAGGGTGTTGGATGAGTTCTTTTTCTAGAGGAATTTTCAGTTTGAGTTTTTTACTAGGGGAAAAATAATTAAAACCAACTCTTGTAATTTCTTTTATAGTCGTAGTTGCCAACAACTATGCTTGTATAGGTCTAGACAAAATTGAAGAGAGACTGCCTATACTGAATCAACGCACTGACAAGGTAAGTTTATGTATTTATGTATGCTAAACAGAAGAACCATACACCCTTCTTTAAAACCCCAGGGAGACAGATTTTAAAAAGCTGTGCCTGAAGCACAGCTTGGAAGCAATGAGAAAGTCAAAGGTGTATCTATAGAACTGTTTGTTGCATTTGGGAGACCATTATGCTTTTTTTAAAAATTATTATTTTAAACTGCCCACAACATCTTTCTATGGGTGCACTTCACTGGTGGGTGTCTTTTAAAACTTGAGTCTTTGTCTCTTTCCTGCTCAGTGTGAAGTGCCTGGATTACATTCACTGAAGTGTTTTGAGTTGAAGGGTGTGTGGCAGTCATATTCTTTTTTTCTCTTGTACTTATTTTTTCAGGGCAAAATTTCTCCTAAATAACCAATACTCGTACAGGCTTTAGCATAAATTTATTATTTCTTGGATTATGTAGCTCTCACTTCTTAAAATTTTTAGTAAATCTATGTATGTCCTACGGCAGGTTGTTGCCAATGCCAAGGATGTAGTTGTTGGAGCCAGAGAAGCTGTAACAACTACTATGACTGGTGCCAAGGAAACTGTTGCTCATACGATCACTGGAGTTGTGGGCAAGACTAAAGAAGCAGTGCAAGACAGTGTAGAAATGACCAAGTCAGTTGTCAATGGCAGCATTAACACTGTCCTGGGAAGTCGTGTGGTGCAGATGGTGAGCAGTGGAGTGGACAGTGCTCTCACGAAATCAGAGACCCTTGTAGACCAGTATCTCCCACTTACAGAAGCAGAACTAGGTAAGACCAGTTCAAGATTGGATTTTGTTGGAATGCTTATATTGGAAAGAAGCAAGCAATCGTCCATTTATTGTTTACTCATAGTGGGGAAGGGTGCACATGCTTTCCAAACTGCCTTTTGCCTTGCTGGTTGTAATAGCAGCATCTTCACAAGGAAGCAGAATGAAAGTACAGATTTTTCTGTAAGGTGGTCTGTCAGCCTACCCATGGTGCTGAAGGACTACTCAACAAGCCCAGCATTCAGCTGTTACTAGGCAGGTAAAATTGTCTCAGACCTCTTAAGTTTTCCACCAGTGACCAGTTTTCTTCCTTTCTAAATACCTAGAGAAAGAAGCTGCAAACGTTGAAGGTTTTGAAGTTGGTGTCCAAAAGCCAAGCTACTATGTTAGACTAGGATCCCTGTCCTCGAAGGTCCGCACACGTGCCTACCAACAAGCCTTAAACAAAGTTAGAGATGCTAAACAGAAAAGCCAGGAGACAATCTCTCAGCTCCACTACACTGTTAGTCTGGTAAGTTTAAGCTTTTGCTTGATATATAAAAAACATATGTTGGCATTGTTTTAGACTGAAGAAAACAGCCAGAAGAGTTGCAGGAAAACGGGGATTGCTCTCTGACTACATGCATATTTTAAATACAAAGAATTGACCATTGATAGATTTTCATCACCATTCAGGAGAGTTCTAAATCAGGCTAAGTTCTGAATTAATGAGCAATTGCTTGTAACTGCAAGCACTTCAGAAACAGAAGTGACAAGTTTACTTATTCCTGTTTCGTAGTGCTGGTTTTGACACATACATCACTCAGTTAAGTCAGTGTCATTCATTTAAGTCCTCTTTTTAGTAAAATTTAAAATTCTTTTGGGACTTGCTCTCTTGCTGCTTCTATCTCTGAGCATTTCTGGTACTTCATTAGTCTTATCCTAGCAACATACTTTTATGTACATGACTAACTGCATATGGAGTCATGACCTTCCATACACTTTCAGTTCCTCTTGTAGGATGCCAGTGGGGGAGGGTGAAATAGTTGAGGCAGAGGGGATCACTACATAACATATTAAAACTGCTTCCAGTTTTCAATTCTTTAAAGAGACTAAATGTGCTCTTATACTCCCCAAAGTTTACTAAACTTCTGAAGTATTTTAAAAGGAGGTTACAAAACAGTCAAGGCAGAGTAGCCCTAAGGAACTGTTTGGACTCTTGGCTCTACTTCCTTATTTGGCTGTATTTCAGATCGAGTATGCCAGAAAGAACGTGAATAGTGCCAATAAGAGACTTCTTGGTGCTCAGGAAAAGCTTTATCAATCCTGGGTAGAATGGAAGAAAAATACAGGCCAAAATGATGATGATGATCTGCGTAGTGCTGAGGTAAATAGATGGAAATGTACACCAGAAATAAATGGATTGTATCCCATCAAGGTAATGGCAAACTAGAAGTCCCCGAAGTGTGCAACAGAGAAGCTTATGTGCAAATGTGGAATCTGGATGCTGAAGCTCAGGGCAGCTGACTTGTGAAAAGTAGGGGACATGAAGTCTTAAATGATCCTACTTCCTGCAAACACTCTGGGGTTCATTCTCTCTTGAGAATGCTCATCCTGTTTAGCATGTGAACAAGTGTTGGGATATCTGTATGTAGATAAGCTAGAAACCGTTTTTCTGATGTGTGCAGACCAGAAGTAATGATTTGTCATCAGTCTTAGGCACAGACTCACTGAGTCCTACATGTAGCTTTCAGGAATGGTTCATTGATTAGAATGTACTTAGCTGCTGGGACTTGTTATCCAGAGTTGAAACAAGAATCTGCTTGACTGTTGCTGGGTAGAAGATATCAGTGTTTCTTTTCACAAAGTATTTGAGTGTTGAAGAAATATTAAGTACTTTTATATCTTTGATGCTTCAGACTTAAAACCTGGTTTATTTTCTGCTATAGCTTTACTTCACTTATATCCCCTTACTTTTCTTCTTTATGTTTCTTGAGCAACATAAAGCTGCTACAGTCATAAAAAGATACTAATGTGCCGTTATGCTTCTTTGTTCTAGCACATTGAGTCAAGAACTCTAGCTATTGCACGGAGCCTCACTCAGCAGCTTCAGACCACCTGCCTCACACTGGTCTCAAGCCTACAGGGGCTGCCACAGAATGTGCAGGATCAGGTTTACAGTGTTGGGTCAGTTGCAGGTGATGTCTACCAGAGCTTTCGGTCAGCATCCTCCTTCCAAGAGCTATCAGACAGCTTTATTGCAGCTAGCAAAGGACAGCTGAAGAAAATGAAGGAGTCTCTGGATGATGTGATGGATTATCTTGTTAACAACACACCGCTCAACTGGCTGGTAGGTCCTTTTTACCTACAGCTGCCTGGCATTCAGCATGCTGAAAGCAAAGGTGAAGGGGAGGAAAGTCCCATCCAGAAAGACAAACAGCCTGAACACACTACTGAATAAACTGCATAGCATGCGTGTACTCTGCTGACTGACCAAACAAGTGGCCTTACTAAGTGTAGCTGTCAAAAAGATCCATTTTCACCATTTTTTGGTGAAGAATCCATAAATACATACAGGAATAGGGGAATCTACAAGCCAGGACACTCTTACACATGGGCTGTATTGTCCTGTGTAGTTAAGCCACGCATAAAAATTCAAATTAGACTCAAGTGCCTAAGTATTTGCAGCTTACAGTTGTCAAGATGCCCTGTTTGTCTGTCTAGCACCTCATTGTGCTTCAGTGATATTAATACTGTTAGTCTAAATTAAACCTGTCTTTGATTTGTTGCTTAATCTCTACCAGAATGATATAAAGGCCTTAAATACTATGAAATGCATTTCAAAGCTTTACAGTCTAGCTATGTACACTTAAGTGCTATATTTGCTGTAGATCACAAATTTGATAATTATGGATCTGACTATCTCAGATTCTATTGCTACACAATTCATGACAAAAGCTCTTTGAGTGCAGAATGCCAAAGCTGAAAGCGTCAGCAGGAGTTAAATGCTATGACAGTGTTAACATTAACTGTATAAACTTAACTATTTTATGACACAGTAACTTGACCACAGAATCATAGAATAGCTCAAGCTGGAATGGACCCATAAACATCATCAAGTTCGACTCCTGCTGCTTGCAGGACTACCTAAAAACTAAACCCTATGACTAAGAGCATCATCTAGATGCTTCATGAACACATCACTGACCAAATAATTTTAAACACATTTTTTAATATGCAGTATAAAGGCAAGATTCATGCTGTTTGTACCCAGGTGCCTGCTGTTGTGTGTGTGTGTTTTTGTAGCCATCATTTTGTAACTCCTTTTTGTATGTTAGTAATAAATGCTTTAGCCAAAGCCTGTCTCCTTTGTTTTAAAACAATCTCACTTGCTCTTCTGTGACTCCCTCAAACTGGGTCCAGCAGAAAGCAAGCTTGACATGCAAATGAAGTAGGTGTGCACTGAAAGTGTTTGTGTATGTATTGATAGATAGATAAGATGCTGTTGCAGCATTTCCTTCCTTTTGAATTTCTGTGTATCCATCCATTGAGTCTTAGCTTTACTGCTGCTTTTGTTGATCCCTGCTGTTGTCGCCTTTAAAGATGACCTAAGCTGTGAGCTGCTGGATATTCTAATATTGAAAGGAGATGGATGTGGACAAAAGAACTCTCTCTTCCCTTCACAGTAGGTGTTGTGCGTGCATGACATGGCCATCTACATGCTTTGTCTTCTTTCTATAAACAGTGTTTACTTCTCAGCTGCATCACCAGTTTTAACTTAACTTTATTCATCCTCTTGAACTTAAGTGACAAATATATATTAACATGCAAGTACTTGGGTGGAGTTGTTCTCACTAAATCATGTGAACCCCTCCACTGGAAGAGAATTAGTCACTAAGAAATAAGCTTTCTTGGTTTAGAGCTGTCCCGGTAAGTTGTATCTTTTTTCCTGATGCATGTCCTGTACAACTTTGGGTTGCAGTCATCTAGTGTAGCAATGCAAGCCACCCCATTTTCAGAGGGGTCACCAAATAGCATGAGGTAAAAATGCAGTTCAAAGGAAGCTTATCACACAGTGGCGCATTGATGCATGCAACAGTACCTCCACCTGGCATGATGTAGGCACTAAGGCAAATTACATGTCCAGCCTTCTAATGTGAGAAAGTTAGCTGTTAGGTCAGGGTTGGCCTAGAAGTGTGAGGAAGACTGGTTTAAGCACAGTATTAAACAAAAGAGGGTTACAGATAAAGTTTCTGTAACTTCCAGCTCTAAATACTCACTTTATATAAGGGAGGTGTTTAACATGAAATACACATGGGATGGTGAGACTCTTTTTCAGCTACAGCCTGAGTTAAGACTTTGGGAGACAGAGTGCTTTCAGGAATTAATTTCTTCTTAAGCTTACTTTAACTATTGCATAGGTCCAGCAAGAATATCCTTTTTAACTCCATTTGTAATAATACTTGTAGAGTGCATCCACTGTTGTAATATGCTCAGGAACCAAATGGAATTAATTAGGTGTGGGAGAAGTGGGCTGTTCAAAGGAGGGAATTCCCATTTTCCTAGGTGTGTTTTAATGTCCAGTTGCTCTGGGACTTCATCCTGAGGTGATAAATCAAATAAGATATTCAAACTTTTCAATGTCTTTTAAGGACTGAGAAATAAACAGCATCATCTGGCATTAGTGCAGGAGCAGTACATTGTGCCTGTTCTGCCTGGTGTTACTGGTTCGCATGTTTGTCCAGCTTTACTAAACCTCAGCAAGCAGATGAAGTAGAAAGCAAGGAAAACTTGTTACCAGCCTAGACCTTCAAAGCACTTCTCCCTTACCATGCACTGTTGTGTGGCTTCTTTTCAAAAGTTACTGGGACATCTGGCAGCTGACCTACATCTGGTAGCTGCTAACAGAGCCAGGCCTGGTTAAATGCTTTCCAAATGGTTGTGCTCCTATGTCATGCTGTTGTGATAGATACTTGTTTTGTTGGATGCTCCCCACCCCAAAGTGTTTATAAGTTTCTATACACAGACACACAACCCACCACCCCCCATCAGAATTAGGAGCCCTCCCCTACTGGAAGAGAGGGCTAAATAAGAGCAAATTGGTATGTTCCTCATTTATTATGTAGAATATAATTCTCTGATTATTAGACTCTGCTAATAAGGAGAGCACTGAATGTTTAAACTGATTTGCAACTGTAGTTGCACAGGTATCTTATTGAAGGTATTTTAGCATAGTGTATTCCCTTACTCCAGTCTAACTGCAACTCTACAGACAGAACTTGGTATTTTTCTCTACTGCAGCTAGAGAGAGTGACTATTAATATGTCCACTGGAGGTAAAAATGATGCCTTCCAAAGCCTTATTTGTTTTTTTGCCACTGTTGTTTTTGACTGAAGCTGAGGTGCTTCCTCACAAAGAAATAAGTAAAACCTGAGATACTACCATCTTAGCAGTTTAACTGCATGTATTAAAGAGCTCATCTGCACTGCACATAAACTTGCTTCCTCTTAGTCTAAAAAATCATGTTTGAGAATGTAGCTTGGGCTAGAAAGCTGTGAGGTTTCTCTGGAACTTTTTAAAAAAAGGTAAGACCAGATGTATTGCAAATAATAGGAAGTAGGTATTTTTCAACTATTTTCAGCAAGGCAGGTAAACTAGATGAAATGGAAGAATGTCAAAGGCTGCATAGCCATACAAAACCTGGAATGGGAAAGGTTAGAATATTAAGATAATTATCACTTGTAAGGTTATTTAGGGTTTACTTAGAATTCAGAAAATTACTTTTTCTCTTTTAGACATCACTCAAAAATTGCTCATGCTAGTTGACACTTTTCCTTCCCAGGTGCATTTAACAGAGAACTATTATTCTGTCGTTGCTGCTAATAGTTTTTTACAAAAGCTTTCAATATAAACATTTGTAAATAGCTCCATATGGCATGCAAGTTTTGCAAACATATTTATAGCAGTGGTCAAAGCCAAATTACAAGATTTGTATAAGGACTGGAGTTGCAGCTAGTTTGCCTCAATCTAAGGAAAGGTGTAAAGCTTTTGAAATTCAAAATTATGTTCAAGATTAATATTTTTGCAATAATCTTTTCCAGAATTCAACTTAGGGTAATATTTTATAGCTAGTAAAACAGGCAAAAGGATTTGGGAACAACTGATGAATTATTTCTCATTATTAAAATAAAGTAGTAAATAGCAGAAAAAAGAATGTTTTAAACCATCAAATTAAGAAGAGGAAACAGAATCAAACTTATTTTTAAGCATGATCAGTTATTAATTTGCATGATCAGAGAGTTTTACATGCAGCAGCTTGCTGGAAGTATTGTGAACAGTGTTTTGTTAAATGAATTAATTTTCATTTGTTGCCAATTCATGGCAATTTTATTTCTTTTGCATAGTACAGTCTCTGATGACTAGAAATAAGTGCTTGTTTTGAAAGCTCAGAAAATGACAATGTGTCAAAATCCTAGGGGCTCAGTTACAAAAACTTAGCAAGAGAATAAAGTTGATAGAATTGACTTTAACATTTTTATATGAAGACAGCAAAATGCCGAAGTATTTTTTTTCACTGTTCTATGTATAGATTGTGCAAGTATAATATATTTATAACTGAGTTACTGAATCATACAGAGAAATATGTATTGAAGAAGAGTTATATCTGACCTTATTTTATTGCAAGAATTGATGTGAAGTTGAAACAAAGCAGGGAGTAAACTGTGAAAAGTGGCGTGGAAGGTCCTTTACATAAGCAATCCCCTAACACCAAAAGGGCTTTGCATTGCTTGAGTTAGACTGGTGCAGATGTCATAATATGTGATTCTAATACAATTTAGCATGGTGATTCATACTGACATCCAGTCTGTTTTACTCATGCCGAAATACACTCCAATCTGAAGTTCTTTCATGGTTTATGAAAAAAAAAAATACGTTAAAGGAGTTAGGTTCAAGTTTCGAGCAATTACTCTGTTGTCACTAAGAACAAAATAGATTTAAGTAATAAAAGCCTCTTAAACATACGATAGAGAAAATTCTCACTGGTCAGACAAGCTTATTCAACATATCTACTGCAGAACACCCTACGGCAGAGATACAGCATCATGTGTTGATAATGGGAAAACTTGTTGCTTCCTCTAAGTGCAAGCAATGAGAGTTTTAAGCCATAAGCAGAAAGATGCAACATAATTCTTGCTGGTAGAAAGATGTGTTTCCTGCATTCCTAGTGCTTTTTGATTTTTTGAGAAACAAAAATTACTGATCTTGCTTTGATCAAGTTTAAGTTCTCAAAGTGGTCCACGCATTTCATGGTATTCACAGTAGTGCCTGTTTAGCCACACACTGCTTAAGTTTTTCTAAAGATCAGTTTTAATTAATAATTAATATTTCAAAGTTCTCTGGTGTCCAGTGACTACCTATTCTATAAGAAACAGTAAATTAACATGCAGTGCTTCTGTGCTGTGTACAACCTGGTAGCTGAAGCTCTAGTCCCTTTTGGTATATTGTCTGCCCTTCTGACATGTCTTCATAGCATGCAAAGCATAGATTTTTCTTGCCTACTCTCCTTCATTAAAGTCATAAGGTGTTTTGTGCAGCAGCTTGGAAAAAACCAGAGACCACTGCTTCTTCTAGCAGGATTGGTCTTTATTACACACACTGCAATATTTATTTGTTTCTGCTATGGGAAAGTTTTATGGAAGTTTTGGGAACGTGCAGAAGGAAAGACAAAACAGCTACGCCGCCAAACACCTGGCAGGGCAGACTTTTCTGCCCTCTATCAGCCATTCACTCAAAGAATACGCCTCCCAGCGTTCCGGGAGGTAAAAGAGAAACATTCACACCCGGTGTTTAGGGCTGCAGTAATTTCCTTGGTATGCATCTTTCCCAAGAGAACAGAAGGCCCTTACCAGAGTTAAGATAAACAAGTAACAAGTTGCTGTTCTACACAGGGCTCGCGTTAAGGCCAGAATGGCTGCCAAGGCCTCTGCATTTTGCAGTTAGGGAATGCATTGAAAATTAAGCTCAGTCCGCGCTGAGCCTAAGTTACAGAAATGCCTACAATTTGCTGTTGCTTTGAACGTGTAGAACCGAAGTCCTGTCAAAATGCAGCAGTAGGTATTTGCTGATACTGTGTCTGGCTCCAACTATGTCACATCACCAACATTAAAACTAACCATAAATCAAACTACAGATGTATTTTTCACTTGGGGCAAAAAACTTTTGGTTGTGTGTAAATTGCTTAATTATATCCCATTTTTTAGAAGTCCCTAAGTAATCTAAGTCCTACTAAGGGGACTTAAGGGTTGGGACTTAAGCTCCTAAGTGTCTTAGCCAACATTTTTAGAAGTCTCTAACATCCATGTATCCACTGATGTCTCTCTTGCAATTCCTGAAACCTTGTGCTGCTTAGCAGTATAGAATACTATACGTACAGTTAAAACAAAGGCCAAAGTGAAATTACATTTCCAGGTATTTGTTTCCTCAGGAAAGGTTTGATGCAGTAGGCAGGCAGAGCAACACAGCAGTCCCTATCAATCTCTTAAGGACATATTACTTTGTATAGTCCTTTGCTTCTGTGCAAAGGAGAAAGGCAAAATTAGTTAAAAACCCTCCTCTCTTTATTTTCCAGTCACCAGTTTCCCTAAATTCAGTCCACCATGTTCAGCTCTGTTCCACCTCTACTATAAAAACCCTGCCTTCTAAGCAACTGATTTCCATCTTGTGTAGTATTTGGTCTGTCTTAATGCTTCGTGTTCCCTATGTGTCTGAGCATATTTAACTCTGTAATCAGGATGTTGGGTCTGATTTCTAGAGGTGCTGAGCATCTTTGTGTCCTCAGTGAAGGCGTTCTGCACAAATTTGTTTAATTTTACTTTGAAATTGATTGAAATTTCATTCCTACACAGGTCCCAGATTTCACTATTACAGACCTGTCTTCAGAGTCAGATGATGTCCCAGACATTTTGGATTTGGATGAAGAGGATCAACAGGACTTTTCACGCACAAATGGCCCTTACACTACAGGGCAAAGAGCTGAATAGAGAAGCATAAAAATGTCTTTTTGATACAATGTACCTTTGCCATGTTTAATTTAGATTTCTCCTTTTTAAAGATGAACCTACCTAGTTTAGGGATTATGGGGATATTTTTTCTAAAAATCAGTACTGTTTCACTTAGCTGCATCAAAAACCTGGGTTTTTCAATGTAAGGAATGCACACTACATTAATTGGTTTGCATGGGTGTCAAGCTCCCATTCTACAAGCCAGGTATAGCCTAACCAGTGTATCCAATTAAAATGATCTTTGTTGATGATTTGTTCTCCTGGGGTAGCAGCCATGAGAACACCCCAGTGCTTTGCATAAAGGGCTGCCAACAAAAGGAGTTGATGAGGATTTGCCCACAAAATTTCCCCTTTCAGTCTACATGAAAAGCAGTGCTGCATCTACCTCTTTGCTGCTGGAAGGGGTAAGAGACTTTGTCTATCTCAGATTTTCTCAGGTTCTTTTGTTAGGCTCTGCATCTACAGAGCTTAGACGCTTAGAGCTTATCTTTGGCAAGAGTGCTTTATGCACAAAAGGACTTCCTTTCTCTCCACATGCCTTCTGTGTGCAAGTATTTTGGCCGTCATGATGCTATCAATTGTGGCACCTGAAACTAAAAAAGGGTAAATACTTCAATATTAAAGTGTTCCAGAAATAAGGATAGCATTTAAAAAAGAAAGGGGAAGAAACTGTAAAAAAGAAAGAGGGTATAAAGACTTTGGACAAAAGAAATATTAACAAAAAAAGAGGGGATTGAATTGAGGAGATTTGAGGTGACAGTGATTTAAAAAAAATTGTTTAAATAAAATCTTAATCAGTTATTTGCTAAGGGCTGGTGAGTCCACATTTGCTCGCACACAGTAACTTCTCTAGGAGTTGGGGAGAGTGGGAACAGGACTGGAGGTGGGTTTGTAAACATTTCTTTCCGAGGACCAGGCTGACCTGCTGTCGCCGAGACGATGTCGTCGGTGTGGCTGCAGCGGAGTCCCGGGAGTTGCGGCTCAGGGCCGCTCTTCCCCGGCCGCGGGGACACCTCTGCGCCCACCCTGGGACACCTGCCGCTCTGAGGGCCTGCAACTCTGGCCGCTGAAATGCCTTGGAATAAAAGTTTGAACCGCACAGCCTGCTTGCCGGTGCAAGTTTTTCTTGTTTGGTTTGTTTTTTGGCGTGTTTTTCCCCCCCGCGTTAAATTCTGCAATCCGATTAACCCTATTTAAATAGAAGGGCCTTCCGGAAGGATACCGGCGTCCTGACTACACCTCCCGTGAAGCAGCGCGCCCGGCTCACCTCGTCTTGGGGCTCGGGGCGTGGCCTGGGGGTCTCGCGTGGTCTCTCTCGGTAGGGGCGTGGCCATTTTGGCGGAGGCCCGCGCGCGGGAGATTTTGGCGGGCTGGGGAAAATGGCGCGGCTGTGAGGAGCCGGGGACGGCCGCTCCCCGCCCGGTGCCGAGAGCTGCCATGGGCACCAGCTGGGAGAGCGATCACCTCTGGCTCTGTTTGCTGGCTTTAGGCTTCCACCCGGCATGCTACCCTGGCCTGAGACTAGGAAGGTGAGTGCTAGGGAGAGCCGGGGGAGGGCGAAGGCGGGGGGGGTCCGCGCGGGGCTCCGGGTCTCACTGTGGAGCGCGAGGCGGGAACCTCTCGTCATGGCCGCTGAGGGGCCCGGTGCCCCTGGCGACATGTAGCGCGTGGGAAATGCCCGCTGTGCTGCCTTAGTCCACATCATCTCTATGTGAAGAAATTAAACCCAGGAATGGTGAGAACTCCTGCGCCCTTGCAGAGTCTTGTGGGGAAGGCGAGGTGAGGGGCTTCCTAGTGCGTGTTTTGAAAACTTGCCTTGAAAGATTAAGCTCTTGCCCGAATTGTTTCGTAGCATGTATATGGTTAGGGGGTTGGAATAGACCCTAAAACATCACGCAGATCCCATCCCCGCTCCCTAAGCTATGGGCAGGGACATCTTCCACTAGACCGCCTTGCTCAAGGCTTTACCCAGGCTGGCTTCGAACAGGGCCAGGAGTCGGGGCATACATAGCCTCCCTGGGCAGCCTGTTCCAGTGCCTCACTACTGTCACAGTAAAGAATTTTCCCCTAATACCTAACCTAAAATTTCACTTCTGCCCATTACTCCTTGTTCTATCACTACAATTCCTGACACCTTCCCTGTAGGCCCCCTTCAGATGCTGTAAAGTTGCTGTGAGGTCTCCATGCAGCCTTATTTTCTGCAGGCTGAACAGCCCCAAGTCTCTCAGTCTTTGTAGTGGAGGTGTTCCAGTCGTCTTTTCAACTTCGTTCCTCTTCTGTGGACTTGCTCTAACAGTTCCGTGTCCTTATTAGTTGAGGGCACCAGAACTTAATGCAGCACTTCAGGTGGGGGTCTCTCAAGAGCAGAGCAGAGGGGCAGAATCACCGCCTTTGACCTGCTGGCCACACTGTTTTTGTTGCAGCCCTGAATTTCACCTGTGTTAAATAGGATGAAAGGTGTATAGTTTTACATAGGAAATAAAGCGTTCAATGAGTTACTCTGTGATATGACACTTTTTTGCAGTCTTTAGCAGCAAGTAAAAATGCTGTTAATTTGTCACCATAACTACTTCTGATGTGGTTGTTTATTTGTGTATTAGGGACATGTTTGCTAATCCAAACAACAGCGCTTTTCTTGTCGTTGCTGTCTTCTTGTTTGCTAAGCTGGATATGCACCGCGCAAGACTGACTTTCAGGTAAGTATTTGGCTTCTAAGGTTACTGCTATGCCCTTAATTAGGAATACATTTTAAATAGTTGCTGGAGGGGAAGGAAGTGGCGTTCTTGGGGAGAACTGTGGAAGAAGGTCATACGGTCAGAGAATATGCTTCCTTTTGATGACAGCAATCACTTTTGATCAGTCTGAAACCTTGCTTTAATTAATTGTTTCTGATACTATCTGTTCCTTGGCAACATTGATATAAATTGTAATAGCTGATAAATAATCTACCTGTCCCATTCATCTTGCTGACCAAACAGAGAATAACATTTCCCATTTATGGATTGTTGCTAGGACCTTCCACAGGGCAAGAACCCTGTGTTCTTTAATGGTTTTCTTTGCATAGTGGAGCTGTTTTAGCTTATGCATTTGAAGACATGACAAGAGGAAGACTGGTAATATGAAAATGGTCAGGGTTCTGGCCTCTTTTTTTTTTTTTTTCCTTCCCTTGTCCTGTTACCTAGTCTTGTTACAATGGTTAATTAGGTATCTGAATATTTGAACATGTTTTGAAATTTCTTTTTTTTTTTCCTTCTTCTTCCTCATCCTCTTTAAATGAAAAGGAACTCTGAGTTCAACCAACTATCAAGTCCTAAATTTAGGAAGCACTGTTGTCTGTGGCTAAGAGAAATTGCAGTGAGTATTATGAAAAATGGAAGTTTATGCTTTACTGGTTTCTTGCTCTTTTTTTGAGGGAACTGTTTCATATCAGGGTTTTAAATAAGGATTTTTTTAATCAAAGAATTCAGTTTTACCTTGTATGTTCTTTCATATAGTTTATCTTGTACTTCTTTGAATGTTGTCATTGGGGAATTAGAAGACAGAGACCTAATTATGGGTCTTAAAAGTGTTGTGGCTTGCTTTTGGGTAATGTTGTGTGATTAAATGGAAGTCTGGAGAGTCCCTTAGCCCTGGGTGAGAATAACTTCCTTCAGCCGTTTATTTAAGTTGCTTGGGAAGGTGTTTATTACTGTGAAAGCTGATTCACATGCATGAAAAACTTTATTAATAGAATTTTCTTGTATATGGGGAAAGGGAATAAAAAGTAAGACAAGCTTTTTAAAGAAGAAGCAAAACTGATAGCTTCAGGTATCGTTGGTTATTAGGTTGCTTTCTTATGTTGCATTTGTTTTAATGATTGTTCTAGAAATCTTGTCTTTATGTACTGCAATGCTTCTGGATTTTAGTAATAGTAGATAAGGTGAAAACCAATGATGCAATATCTTCAAATATGGTTTGAAGATTTTTGAAGATTTCTGAAGTCATTGATTCATGACTTCAGAAGAAAATATGAAAGAAAACTTGAAGGTGTTTTCAAAAATAGAGAATATCAGTTAGGAGTGAGGAGGACACCAATATCTATCATTTATCCAATGCCGATTTTAGTCTTTGCATTGAAACTGTCTTGTGTACAGAATTTGAAAAAAGCTTCATTTTCTTCTGACTACAGCAGTTGTCAACTGTGGTGGCAAAGTCATTTAGCTTTGCATCAGGCTTGCTGATGGTTAATCTGCAGCATTTTGGTATGCAGCCAAGTCTTTGATAGCTGTTTTTTGTGCTTTACTTCTTAGATTAGTTTTGCATTCAAAATGATTGTGCTTTTCTAGAAAAAAGAGGAAAAATATTTTCCACGAATTACACCTTCTGCACTGATTTGTCCTGGTGGTGCTAGATTTGTTCACTTGACCTACTCTTTTGCAAGATACGTAATGATCCAGGATATGAAAAAGCTCTCTGTAGGTAAGTGTATGGACAATAAAAATGATTTCATTTGTAATGTTTGTAAATCTATCAAGTCTTTAATATACCACAGGAGCTTTAAGTAATTCTTAGTTGGCTGCTCAGGTCAGTCTTTCACAGAGTTCTGTGTACTTTCATAGAGCTGCTGCTGATACAACAGTGCAGATGGTTGTTCTCTCTGTTGTTATGGGTCTTGTTCCAGGGTTCACCTGGGCAGTGCTCTGCATCATTACCAACACAAGCAAAGGTTTGGTCCAGAAGCATTGGACTGATATACTATTTTCTTTCTTGGAACTTGAGGAATTCCGAAAGATCTGATCTGTTTCAGGCATCTTTTATTACTGTAACCAAAAGAATATAGAAAGGGGGTGAGAGTGAGGGAATGAAGGTGTATACAACAGAAAAAAATGACAAAAGAGGCAGTACACTGCATTTCAGTCCAGGTAGAAATGAGCATCCTGATCTGTGATTCTTCCAATTTGATCTAGATAGATCAGGAAGTCATCCATTTGTTAAAAGCAAATAATGTAGTCCAAACACTGACTTCTGTTTAGGCACTGGTATACCTTTTGCTGAAGCTGTGAAGCGGAGACCTAAGGATATGTACATAGCAAAAGCAAGACATAGAGTTGCATACAATAAACTGCTGCAGATTCTTCAAAGGGAAGACTTTGTTATTCAAGAATATAGGAAAAAAGTACGGTAAGTAATGCATTAAAAGAAAGTGAGTCTTTTCATAAAAGCTGACTTATGTGTATGAGTTTTTAAAAGGATTTGAGAAATCTATATATGCTCTACATCATGAGTTCTCTTGAACTTCTCTTATATTTTCCCCCTTTAGCTTCTCTCATCGACAGTTCTATTGCTTGTAGGTCTTCTGTGAAGCATAGTAGTCTAAAGAAGTTAATCATTTAGGAGATGCTATATGTTACCTGGGCATTAAAATGATCAGGGAATTCTACATGTATAGCAGTATGCTTTCTTCTGAAGGGTCTTATCTTAAAATACAACTCTCTCATGATGAAACATTTGGTTTTGTTTAGTCACTGTGAGACACATTTTATTTACTTGAACCTTAATTCTTTCACCAAAAGTATGCTATTTTTAGCTCTTGTTTATGGCAAACATTCCCAGCCTGAGAAATATCAAGAGCCAGAACTGTCTCTGCAGGCATAGAGTTATGTATCAGAATTTACAGAATTTGTGTGGGATAGTTTACATGACTGGAGCATTGTCATGGACAGTTGTGAATCGTTCAGTAAATGGCAGAAAAGGGTGAGAGGTTGCACTGGAAGTAAAAACAGTGTCAGTGCATGCAATACAGCTCCATACAAGAGAACTTGTCATGTTTCATGCCTTTGGATGAGGGTTTAGCATCCAGGGAGCCTTCATGGTGGGTTTCTGCTAGCCCTGATTCTTACAGAGGACTTCAGCTTCCCCTAGTATTTGCTGGGAAAGTAGTTCAGTGGTGCATTACTATGCAGGAAAAAGGAATACCTAGAGGATGACTTTGTAATGCAATCACTGAGTGTACTGAGTAGGAGTGTTTTGAACTCACTGTGTAAGCAAGAGAAACTTCTCAGGAGTTGTTACATGGCTCTTATGGTCACTGCAGCCAAGACCGTAGAACTTTAAATCCAAAGGAATGTGAGGAAGACAAGAGAAGAACTAATGGCAGTGGCCTTTTAATTTGAGTGTATTTCCACTGGGCCAGGAGGTATCTAGTGGAAAGCGGGAAAGCCCATGAGTGATAGGATACTTTCAGAGACCCTTGCTGAAAGGGTCATGTGTGTTCCATCTTCTTAAGTCTAAAAAGAAACAGGTGCAACAAGGAGCCATCTGGACAGTGTAGCAAAATATGGAATATAGAAATTGCACAAATTCAGAAATATTTCTCAGGCATGCAGTGATGTAGCTAGGAAGGCCAAAGTTCAGGTAAAGCTCCAAGAGCCTGGTAAGAGTTTTAAAAAATAATCCTGTAGTAGGTTAATAGGAAGTGGAAGTTTTATGGAGGATTTAGATCTGTGTCTGAACAAAATGATAAGTTGCAAGTCTCACAGGCTGGAATACCCAATATGTACTTTGCTTCAGGCTGCATGGGTGAGTCTATGTGCCAAGAAGCAATGGTGAAAGAAGCAACAAAACACTGATAGCAGAAGAGGGTAAAGCAAAGGTTTCACTGCTTTCATCCAAGAGTACACGGTTACTTACCTGGTATCATTTCAGACTGACGTCTTTGAAAATACAGAAGGCTAGTTAAAGGGGTGAGCCCAAAGGGTGATAGTGCCTCAAAGTCATAACTGGTCTATGAGTGGAGTTCCTCTGGGATTGATGCTGTGTCTTCTTAAGGGATATGGATGACAGGCTTAAATACAAACCCACCAAACTCGCAGATGGTGCCAAACTGTGGGGAAGGAAGATGCACTGCAATGAGGAAGCATTTCACAGAGACACCATGCTGGGTTTGGAGAATTGCAAAACAAAAATTTTGTAGGGTTTAACATAGACCAGTGTGAGGTCCTGCGCCTGAGAGAGAATAGTCCCCAGCAGCAGCACAGGTTTGTGGGTGATCAGCTGGGGAGTAGCTCTGCTAAGAAGAATCAGAGGTGAGAGTAGTATGGGGCTGCAAGCTTGAGCATGAGTCAGCAGAGTGTCCTGGTAACCAAGACCAGCAGCCTGCTGTGCTGTATGGATTGA
>VZTN01014076.1:153805-251339 GCA_013400515.1 Erpornis zantholeuca | reverse complement strand
TTTTTTTTTTTTTTTAAGTTGTTATGTGACATCTTCCACTATATGTAAAGGGCTACAGGCTGTTGTCCAGCTGGAAACTTGCTCTTCTTAGCCAAAATAAAGCACCTGCTCTGTGATAGCACAACTGTGACTTTCATGGGCTGATGACTGGGGTAACTTGCCAGGTGCAAACAGCCTGCAAGAGAAAAACCTTGTCTATAGAAAGCAACATGTAAATTCTTTTTTCTTGCTCATGGGCTAATGTTTTAAGAGAAAAAAGTTCATGATAAATTTGATGACTATTCTGCTGTTCAGAGCAGCACCTATTGCCTTCTTCAGAGTACTGGTAGGGGGTAGCACACATAAAATGTAGTGCTTTTGTGTAATGTTTTTTTCAATGACATACTGAAGTCGGAGAAGGTGAGTCAACTTCTGAAGTTGATTGGTAAGAGGGGGAAAACTTTGCTTTCTCAAGGTTTGAACTACCTGAAAAAGATCCAAATTATTAACACTGTTAAATAGCAGCAAGTTCCTAATATTCAAAAGCAGACTTTCCAGATACAGAGGAGTGTTGGACAAAGGAAAACAACAAATTTCCTGACTGCTCTTTAAAATTGAACCATGAAAGCCATTTTGGGTTGCCTAAACAATTCTAGGAATCAAATAGTCTGGAAAATTTCATTTCATGTCTGACAAAGTTAGACAAAAAGTTCCTGTGATCCAAAGTGTTAAAACTTCAAGTACTGCACTTTTGTACATGAGAATTACAAATAAAGGTTTCTAAAAAAAAAAAAAAAAAAATAAATCCCCACCTGGAAAAACCCCACCAAACCTTTTATCCAGTTAATATTCAGGAGTTTTGCGTTAACAATAAGATAAAACATAAATGGATTTGTGAAATGCTTCAGTTCACTATGTTTTACATTTATTCTCAGGGGAAAAAAAAAAGTTTAAAATACTTTTCTGTATCTAATGAAGAGCACAGCCTGTAAGAGCCAGCAGAACACTTGATCATATATTTAACTTGAAACATGTGAGAATGTCTACTTATTTTATTAGTAATTAATTGTAATTAATCAGAAGTAATTCTTAAAGCTGACACTTGATACAAAACTAAACTAGTGGATCTGCATTTCAAATGCATTAATGCCTTTTTACTCCATTCAAAAAACATAACTTCTTTGTGATACTTGTAATGAATTCTTCTCTTCAGTAAACAAATCTGTGACTTAAAAAATTGAACCTTGTTTAAAAAAAACCAAAAGCCTTTTGCTAAAGAAATATCTCAAACGTGAAATTCAAGAATCAGGCATTTTAAATAACTTTAAAGTGCTTTTTCTTGGGGGAAGTCAAATGAAAATTTCCCAGTGGGTTCTCTGAGGAGGACTTGTTTTATTTGTTTTTCAAAATAGGAGGGTTAAATACAGACCAGCAAGTTCCCTTCTCAGTCCTTCACGTTGTTCCTTATAGCTACAAGCAGTAGTTTCTTGGGTGTACAAAACACAAAGTCTGTTGCAATCACTCTTGAGCAACACGAGCCATACTATAATGGGCACTGAATATACTGACTGCACAAAAATTAAAAAAAGAAATGTTAAGAATAAAAAGAAACCAGTCATTCAACAGTAGCTTAAATCTTAATCTCGTTGTCCAGAAGAAAAATAATTATTTTTACAGCAAAATTAGTAGCTTTGAATATTTTTATGGCTCAAAATGGAACAAGAAAAAAATGTTTAAAGGCACTCTCTTCTGTCATTACTTAGCTTCATCTGTTTCTGACCCCCATGCCATAATATTATATTCCAGGAAAACAGTTGTTTTCACTCTTCCCACTTGCTCCAATATTCCCATACTTCTGATATTTTGTTTCCACTGATGCAAGCAAGAAAAAAAAAAAAAAAAGAGGGGGAAAAAAACAATTACTCACATCTAAAATTATACCAGCAAGGAACTAACAATTAAATAAGAAATGTCTTGGTTGTCCAGCATTGAACCCTTACCTTCAGGCTGCAGGAGCACTTAGAAGGGGGAAAAGGGAAGCCTTCTGCACCCCTCTCAGAATACTGAGAGGCAAAGAGTTGGTTTGACACATGCACTGTAAATTCCTCTGATCCCCTGAATGCTACCCAGACTGTCAGTCAGGCTGTGTCTCCTTTTAGGGTCTTATCCCAGTGTTTTCTTTAGGACTGCCAGAAGCACTACGAGGAAAGCATTCCCTTGGATCTGCCTTTGGTTCGGATAGATCGTGGCATACTGACCTTAAACTGCTTTGGGGAAGGAGTTGGTAGCTGCTGCTGTTTGGAGACGAGTTGCCAAAGCATTTACAATGAGATCAGCATAATCCTTATAGTCAGAAGGTGAGCAAAAGCTCGATGTCACCCTCAAAGAACAAAAAATAGATTAGTAAAAGTGTGAGTTAATTCCTGTGCCTCCACCTTCCCTGCAGAAATAAACAATATCAAAGGAAGAAACTGACTAAAAAAGGTAGGGACCTGAAACACGAAGAGGATGAAAGTATTTTGTTTGACTTCTAGATTCTGCATTTTAGAGCAACATTCCACACTTTTAAATGTTTTCTGCAATCACAGAATCTGGAAATTTGCTTTCCCGTTTGAAGGAAAATTGAGATCTTGATCATTACAATCTAAAAACAGTCATGAGACTCAGGTGAAGCAGAACCAGAGTCACATGCATGATAAATAACCCTTCCTCCGACAAATGGAAACTCCCACGATCCCCACAAGAGGAGAGATGAGAAGTCTGTGTGAGCTGTGGTCTGACTGGGGAATTTGGACACAGATAGCGTGTCCTAAATTTACACAAGAGGTTAATCAGCTCCTGTTTGGGAGCCTGTAGCTTAAAAAGCCAATTCATATAACATTCAGATTAACAAAAAAGGAGTAAAATTATGCGAGAAGGACAGAAAAAGAAAACTGTACGGCTGCTCTCAGGGAACATCACATTCCCGAGCAGACTGAAGCATGCTAAACTAGGATGTTTGCTTTTAGTTTAGCTTGGTGCTGTACTTGAGGAGCAGAAAAATCAAAGTAGTCTCTCTGAAGATTTTTGGCTTTCTAAAGCCTGTGCTGACATGTGGCACACCTGGAACAAAGTTGTAGTTGCACATTCAAGTAGCCTCCTTGGAAGTAGAGGTATTTCAGTGTGTGATCCAGTTCTCAGGGAATTTTCCTCTGTGGACAAGGAGATTGGGGTGTGAGACCTTGTGCACCCACAAGTTGCCACATAAACATTTATCCTTCCCAAATTGGACTGATTGTTCTTGAAACAAGGCACCACCATGCCTCCATGGATGTACAAATGTAATTATTTAATCTGAAAAAGAAAATTAAATCAATCCCCTCTGTTAGAGCTACACAGACAAAGCCATTTTTGTTATAGATCAGCCTTATTCAAAAAGCAGCAGGGCTGACAACATTTCAACATTTTGCAAACCAGAAATCTTCTATTTGGAATTTTTTTCTTGGATTGATTTTTGTTTTGGAACTTCTCTAAACACTATTTAACTTCAAAAATATCCTGACCAAACTCTACCATATGACATTTTGCAAACACAGAACCTACAAGAGCTGCTTTCATTCTCTTCTAAAAGTCAGGCGCTTTTATTTAGCAGGGCAGACTTACAGATGTTTCGGTAGATCTAATGCTAGGAAAAAAAGATTAGACAATGGGAGCCGTGGTAAATTCTAAATAGGCTTTCTGTTTGCACCACTAATGCATAAAGTCTTGAGTTCTCACAGGGAATTGAGGTACTGCTGTGCTAGCAAAAAATAAACTCTGGTTTATAAACTGCACAGAATTGTGGATGGGTGTCCCCTGAGGATGTTAAAAAAAAATATGAAATAGTAACGAATCATAGAACAGAATTAAAACAAGGATCTATTTTCCATGAAGACCCCAAAGAATTTTTACACTATCACCGGTTTGTGTGGTGTCAAACAGGGCAGTTCTATTGGGGTTAGCAAACATTAACATGTCCTCTTCATAATCCCATCCATGCTGCAAGTCAAAGGGTGCCCGTGTCAAAATCTTCCAGATAGTGGCTGACTGCAGCTGTGCGTTTGCTCACATTCAAGGTGCTGATATCCTTTTAACCTGCCTGCAGTGCAGCACCAAAAAAACCCAAACAGCCTTTGTCCAAACTGTGTTCCAAGGTACAATCTCAACTCCAGGGGCTGAGGTGTGAGTGGGGAGCTCCTTTTCTCACATGAGGACTGTGTACCTGAGGTGTGTTTTGTGTGTGGCACAGGTGGGAGCACTGTGAGCCCAGCCAGGAGCCTGACAGGTTACAGCACAGGGATGAGCTGCTGCAGAGCATCCTCTCTGCATTTACTTTAACCAGAACTATTTACGGAGCCGATATTCTTTATGAAAACAATAAGCCCCATGGAAAACCTTACTTTTCTGCCCCTTGTGAAATATTTCCATAGTTAGTGTCTATCAGGCGTACATCAGTTCTGTGCAGAGGTTAAAATGGGTGGTCAGGTAGGCGGTCTGGGTTTTGTGGTATTATGAAGTTTTCACCATGAATCCACAGTGACTGGGCTTATATTTTTAGAGAGGCGTAAAAATTGTGTCAGATTACCCTTTTTTTCAGCTCTTTATTCTTGTCACCTAAGAAGCTCCTGAGGTAAAGCCATTTCCATTTTGACCCTAATCCTTCTTGCAGACTGTTTGGGCTGCTGCTGCCATGCCTTACAGTTTACCTGTTTTACACCCTTCATTTTTGGGGGGGAATGTAGGATTATCACACATTAGCAATTCCAGTTCATTAGGAATCCCCACAGTCTCAGCTCTATAATTAAAAGTAAAATAAAGTATCAGGAGTATTCTTGGGTGCTGTTGAATTCTCGAAATTCAGTCAGGTATTGGTATGTTTCACTGAGCACTTGGACATAAATCTATTCTCAAATTTTGAACTGTCGCTGCTCATGCAGTTTCAGTGCAGCTGCTTGAAAAAAACAACTCCTACCCGCTTTATCACATCATTTAAGCAACAATATTAGCTTCCATATTTTTGAAGGCCTGGGAGACTTTAGACAGAAAGAATTTGCCTATTTCTCCTGCAGCTGATACGGTATCAAAGGATTTAATCAAAAGGTTTTATTTCACCATAGCAGTTGTAGAAAGATTCAGTAAAAACTTTTCATTATTCCTGGTTTCACTCTTCCATATAAATTCAGGTATTTCTGTCTCAGATTATCCAGTTGCCAAAGCATTAAGCATAAATAAAACCTTTCTGAAACTGTGACATCTCTTCACTTACCTGACTGATAATGAATTATTCTTTTTAATAGAGTAAAAAAGGATTTGCAATGGAAAAACTCCTTTCACTAGTGCTCAGAGAAATGATGAAACAGCCCCCTGTTTTCTTATTCACAGCTAGTTAGATGAACACAATGGGATAAACAGCATACTTCCAAATTATCTGGATGGTACGGAGTAGGTTTTCTAAAGAGCTCTAAATAAAGTTTAAAAAGTTAGTAAAGAACTTGACATAGAATAAATTAGATCAACATTTTCTCTTTAGGAGAAAAATTTCCCTGGGAAGTATTTTGACTTCCTTGACAAAAAAGTTGATTTAAAAAAACCCACACTATAAGCTAACTACAACCTAACCCTGACCTTAAAAGACCCAAACACTAATGCTAAACAAAACCTAACCCTATCCCAAGCCTAAACATAAATGAAAATTTTATCCTAACCATAGGACTAATCCTAATCAAAAGCCTAACCTTAAACCTAGCACTAATACTAAACACAAAGCAGAAACCAAACACTAAGTATGATCGTAAACCTAAGACTAATACTAAAAAAAACCCTAAACCGAACCCTAAGCGAAACCCTAACCCTGAATCTAACCCTAAAACTAATTCTAAACAAAAATCTATACCTAAGCCTAAGAGAAACTCAAAAGTTAAAAAAAAACAGTAATCATAAAACTTATTCAAAACCAAAGCCTAAGACTTACTCAAAACCTAAGCCAGGCCTAATCCTACCCCTAACCTTAATCTTAAGGCAGGCGTTACCCTAAATCTAGCTATACGCATTACTGAAAAGGAAACCCTAACTCTAAATTAGACGTAATCCTAAATCTAAGCCTAAACCTAGTCCTAACCCAAAATCTAACCCAGAAAAAAACCTAACCCTAACCCCAAACCTAACCCTAAGCAATAAATACATAGAAATACATCCAAGTGACACCGCATTCCCAGTCATCCCTGCATTGCTGGCAGTGTTTCTCAGGAATGGGGAGAAAAGAATTTCAATAGTTTTTACCATATTTTAACCACTTTTCTTCCTAGTGCTGCTTTGTCTCCCTGCAGCTGGGTAAGAAGTTTACCTCAAGCTGAAAATGCCAGACAATCCACTTAATGAAAAACATCCAGCTTTTAATTTTGCTCTTGAGTCTCTATAGGAGTTTAAACTCTTCTATTAAATGGCCTTATATTCATGCTCTATAACTGCGTGTTTGTCCTGGGGTTACTATATGATACTGAATTCCCTATCATCAGGCTGTGCCTTTAAGCCAGACCCGAGACAGAGGAGGGGAAGGCAATGGAATTCCTTCAGTGGCTGTGCTCAGAAACACAGATAACTCACTTGCTCTCTCCCCAGCTCTCGTCTCTCTGCAGCAGGGTGGCATTCTCATGCTTTTTTAGCTAGCTTCTTGTTTGTTAGCTGAAACAAGGAGTTTTCCTGGGACAGTGGCTTTTACTTCTTCTCCTGGAACTGTTCAGCTTTGCTGTGGTCCAGAGCACCATCACTGGGAGGCCCCACACTGCGGCCCAGAGGGGCCTGTGCCTCATCCTCTCTCTCCAGAGAGAGCAGAGCCACACCTACAGAAATTTACCAGGTTTTTCTCCACAACGAGAAGGTTTATTGTCTAACATTATTCATTTTGTGCCTGAGTGCACTTTACTTGTTAAATAAACAGTTATTTTTTCACTTTCCTCCAAGAAATTTCTTTTCAACCCTGTGGGGGAGGGGCTGCTGAAACCTGCCTTCTATTAGAGGACACATTCATTTCAGATGTTTCCTCCTAATTTGTCTCAAACCACGATAGTGTTACAGGCAGATATAAAAGCATAAGGTGTCCACTGTTGCTGTGCACATCTGACCTGCACAGGGAGCGTGACGTGGAAGGATTTGAAGTCGCTAGTTCCACATGGAAAAATGGTTTGGCAGTGACAGCAGAGAGCTGTACTAAAGCTAATTGTAGCATTCTAAAAGCTGCAAGAGCTGTCTCCCTCTTGAAGGCAAATGTGCTTGGAGGAACTCAACCAGATGGAAGCAGCATTTCATACATATAAATTTCCTCTGTGGAGGAAGTCCACCTTCACACAACCTCCTTTTACACCTGTCTTGGTTCGAGACAAGTTAGGGGGAAATACCCTGGAAGGTACATCTCCTCCTCAGAAGGCAGGTTTCAGTGCTCCCTCCCCCACCAATATGAAAGGAATTTCTTGGATGAAAGTTAAAAAAAACTATTTCTTTACCAAACAGAGTGCCAGCAAGGCACAGGAAACAAGTAAGTAATGTCAGATGATAAACCTCCTCGATGTGGAGAAAGCTGGTGGATTTAGAGTTCCCTGAGTAGCTGGCTTAGCCCCTCCCGAGGCCTGAGGCTGGGATGTGGCATCCCTGCAGCCTCCCCACTGGTCCATGGGGTCCGATGATCTGGTTCTCGGATCACAGCTAGGCTGAACAGTTCCAGAAGAAGAGGAAGAAGTTACTGGAGGATTTCATTATGCCAGTATAGGAAAATGTCTTGCCTCAGCTGACAGGCTGGCTGCAAGCAGGAAGGTGCTCCCTGGGCTCTGCAGCAGTGAGAACGCAGGGGAGTGCGTGTGAGCACAAACACAAACCGTCCTGAAGAATCCACTCGGCTTCTCTCCCCCCTCTCCTGGACCAAGCTTAAAGCTGTGGGACCCATTCCTGGGCATAAAGCAGTTGATAGGGAAATACAATATGGATGACAGGATGATTTCTTGTCTTTTCTTTTATACCCCTCTTATATACCCTTTTATATAGTTTTGTGTATTCTTAGTGCTTTTAGCCTACATACTTGAAATTTTCCAAGTCTGATAACTTCATTGAGACCCACTGTACCATTAAACTACAAACATCCTGGAAGTCCCAGACACCAAAGTCCTCCCCAAAACATATTTTTGTAAACTAAAATAAGCCCATCCAGGAAAAAAGTTCCTCAGAACAGGAAGTTCACTCGAGCCTCTCATTAGAGAATCTTTGATAGATATGCTAATTTACGAAGCCTATAATTGTGTGTATTTCGGTGTGTAGAGGAGCAGTGTGTGCATTTCGAGGCATTCCATCTGGACAAAGTGCTGCACCCAAAGATCCTTAAATAAATACCAAGATAAAAACCCCTTTTCCCCATAAACCGTGTTTTAGTTTTAAGACCAGAGAAAGGCAACAGTATCATCATAAAATCACTCCAAGACAACACCATACCTATGGATGGTCTTAGTTTTCTAACAGGTGACTCCCAAAGACTGCTGTCTGTATTAAAAATTATGGAAATTTTGTGGGCAGGAATTTAGAGCAAATGAGACCAGTGGAGTGTCTTGTCCCTTCCTCACTCAAACAGTCCCCTGTCATCACTTCTCCTCACATATAAACTTAATTTAATTTCTAGTGACTGCAGTGTTATAATAAAGACAGAATGTCATCCCACAGAATTTTCATAGACATGAAAACAAAAATACCCAGTAAAAAAGGTAAAAAGTAAATTTTATGTACCCTTTTTTGCCCTTTTTGGTACTATATTTCACTCTATTTTTTTCAGGCAGAAACGAAGCCCATATTTCTTTAGAATCCCAAGTCCCAGATCTTGAGTGTGAATAATCTTTTATCATTTCAGGTTAAGATGGTTTATCAGCTACTGGATCTGCCACTTCTTCAGTCACCTTTTCAAGGACCAGTTACTGATCCCCCATCACATCAGTGAAATTTATGAGAAGAGGAGAAAAGAGAAGAATAATGCCACATCTTGAGGGAAAGGAGATGACATTTGTCTGAAAGGCTGGCTTTATTTTGGAAATGGCAGCTGTTTGGAACTGTTGACAGATTGGGAGTGTTAGAAATTGTCCCAGGCCAGATGGATTACTGCTCTGGGTCCAGGTGAATAGGTCAAAGGCACTTTATAAATGATGGCATCTATTCCCACGTAGCTATCACCACTACAGGGTAGTATAGGTAACAGTTATTTTTATAACATGTAATTGAGTTATTTTGGATTGGTCCCACACAGGTCAGGGGTATGTACTTTTTTATCATCTTCCTCCTCCTTTGCTGCAGCAATTGCAGTAACTTGAGACATTCCTAATACTATTCCTAATTGAATTAGGATGGGCTGAAGGCAAGATATCTGGGGAGGGGTGGTAGAGAAATAGCTCTTTCAGTCAGGAAATCACATTAGATCTTTTTCTTTCTGTTATTTCCTGTGACCTGAATACACTGCTCTGCTTCATGATCATGTTGTAAGAAATTTTTTCAATGAACAGGAATGAATCAACCAAACAAGAACTTGAAAGGGTGGAAAACAAGGATTTTCCTCTACTCATGAGAGTTTGATACTTTCACTTCTTGCGCTCTATTCTGCTGCATTTTTTTATATTATCATTCATGTTTCCAGAGAACAAGTAAATTTTCATTTTAAATGAAAATTTTTTAAAAAATGGAGAAAGACTTCTCACTTTAACTTAGTCAATTGAATGAATTATAGAAATAAAAATATTTGACAATGTGAGTTTTTGACAGTCTGCTTGGATTGAACTAATACCCCTCAAGTGTGTGCAAACTGCCAAGTCGTGTTTTGTCCTACAGTGTCCTTCAACTCCTTGATGGCCTTAAGTACATCTCAGAAGTACAAGTTAGAGCCTCATCTCCCTCATTAGCCTACACTTGTGCCAAAATCCTTGGAAACACTAGACAGAAATCTCTGTCAAGCGTCGTCTGTCCTCACACAGGTAACAGAGCTTCTTTTGTGAATAGTTGCCTGTGTAAATTTAAAGTTGTTACTGCCAGGTTTCTACCAATAAAACTCAGATTTAAGATCCATGGGAAAAGTGAGGACAAAAAGTTCAAAAGCTTCTGATAGGAGTAGAGCAGTGTATTTTGTGTTATGGTCCAGATCCCTCTCTAGTTTGAAAAAGCAGTATACTAGTTTGAAAACAAACCAGTGGGAGATGGCAAGTCAGAATTATAATTTAACAGGAAAATTAAAATAAATGCAGTAGTACAAGAACACCGACAGAGTCGGGATACAACCTGACACCCCGTTAGTCAGGGCAGTGGCAGCAGTCCAGGTGAAGAGGTCCTGTTGAAGTGGTGATCCTCTAGAACAGTCTGGTCTTCACCTGAAGGTCCAGTGGTTGCTCTTGTCCTCTGGGAATTCAGGGGGTAAAGGCTGTTTGTGCTGTTCCAAATCTCAGATTATATCCAGGTGGGAATGCTTGGCTCCTCACCCATTGGGCATCTCACAATGGGCTGATGTTGACGCCTTAAATTGGCTACCTAGAAACAGAGACTAGACAGGAATAAAGGAAAAAAGGTGCATTTTTTTTGAAAGGCCTTCAGGTGCACACTTCAAGCTCCAGAGGGTCCTGCCTCAGTGGATCCCAAAATGGATGGGATGACAATGACAGGTCACGAGTTCTTCACACTTTTATATCAGCACAAATTCACCAACCAGAACCCAGCCAATGATGGAATTTCCCCCAGCCTGCCCCCCTCTCCCCAAGATGATGGTTTACAGTTCTTGGTCTGGGTGTCCTTGGAGAGCAAGCTGGGGAGGCTTTGTTATGTCTGTCTTAGCATAAGAGAAAAGCACTTAACAAGCTACAGGAAACTTCAGTTACACTACAGAGTTACACTAGCAGCAGAGGATTTGAAAAATAAAAGTTAAAACCGAAGGCATCAATGTGATTCCTGAGTCCTGCGGTGGTCCTTGATTGCCCATTAAACAGAAATAGCTCCTGGAAGGAGTTATCAGGGATAAGTCATGGTAGGAGATAGCAAACACTGTCCCACCTGCTTTAACAGCTTGTGAAGATAATAGAATACATAGATGTTGGTTACATCTAACACACTGTAACCTAGGACAAGCAGCTAGTTAGTTTATTCCTGTGTCAGTGAAGATTCTGGTCCTGAACTATCTTTTGGCAAAATGCAGTATTTTTTCCAGTAAATTCTACTTAAGCCTTGGGGTCTAGAGAGAAAACTGACACCAAAGGTGCAGAGTGAAACGAAGAACGTGTCAAAAGGTTGCAATACTTTTTTTTGCAGTAGGTCACCTCAAAGTCACACATCTATCACATAGCAATCTTCTAGGAAGAGCTCACACATGTACTATGGAATTGAAAAGAACTGTATTTTCACATAGCTGTAATGAACATCTTAGAAAAGTTAATTATATGCCTTACATGCCTTAGAATCTTTCTTAATGTCCATTTTTTTTCCTCAGCACAGTGTGAGACTAGTACAGAAAATCTTCTGTCATTCTGGAATTCAGTTCCAAGCCATGTGTCAGCAGGAAGGCTCTAGTTTTCAAGTTTTCAGGGATGCATCCTCCCCAGCTCTTACTACACAGATGACGAAATTGCTTAAAACCTCATCCATTACTGTTCGGAATCAGGGTATCTCAGATGAGCTGTGATGTAACAACTGCTATAGCAACTATTCATTTTGGTTCAAAACCTGAAATAAACTGTTGACACATCATACTTCACATGCTAGAGGAGACAGTTTTGGCATAATGTAGTAATACTAATATATTCTACAGAAACTGTGCTAATATTAATATATTCTATGGAAACTGAGAATATTCAAATATACATCTAGTGCAGAACACTTTAGGCTGAGAATATGGTGTTTAAAGTATATTAGTTAGCCTCTGCTTAACTGTTATTAAGTACTATACATAATTAAGCCAAATTAATCCAATTAAACTTCCAACTGACAAGGGTTTCCAGTTGGCTGAAGTTTTGCAGAGCTCTTTTGTACATGACAGCAAACATTAACCTTTCCTTTGAGCAGCTGACCCTTAAAAAGATGTTCCCCTAAGAGATCATATCATATACAATATAGTCTAACCACAATCCTGACCGCTGAAAGGTCAATAATTTCCATCATCTTTCAATGTTAGGAATACATTAGGGAGATTTTTCCTCTGCATTTCTCAAGAAAATCCATGTTTGGTGAGCTTCCTCTTCTTTGTTTCTATTTTCTGAATCTTGAATTATTAATTGCTTATACAGTAAAGCTGAGGGAGGTCCAAGAAGTTATTCTGCACTTCAGACAGGATTTAACATCTTCCATACAGAATGTTTTTCTCAGAGACAAATTCTAGGCTATTCGGTGGCATATTGTTCAGTTATGAAGCACAGAATGTGTCAATGTGTAAATTGACACATCCATATAATATATACACACATTTACATATGTATGTATGTATGTATATAGTCTATATTCTAAATAAATGTATATAAGCCCTGTGAAACTCCATTTGAAAATTTAAAGGTGTTTAGAAATTGAAACCACCAGTTATTTTGTTTACCTCCAGCCACTCAAAATTCTCATATGAACGGAAATTTTCATTATTTTTTGTGTTTAAAAACTCAAACTTCTTCTTTAAGTTAAATACTGCTTGTGTTTCTCATTGGAAAAGGCACGTTAATGGGACCAGGAGAGCTATGAAACACTATTCTGGAGGCACAACACTAATAGCCTGCCTAACTGCATAAAAGGGTAGACTTTGTCTAAGCAGAGCTTTCAGGAATTTAAGGATCTCAAACAGAAGACATATCCAGGCACGGAAATATGATATGCATGTCATGCTGGGCACTGAGCTGGGTGTCAGAAGCATGGGAGTGTCTTGCTGACTCTATTTCTGTTGTTTTGGGGTTTTTTATCTGAGGCAGGTCATCTTCTGTACCTTGACTTCATAATTAATTTTTAATCTTTCTTGTTTATTTAGGATGTCTTTCTTTCAGCGTAAAGATAATATTTAATTTCTTGTTTGAACAGCATGCAGCACTTCTATCCCAGTGAATACCTGAGAGCACTCTGATAACTATAAAGTTCTTACACAATTGTTTCTCCTGCCTCTCATTTTAACCTTTGGCGTTCCACCATATTTGGTGTTGGCAGAATAAAACATGAGCGTTCTTGCATTTCCTTAATAAAAAGCCCAAGAGAACAGCCTTAGAACTATGCAATAGCTACAAGGTGATGATCTGCTTGGCAATGAAGTGCATGGGAACATGTTCAAAAACCCTTAGACAGGAATCAAATGCTAATTAAAAGAGGAGAGCAATGAATGCTGCAATGATTTTACCCATAGGCTTGAGAAAACAGAGATGAAGGTTCATTGAATCTATATTTCTCAGGGCTACTACAAGCAGAAAAAGACAATGCATATTTAGTCTTCTTCTCAGGTGGTTGTTTAATAATAACAGACATAATGTTTCCTTACTCTGCTCCCAAGGCTCTTTTAACAGTTCTATATATGCATACATATTAGGGAGGAGTGTCTGACGTCTCTGGTTCTCTTCCCTTTCTAACCAAATGTCTGAACCTGAAGTTAGAGTCAGGTTTCTTCTTGGCTATACTCCTTCTGGCCCACAAAGGTAGAGTTTTTGGATACACTTCAAGAGAAAGGGTGGAGAATGAGTTAACCAGAATACCTCATGGCCTGAGCACTTCACTTAATGTGTAAGATATGGGTTGGAACATTCCTTGTTTGAAGAAAGCACAAAACTCCTAAATGCTGGGTAAATTAGTGGAGTATTATGCAAAAGGATGGATACTGAAGCATCTGAGTGCTTGTATGTTATCACATATAACTTCAGAGAAGACAAAGGTGGAATTTTTGAGGCACTCTGCCTAAACCTGAACCACGAGAGAGTACTACGCTGGATATAGTACAGGGTTGAAGCTCCTGCCAAAAGAACAGCTCTTCAACCATGCAGGGAGCTTCCAGGCAAAGCACAAAGATAATATATATACCAGACTAGGTATATTTATTCCATGTGTAAAAGAATATTAATCACAGAAGATAGTAAAATAATGGTGGCCTAATGACTAATTATGGTTATTTCAGAGGACTTAGTAAACTAAGACTTCTTGTTGTTATTCCACTTTTGAAGTAATGGAACAATACTTCAGAAAGCGAAGGGTTTTGGATAAATAAAATGTTAAAAGAACATGACTTTCTGATTACTTATGTTCTTTACACCTCACCTTCAATTATTTCAGAAATATTTTACCTCTGCAAAATCTACCAAGTGTATCACTGTACAACGGACACAGTTCTACTTCTGCAGCCAAATGAAACAAAGTAAAGTATTTGTACAAATGTAGTCAATTTCCCTAGACTTATTTCCAATATTTTGCCATGATCAGTACAGGATTAAAGTGGTCTCATGATCAGATAGATAAAATACCAAGGACCCAGTTCTGCAATCTTTACATAGAGCAGTGGTTTGGTCTGGAGGAGCATACTAGAGTGTCATGGAACAATCATTATATTTAAGTAAACCCCATGTTCAAATTAATCAGTCCTCTTAGATGTGAAGTTGAGAGGTGCTACAGACATTTCTGCATTTTCAGCATCTAATTTAGCTGTTTTCCTTTGGTCTTAACATCCTGAAAGCATAACAGAAATAAAAGATTGCTGGCAGGCTCTACTGGAACATAAAAGAAGGGTGTCCAAAGGCTTACTATTTATTTACACACCTAAACATAAATAATCCCCTCATGTACCACTTTTACCCATAGGCAAAAACACATAGTTTTACATGAAGGTCATACTTGTCCTCATGTTTTGGAAACATAATCTGTCTTTTGACATAATCTGTCTTGCAATTCTTATTCCAACTGTGGATTTATAAATCCCTCCACTTGTGGAGAATTAAAGAATTCTTAAGGCTTAAGATTGTTTTCATTTGGATGGAGCAAGTATTAAAAGAAAGTCCATTACAGTCAATATATACATGTAGGCACGCACATACTTCTCATGAATATTTGAGAAGGTATAACTCGGTATCTGAAAGGCCAAGTGAATAGAAAAAACTTGCCAACATAAACCTTCTTTTTTCTGAACACATCTGAGAGGTGTCTCACCTTGACATGCAGCACTGGGAAGAGTTTTGAATTAATAGTAATAGCTATGTTGAAATTCAATATTAGGAGCTCATTAAAATTTGAAATTGATTAAAAGAGCCATTCATTTCAGCTTAAATCTTTTCCTTTTTCATATTCCTCTTCCAGTCTAACACCCGAATGCTGAAAGGAGTCCAAATTTGTGTAAATTATTTCTAAGCAGAAGCTAATGAACCATGGGGAATATCTGGATAAGCAGTCAAGCTGGTCATTTAATCTGTATAGGGATCTGATCCTAGCCTATGGTAGAAATTTTTTTGCCTTTTTTCAGGCTTTGAGGGTCTTAAGTCTGATTTCAAGAAAAAACTTTGGGGCTTTTCTTGGGGTGCAGTGAAGTCTAAAGGGGTATCCCTGTTTCCCTCCCTCTGTAACCTACCCCATCTCCCTGGTACTCCAGGAGGGGAAGCTGAAACATTTCCACAAGGAGCTTCTCCTCTGTGTGAGGGATGCAACAAAGTTTGACATGGAACATGATCTGCAGAAGGCTATGCAAGTCCTTGCTCATACTTATCAAAAATCTTCCTGAACAATTTCAAAAAAGTAAAAAATACCACTTAATTTGAAGGGCTATTCCCATAAAAATATGATATTTTTTTAGATAAGACTTCAGCCTGGAAAGAAACTACTATCTAGAGAAAAGATTCAGTTTAGGGCAAAAATCTGTGGATTACCAAAGTTATTTTACTAAATTGATTGCTATAATCTAGAATAATCTGCTCTAATGCTAAGCATTTATAAACTTCAGATGATCCTGACATTTGAGGAGTCTAGCCCAATACTTTATTTTCTGTTGTTTATGACCCAAATACAGAACTGAGCTTTTCCAAATTAATTCTGTGTGAAAGCAGAATTAAGCCCAGAAATTGTTTGTTCCCTATTCTTCCACCGTCTTCCCAAAAAAATTTGGTAAATTGTTTACAGTTTACTCCCATGTCTGAGGCCCTCACTGGATCAAATGTCTCTTTCCCTTTGGCCTGTCTGTTCAGATTGCAGACTCTCTGGGCTGTGGACTGCCTTTTCTGATAAACCTCTACACAGCATAGAGTACAATGGAATATGATTACTTGTCTGGAGATCTTAATATAAAAGGATCTAATATAATGCAAAAATTAGGAGGCATAATACCATGTCAAATCATATAAATTACAGGAGATAAACAGAGACAGCCTACAGCACTCTGTGTGGAGAGCCTGCAGAGACCCTGCACTGAAGAGGGAATATAGAAATGGAAAGTAGTTTTAGGTTTTCCAGAGCTACAGGTTAATTCCTTCTCCTTAAAAAGCCAGTAACCAGGATGAATAGGATGGAGGTCATAAAACATGAATGCCCTTCTTAATTGGAAAACAGGCAGTAAACGAGCTGCCCCTTTAGGATCAAAGACACCATTAAAAATGAAAGATATTATTACTGTTATTGTAAGGTTTTAATAGTAGCATTCATCAATAGCCCTTCTCACCGGGGAAATTGCTATAAATACCCAGCTGACTTACAAGCAACTATATTGTTCATAACATCACATGGCTGGCCAAGCATTACCTTCTGATACTCTTTTTCTATTTCATTTTATGCCCTTGAACCTAGGCTCTAGAAAATACATTTTTAAACAAGGAGTAGTGCATCCTCTGATATAGGGATGAGGTAACAGCTGAGATGCTGATCTTAGGCAAAATTTACCTCTATAAAAATTTGAGATCCCACTTACTCATTCCTCTCAGTGCTTACTTTCAAGGGCTAAATAAACCTGAAAATTTGTCTCCTGAATGTCTGAGATATAATAACATGCTGCATCTCTTTCTCCCACCCCATCAATAGGGGAAATATAGCCTACTGATATAGCCTATATCAGTAGGCTATATTTGGTAGAATTATGCCAGATGCCTCTGGGTTCATGTCAGTTATTCAGCATAACTGAAAGAGACAAAGTAAGAGAAAACTGTTAGTATAATCCCTAGATTATACAGCTAGCCCTAAAATCAAAATAAAACAGTATGTCAAAAATAAATTGCATTTTGGAATCTTTCAAATTTCCTTTATAGGAGAGACAGATTTACTGTCATCAAGGTGTTAATATGCAAGTATTTGAGGAAGAAATACTTTCCAAATGACTGTTCACACTTTCCTTGGGTGAAAATCTTATACTTCTACCCCTTTCCCTTCTGTTAGTTGTTGGGGATTGTGGCAGAAGTTCCCTGTGCTCCTGGGACCTTGCCAATAATGAGATGTTTCAGGTTGGCAGCTGTTTGGCAAGGAGATTGTCTCGTGTTCTCACCTAGCTGGGGAAAACCTTCTGCACTTTTTTTTGAGGATGCAGATGTTAGGAGACAGAATCATGAAATGAGGGCATATTTCTTCTGATCTGAAACACTCCTTTGTCTTTCCAAGTCTTGTCTTTCTGTCCCTCTTAAGCATAGAACTAGAGGATAATTAAGCTGCAAGGGACCTCAGGAGGCCTCTAGCCCAAACTTCTACTCAAAGTAGGCTCAGCTTTAAGATCAGTTCAGGTTATTTGGTGCTTTACTTAGACAGGCATTCAAAACCTCCAAGGAGAGAGATTTCATCTTTTCCATACTGCATTTAGTACTTAGATGAAGGCTCACAATGCCAAGGACTTTTTTCCCTTTCCTTGATCTACTATCTGTGTTCCTGATGATGCAGCCCAGAATGTTATTTGTCTCCTTTGCAGCCAGCTCACCTCCACCCAGTCCCTCAAGTCTGCTCCTGCAGAGATGCTCCTCAGTGAGTCAGTCAATGGCCTGTACTGCTGGAGGAGTTCATTTCCAGATGCAGGAGTTCGTTTCCAGATGCAAGAGTTACTTTCCAGATGCAGGACTTGGCATTTGTCCTTTCTGAGTTTCAGAAGGTTCCCATTGGCCCATTCCTCTATTTGCCTAGGTCTTTCTGGATTGCAGAAGCAATCTCAGCAATCAAGCAGCTCTGCCCTAGATTTCATTGACTGTTCCACTCAGCCTGGTGTCAGTTGAAAACTCAGTGACCATGCACTCCATCTCCTCTGGCAAGGCCTTGGTAAAGATGGTAAGCAGGTCAGGTTTAGGGCAGACCCAATGTATTCATCATCATCAGGCAGCATGGTCCACCGTGGATGCTGACAAGTTTGATCAGAGAGAAATTTTCTAGCTCCCAGCCTTGTCTGTGAGAATAAGAAGCTTTCTCACAAACAGAGCTGAGAACTAAGAGAAGTTTATGTAAACCATTTTATGTGGTTTTGTAAACTATATGTTGCAGGTAGTGTTTCTACAACTTGTTATTCTAACTTATTATTCTGTAACTAACCAATGATGCTAAAGAAGCGTTCACCCAAGAACCAATGATCTTGCCCTGCTATAGCAACACGAGATATATAAAAAGAAAGATTTCCTTAATAAAAGCTTTTTTCATCTGAAGTTTATACTGCTATTTTCACCATCACCAAACTCAACTGCAACAGTCCACTTCCTTCAAAACCTGATTAATTAACCCTTTTTTTACCCATCCTACGAACATTTTCCTTGTTCAGCCTTTTATTGTGAATGTAATGGTAAAGACTACTCTTGTTTCCATTTGAGTTTTGTCCCCTTTTTGCACTGCAGATCCTTCATGAGTTTTCTGCTTGGACAAGATGATGTCCTGCTACATGTCCTTGTTTTTCTGTATATGGGGATGGACCATTCCTGTACTTGGAGGATACTATCAGTAAGGATCTGCAAACTTATTCTGAGTTCCTTTCCTATTTGAAGCTCCCTCTCATGTTTCCCATCTACCATTTTCCAGAATAACCTTAAATCTGCTCTCATGCCTCAGGATCTTGAACTCCTATTTCATGGTGCCTATAACCAAGGGTGTCACTGATTATTAAAAACCAGCTAGTCCTGTCTTGTTAAGTGAATAGCAGATGCTCCTATATGTCATCCCTCTTTGGTATAGTATCTGACCATACCTGACCATGTACATTGTTGCCCTTCCAGCAGGTATCAAAGAAAGTTCTCCAAAAGAATTAGGGTCTGGGTATAGAGACTTCCTGGGTTGTTTAAACAAGGCTTCATCTACTCCCTCATCCTATGGAGATAGTCTGTAACACAATTCTCTTTGTTCTGGATGTCGTGTATCCCTCCCTAACAACCTTTCAGCCATGGGAGCTGTCCTACCACAATATCTCCAGCGATGATGCAGAGCTGTAGTTCCTCCTGCCTTTCTTTGGTTGTGGGTATTTGTGTACACAGCCTGGAGATGAGCCTTCTTTTCCCCTTTTTCCTCACTCCTAAGCTCTGCCTCGTACACGTCACCCTGATATCATCCTATTGCGTCATCTTATCTGTATAGCCGAGTACGAGAGATAAGGAAAGTTAAGAAAAATAAGTCATATACAGATACACATACAGATGGGTAGGCATGGATTCACCTTAATTCACCTTAGAATGGTGAATTAACACATTTTGAAGATGAATGTCAAAGGCTAATGTAGCTGTGAACCCTCTGAATGTGCAGATACTCTGACATGCTGAGGACAGAAACTGGAAAAGTGCAATGCAAAACACTCAAGAGGAGGCTGATACCTTCCCATACAATTTCACAATTAGCAGATGGTTTTTGAATAATCTTAATCTCTACACTACCTAAAATAAATTCCCGTTAGATAATTTAATGTGACACAGAGTAATCTCTTTTAAATCATAAATGTAAACCAGACCTCTTCATGACATTTTAGTTTTCTACTGCAGATGCTTTTCCATTATTTCCTCCTTCCTACCATGCAAACTCCACAAAGGCCATTGACAGCTTTTTCTTTTCTTAATTAAATAGCTACAAAATCCAGTGTAATTAGTTATGACAATTTTTCTGTGTTTGAAATATTACTAAGACCAGTATTGTTAAAAACATATTGATGCATTGTAATTATTGCAGCTTTCTAAAAATAATCTACTAAAATAGATTTCTAAAGTGTCATTATCACACTATAACTGTACCTAATTGGTCTACATCCTCACCTTTACATTTAGCTCTGCATTTAAAATTTATGCATTTACTTCTTTGTCAGGAACCTGTAGGTGGTTTTGGTTGGCTGATGGTAGGTTGGTGTGCAAGACTTGGCACAGTGAGTACAGTTTGCTCTATTAACAGCTTTACCTTAAAATATTTCAAAGGCTATGCTTATCTTATCAGGCAAGAAGAGAAGACAGCTCCCAGCAGTTCGATCAAAAGTGTCATTAAAAAAAGTTAGTGGTCAGCTAAATTTAGTTATTTTGCACTTTGGACAGAGGTTTGGGATTGAATGACAGAAAATGGGACATTAATAGATGACCTTCTGAAGTCATACCCTCCTTCATGTTTCATGAAGTACAAATACCGAGCACTCATTAAAATTAATAATAATTTAGTGGCAACTCCTTTTAGTTTGATAGTATACCTGTCTTTTCTGCACTAAAATCATAAGGTGATCAAACATGAAAACTTTTCAGGCAGCAATAGAACTTGTAATCTTCTACTTGCAGCTCTGGGTTTGCTAAGTTTCCTTGCTTTATATTTTACAATGCTATTCAAGCCCAAACAAACTGAAAGCATTCTGTCTTTTTTCCATCTGTCCTTATTGTTCTCACAATGAAGTCACTAACCATGAAATTAAGTCTGCAAGTTCCTGAGCAGAGGGTGTTAGCAATATGAATAATTTATTGTTCATAACTTCAATTGAGTCAAGTGCACTGTCCATAGATAGGGCTGCAGAAAAATAAGAATAAGAAATTTTCACAGTGGCCGAGTTCACTATTAATGGAATTAAAACTGTCATCAGACACAGTAGATTCATAATTGTATTTCTGAGTTATTCCCATTCCAGAATAATGACTGTAAACTGACATTAAGCATTATTGAAGCATTTATCCTCTTCATGAGAATGAATAGTATTATTATTCAGTATTATAGCAGACTGGTATGAGTGCCAAATGCTTTTAAAGTTTCCTACATAATTTGTAACTAAACCTCCACCAAAGTGATGACTTTCTCTGTTCAGCCTCATCATCCCTGTGACTGAAGAACAAAATAATTCCTCAACCTACCCACAAAACAGGTGCCAATGGCAAGGAGCCATAGAATCACAGAATCATAGAATGGTTTGGGTTGGGAGGGACCTTGCAGATCACCTCATTCAAACCCCCCTTCCATGGGCAGGGACACCTTCCACAAGAGCAGTGTGCACAAGGCCTCATCCAACCTGGCTTTGAACACTTCCAGGAATGGGGCACTCCCAGCTTCTCTGGGCAACATCTTCCATTACCCCACCACCCTCACAGCCTAGGGTCAACCTACTCCCTGCTTGAAGCCATTAGCTCTTGTCCTATCACTCAATGCCCTCGTGAAAAGCCTCTCTCCCTTTATGGAGCTGGACCCCTTTAGGTACTGGAAGGTGCTCTAAGGTCTCCCCAAAGCCTTCTCTTCTCCAAGCTGAACAACCCCAACTCTCTCAGCCTGTCTGCATAGGAGAGGTGCTCCAGTCCTCTGGTCATCCTCTTGGCCCTCTTCTAGACTCAGTCCAACAGGTCAGGAAGCTGTTTAGACAACGCTCAGGTGAAGCAAGATAATTAATACACAAATTAAAAATAAATCCTCATATATATAGATATATGAATATTAAGGTTCTTCAAAATCATTCAAAATACAACAGAGTTTACTGAGGATCAAAAATCTTTCATGAAACTAAAAAGATAGAGTGGCCATTGAAACTTTTCAGTGCCTATTCCAACCACGGGACAACAGGGTTCTTGGAACAAAAAGTGTGTCATCTCATATATCATAAAACTGTCAGCACAGTCAGGTACCACTCCTGACCACTGTGCATGATTAAAGTATAAATAGATAAGGATAAAAATGGTAACAGCAATTGTTAGAAGACAATTCTGAAATTCTTTCCACTTCTACTTTGCAAACTAGGACCTCTGGTCATGCAATGCAGAAGCAGGAAAAAGCAAGAAATATTGGTATCTTGCCATCATTATCTTCTCTATTTATCATAAGCAAATTATACAGAAATAATTCCTGTATGCAGACCACACATGTTATATTCTGGTCTTGCTATGATCATTATTTTATTCCAAATAAGGAGTATTTCTTTGGATATTCAGTTGCTGGAAACAATTAGAAAATGTCCATATCCTATATTTGTGCTGAATAGCTGAGTTTCTTTTCTTACTAGTAGAGTGCTATCTGTCATATTTCTGACTGTGTTATCTTAAATGAACTCTACCCTGTCTGGAAATGCCAGCAAAAAAATGAATAGAAGTGGAGTCTGGTTTAAAACTCAGACCTGTGTTATTACATGGAGCTGACACCAGTGCTGTCCCCCTAGTGCTTTTCCATCTCCTGGTGTCTTTTCTACTAGAAAGGTCTCATAGCATTATACCATTAATACAATTTTCATTCTCCATTTGCTAAACACCTTTAATATTATGCTATCATTCACAAGGTCTTTGTTGTAGGCACCATCCTGAGAATATTTCCAAGGGGCAATGGTAACCCACAAGGCTGCAAGCACGCTCAGACTGAAGGCCAAAGGCTTAAGTCAGAAAATGGTATGTTGCTGTTCAGTATGTACCAGTAACCCCAGAAACATTTTTTCCTTGAAGAATTTTTGATTTTCATTTACTTTAACAATAAGTTTTACACCAGAAGGTAGAAGACACCACCACAAAACTGGTGCAAAAGATCAGATTCTCTCATGCAATACTAAAAATGATAGGGAAATGGAAAATATTGAGAAAGAAGAAATAACCTTCTTCCTCAAGCAATGTCTGTCTGTATTTTCAATTACAGTGCTTCACCCGGTTCTAACCCTTTTTGCAACACAAAATTAAACACTTTTCATGTAGCCTCTGCCTGACCCCAAGATGGATGTTTTTTAGCACAGACATAGTACTTTTGCCATATGCAGCTTGAAAAGGTTTTAACAAACATTGCAATTACAAACCTATGTAAATGTGGGCTGGGATTACAAGTAATAATACAGTAAGATCTTAATTCATCTTTTTTTGTTATAGACATTTCACAGAAAAAGGAACTCGATAGGCTGTCCTATACAAAAACAAATGGGAAACAATAAAGAAATTGACTGCTGTTCCTTATCTGAAGATTGAGTTTCAAGTATTAAATAGATTGAAGTTTAGAGAAAAGGCTTGAGAATAATAAGAATTTAAATTTTCTTTCTAGCTTCCAATTTGATCCCAAATTTCTGGTCCTTTAGATGATTTGAAATAAGAAAATCAAAATCTAATACCATGGATAAAATAATCTAAATATAATAGTGTAAAGAAAAGCAAGGCATCTGGGGAAATGCAGCTTATCTTAGCAAGTACTTTAGAAGTTTCTGTCTCCTGCTGGAACACGATGCATAAAAATGAGGAGTTATAAGTACTAAGATGGGTTCCTTTCTTAAAAAAAAATAAAAAGGCGGTAGTGAAAAAGTTAATATGCTCTTGGCTGAGAGAACAGAAACTTTTATGCTGTAGGTTTAGTATTAAATATCTTAATGAGTAGGAGGTAAAATAAATAGATTATAATAATGTATTAAAATATAGATTTTCATATTTTTATAAATGTTGAACTTCTTTTATATTGCCTTGCACTATATTGTTTTATATTGACTGATGAGACATCAGTGGATCTGTGATGCTTAATGTTGTGTGTTTAAATTCATAACATTTGAGCACAGGAAAGTACATGCCCTTCAAAATACCCTGTCTGTACATGTGCATGACCATCTAGATGTAAAGCCAGTAGCCAGTCTCTGCAGTATATAGTATTACAGGGACACCTAACACATACATACCATTCCCAGCCCATATTATGAACCTCGTGGAAAACAATCTAGAAAAACTGCTTCTTCCATTTTTGCCTCCTGGGAATTTTGCCATCAGCAGCTTTATCAATTTTAGACTATGAAAAGCTGATCTGTTAGTGATCTGGTTGAAGTAATACTTTAACAAAAACTAGGGGAAAAAAAAAAAGGAAGATAAACAGAATATATGCATGCCTCTTCCGTATCTCCCTAGCATTAGACAGGAATTTGTGTGGATGATTTGGAATAGGTGCAGTGAGTTGAAAGGGAAGCATAAAATGGAAGTGCATGTCCAGTGCACAGAAAAGTGGGTCCTTCACTGCTCTGTGTGTGTAGAAATAAAATTGCCAATAAGTATCCAGCCTGAAAAAATCCATCCTTCAAGAGACTGACTGCTTAAATGGGGCTTAGCTTTCTTAATATTTCTCATTGCCCACCAGTGATTCAGTAAGTGCCTTTCTGCTATTAAAAATCAGTCCAAGATTTTAATGAGACAGAAAAGTTGGTTCAGTGAATTCCAGCTGTGTTTTTCTAGAGTCTGGGCAGCATTGCTGATTATGACAGAAAGTACAGTTTCTCTGCAGGTGAGCTGCCTTTTTTTGTGTTGTTTTTTTCAACTAACTACTCCCTCTCTTCCTTTCCTCTCCCCTATGACTGAAGACAGCATGTCTATCAATGCCTGCCAAAGTAGTGGAGAAAAAGTTGCTGGCAAAGGCTGATGCAAAGAGAACCACAAACCTCCAGCACTCTCCATATGCACACACAGCAGTGGTGTTGGTATCACGACTCCCATCAACCATTCCTTCCTATCACACCCCCCTCCACCTTCCTTTTTTTATTCCCTGTGTTGTTCTCAGGCCAGCAGCTATGTGTAAACAGGATGTGGGAGCTGTAGTGAAATGTATTCAAGTCCTGTACACCTCCCTCCTCACCTCTGGCTGCAACGTGCATCCTGCCTGGAACATCTGCTTCAGATAAATACAGGGAGAGTTCAAGCTCTGCAGGGAAGGGCACAGTCTGGAGTTCTTCAGCCTACTCTTGTCATCCTCATTCTTTAACATTTAAAAAACACAGAAAAAGCATTTTACTTCTAACTGGAGGGCAGGTTTCCTAAAAAGTTACTCTCGAATAATTGTAAATAGCCTTCTACCCTATATTTAATAACTGAAAGACATTCTAAGCCCATTAAGAATAATGAAACCTACTGTTTGTTTATATATTAGTTCTAGTAATGTTAACTGAAAGGTGCACATTCATATGCTGTTGATACCTTTGATGTAACTCGAGATGGATTGTCATGGTTGGCAGTGAAGTTTTTAAAAAATTGCCCCTGGTAATATGGCTAAAATAGATCATAGGGCTTTATAGGACAGTCACTCAGAAAGGATTTCATTACAGCTTGAAAACTGAAAGCCAGAATAATGTAAATGCTGGCTGCTTTTCAGTAGATGCTACTGCAGGCAGCCTAGGAGATCCTGGGAATTCTGCAGTCAAAAAGGACAACTTAGGAGTCTCTAATGACCAGGTAACCCTGAGTAATATACAGCCAGTGCAGAATTGCATGACCATGTCAGCCTTGTCAGAATTTAGACATGTGTGTTTATGGTCATCCTCACAGGCATCTCAGTGGACAACCTGATTTTTAATACTAAATCTTCTGATACAGAAAAAACGGAACGTCAAAATCATTCAATATAAATAGAAAAAAAGATATAATATCCTTACTTATCCCAAGGGTAACAGAGAGGCCATAAATACCTGTATAGCCATGCAGATGCCCATCCAACAGGCTGGCTCCCAGAGGGAGAGGTTGAAGGGCTGTTGCTGGCACCGAGGAGGCCATGAAGCTGCACCTTTACTTACACCTGAGAACAGAAAGGGAACCCTTTTCCCCTCCTTTTCTGGCCTGCCCTCCAACCCTTCTTGCTGCCCCATCCATGCAGCATAAGAAATCAGTTCTGCCCCCAGTGCTGAGGAGGTTTTGAGGCAGCCCTGCCCCTGCACACACATGTATGTGTGCACTCACACACGTGCTCACAGGGGAGTAAAGCAGGGACAGGGATCCGTGCATAAGGGAGACAAAGGCCCAGAAATCAGGTAGAGAACAACATTAACAAAGCTACGTTTCTACTTTGACAGACTTGAGGAGGATAGACATTTTCAGAGCTAACAGAGGGTGACTGGAGACTAACAGGCTTTTGGACCAAACCCCTATTTAACTTTGCACACATTTCTTGGTATTTATTTTCTGAAGCTACTGTACAAGTATTTTGATCAATACAGCTGATCAAGCACAGCCATCTGCAATGTTACTGTCTAAATCTGAATTAAGCACATATTCTGCCTTTACAGTGAACTGACAGAAATAGCACTTCTGGGGTACCACTCACATCTTGTTAAATTAGATCTCTAATAAGTCCAGTGAACATTCTGTTAAATAAGTTTAGCCACAAGGTGCCTGTTTTCTCCAAGGTCAAAAGCCAGACCCATGTAACCTTGCCTACAGAGGAAAACATTTCAAATATATGAGATGGCTCTTACACTTAATGACTTTAATTTAAGCAAAATTTTGAGGAAAGCATTCTTAAATGAATGAAATATTGTAATTAAATTTAAAGCACTTCAATTTTTATACCATGGGCTCACAAGCAATCTTGCAGATGCTTTTGGAATTTTTTTTACTTTCTACCATTTCATATATCTATGAAAGATTGGGAGGAGGGCACACAGATTGGAGCTCTGTGGTGTTTGGGGTTTTTTTCTCCTTTTATAGAAAAGAGAGTAAAAATAAAGCACCTAGTTTTAGGTGCTTTAGAATCTAATCTAATAGTTAGATATTAGATTCAAAATTACAACAGCCATTCAAATGTTTTTTGCAATATATCGCACTCACCTTTTTTACCACTGAGAAAAACAAACCAGTGGAAGCTAGACATTTCAATTAATAGTTTCATTGTAGGCTGGGATCTGACTCAGGTGATTTGATTCACCTGAACTTTCTCAGTAAGTTTGGATGAGAAGACAAGACTGTGATAGAAAGCATAATCTCTTCTGCAAAAGTATTTTGTCTGGAGAGCTGCTATCCCTATACAGGATGGGAATATTTCATCCCTGCAGAGAAGTATGGAAACTCAGAACAGTCTCAACTTTTGTGCACCGTTCAAACTGTACCAGTATCTAACAACCAAGATGAGATCAGGACTCATATCACAAGGTGCTACAGAAAGTCTTAAACAAATAAAAAAGTCAAAGCCAAAATGGAGCTGCAGCAATGGGGACTTGCTCAAGGTCACCCAGCAGGTTCATAGCAGGGCTGGAAGTTGAACATTTGAGGCCCCCCTAAAATCCTCTGTCTGGAAAGTGCTCAGTTCCTACTATAACATAAGCCTTTTGAACCAGGGCTGCATGCTCATCATCCCCAAGCTGATAAAGTTATAAGTCTTCTTTTAAAAATGAGAAGCACTTCATCCTTGCAGGGGGAGCAGCAAGGCTCTTGAGGGTGTGATACTTCAATGCAAATAGGTTGTAGCTCTGAGGATATAAAGACAGACTCCTCACAGTAAGCAAGAGGCCAGCACACTCTGCAGTGGGAGTCAGGAGTATACTTTCCTGCATACATATGAAAAAACTAATAGAGGTATAATTCCTTTGAATGTGCTCAGGCCTGGGTCTAGGCTGTAACAGGCCCTGTTTGCCAGCTCTTGTTTAGGCTCAGTACGAGGAGGAACTTTATTATAGGGCCTAGGATGCTCTAGAATTTCTTACTCATAGGATTTTTAAGGGTAATTTCAGCCTTTTCTAGTTGTCTTAAATCCATTTTGGAAAATTCTTGTTTAAAAGGAGTTGAAATTAAATAGGCCCAGAAACAAAACCTACAGACATTACAAAACACTATATTATCATATCATCCCTCATCATTTTTACTCTCAAGTCACAGGAATTGCAAATGCTGGCTTTGCATGCCAGCTTCTCTGTAACCACCTACCAGCACTCACTCAGGGCCCACTTGCTGTAAAGCTCACATTCAGCCCTCCAAAATGAATGTAAAGCTTCATAAACATGATTTCTCCTACATACTTACAGTACAGAATCCTTGTTAGTCTTATAAACTATGTACATCTTCCAAGCAGAAGGTAAAGGCAACCTGTAGTGGCCACTGCTGCCCAAATTAATAGGAAAAGGACAATGTTGTTTTCTTTACATTTCTGACATGACACATCACAAAGAAATGCCAGATCAGGGTCAAATTACACTAAGCTGCACTGTGCTTTTTGGTCTTGTGATGTGACGTAAGCTCTTACAAAGCAATGAAAGAATTGTAATGTAAAGAAAGGCTTTTGAAAGATCTGCTAGAAGGAATTAATTGTTGAGCATGGGAAGAAACTAAGTGGCTGGTGTTCCCCAAGAGCTAAGTGCTGGCTCCAAGCAGTGCTCCAGGGTTGTGCCCTGCTGGAATGAACAGACCAACCCACATATCCCATGTCAGCATCAGAGGCCACCCAATGCCACTGGAGAGTGCCAAGTGGCTGGAGGGGACTCTGGTGCCCAGCTGTTTGGGGGTAGCTGCAGTGCAGAGACCATGCAGCCCACGCTGTCCTCAGGCCCCCTGACCATGGGGACTCCATTTTGTTCCCTCTTTGGGTGACTCAACCCTGCCCAATTCCATGCTTTTCTTTGCCAGCAGATGATATCTAGTCACTCAGGTTGGGTTAGCCAAGGCATTCGTCAGACACAGACAAACAGGAGAGAGGCAGCAAAACTGCAATGCTACTGGCACAGCAGGATAATAAGGAATGAAATAGAGGCCTTGCATCCTTTCCCACCCTTTTTACCCCTCTTTACCTTCAAAGCCAAATATCTCAAACCTTGTAGATTCTAAACACTATTACAGCTGGAGTGGCTCAGGGGGACTATGAGACAAGAAAATGTAAAGGAATCAAAGAAAAGGCAGGTGAAAGTCAGGCAGAAGACAACAGAACTAGGCAGAAAAGAAAGAATAGTGAAGGTGAGGAGAAAAATTACAGAAAGAGAAGGGACAGGATTTATCCATAGTAAAGGCTTAAAAAGTAGATATTTTACACTAATTTCCTACAAACTAGAGGGTAAGGTGAGAACCAAACATGGATGACAACTGTATTTTTGAGCAATCACTGCAGTCCTGGGTTTAGAAGAGTTACTCTTGAGATTCAAATAAAATCTTTCATTCTGTACTATGTGTGTTTTCCTTAATTTTTTAAAGCACTCTACATATTTCACCACTTGTGGGAGGCACTTCTTAAAGCAGGGCTTCACATGCAAAGGATGGTAGCCCTGCCCTACACAAGTATTGTGTTCACAGTTCTGGAGGTTATGATGTTTATAGCAGCATTACTGGGTCTTTAGGTGTGGAGGCAGAACTTGAGAGAGAGAAGGAGAAGAATTCTTCTTGAAGAAGAATCAGAAAATCAGCCTGGACAGAAACAGATGCAGATGATAATGGCAAGAACTCTTAGTACAAACCCAGACAAGAACATTTATTAAACCTAATCCTTGTAATACTCTGCATGTACTAAAGTACACTTACTCTTATGGGATTTCAGGAAGGAAGAAACCCCAACACTCCTCATGCATTCTGGGATTCAGCCAGTGATAATGGCTGGAAGTATATGGAAGAGAAAATTTCCTTCTTCTACTTGCACCTTCCATAATCCCTACAGTGGCAAATCCATATTTGGAAGCCTGTTGGACAAGGTTTTTTAGAGTTGTTTTATCTTTAGCAAACACTACTCTCTTTCACAGAATTTTAAAAAATACCATAGTTCCTTCATGTGTTTTTAGATTTAGTTTGTTTTGCTCTTTGTTTTGTTTAAACAGAAGTGTTTGTTTGCAACTGAGCATTCAAGAGGCCATTAGAAATATCCCATGTGACAGCACACTGCAACTCCACAGTTCTGCAAGTCTACAGCACAGAGATTAACTGACACTAACCACTTCTGTTCTCCAAACTTCCCATTTTATAGATCCTTTCATTTTTCTACTAAGTCATATCTTCCAAGCCTGTTGATATGAAATGCTGTTTTGCCATCATGCTCCCATATTCATATTGTTTCTTTTGAATAGCTGTAAGTTTTCATTACAATTATTATGAAAATGAGAACACAATTTGAAGCTAGCCAGCAAAAAAGCTATGTGTTATTGCACCCAGTGGGTCTCACTGTTCAAACTTCTTCCCTAACTAGTTAAGATGTCTGAGATATTTGCTGAGTGTCTTTTCTCTTTTTCAAGTTAGCTGAATATATTGGTTTGAAGTTTTGATGCACATTTACAAGATGGGATTCACAGGGTTTGGGATGTCATTACGTGGTAGGCATTAGTAAAATTACTTCTTTTCTCTTTTCTTTTTTTTTTTTTTTGGCAGTATTCCTTGTAGAATTTTTGCTGTTTCAGTCTATTTCTCAAAACCAAATATTGACATGACAATTGCAGGTTATAACCTGCAACAGGATATATTATTCCACTGCACTTGAGGAATAGCTCACAAATCAAAGAGCAAATGGAATTTGGAACAGAAAGAGAACGTTGCCTCTTTCAAGTAATACAGCTCTTATGAGTTCTGATTCTCCATAAACCCAACCTTCACATCTTCCATGGACTACCTTCTGGGTTTTTTCAGACTAACTCACAGCAACTGTCTGAAAAGCTCCTTTTCTTATTAAGGAAAGTTTACATTTTTCGTCTCACATTCTCAGAGGGAAACTTCTGGCTGAAGCATCATACACACCAACAGGGAGGCTGGAGGGCTGCCATCTCTGCTCCCCTTTACAGGCCAGGTCCCCATTCTGCCTGCTGCCTTGGATGGCAAGTCCTGCTGCGCCAGCGGAGCCCTGGGTGCACGGAGCAGGGTGAGCTCCCTGGTGATGGTGCTTGGGGTTGCTGGGCCGCTCAGCCACACGCAGGATCCACAGGTGCCCTCGAGAGGTGGGCAGCATGGTGGCCCACGGGGCTTCCCGGCTACTCTGTGCCATGCCCCTTCCCTGCCTCAGCCGTGTTTCTTGAGCACCCCACCGCAGGCAGAGAGCGGTCCTGGCGCTGCCTTGCCCTGAGTCAGAGCTGAGGGCCCACGGCCAGCTCGCCATCGTGTCCCTGCATGCCTGGCCTGCTCTTGGGGAAGACGGGCAAACGCAGCGCGCCGGAGCTCCGGTCTGTCCCGCATCCCAACAAACGAGCTCATTCCTGCCCACACAGCCAGATCAAACAGCGCTCAGGAAACAATCTGGGCTCCATATTAGCGCTGGGTACCACCGCCGCCAGAGCAGCGTAGCGGGGCGGGGGAGCTGTGCTTCTAGCACATTCCGATTGACAACAGCTGGTACGGCTCCGCTGCGAGCAGCTGCCTCTGCCGCGGCCCCGCTGCACTGCCTCGCTCTGGGCAAAGCTTTGTTTTGGCTAGCCACGAGTTTGTTGAGCTTTCTTGTGCTCAAGTCTCACACAGAGACTTTCCCTTTGCCCACGGCATGTGACCCTGCCAACTTCCATCCCCAAAACGAAAAACAGCAACTTTAAAAAAAAAAAAAAAAGATAAAAAAATTTCAAAAGTAAGGTTAATTAACCTCAGGTCTGTTCACAGCAAAGCAAGGCTGCCGTGGATAAGTAATAAAAATAGCTTCTCAATAGTCCTTGTGTCTGTCAGAGTCTCACTCTGTGATCTTTCAGTCAAAACCATGAAAGCAGGAGGGGGAGGAGAGGCTGATTCGTTACTGTCCTTTTCTTGTGCGTGTGTTCCCAAGGCTGCCTGGCTCTGTCCTTCAAATCATCTCCACCAGTAAATCATTTAGCTCAACCCGTCACTCTCGGCCATTGTGAGGAGACAAAAGCTACCCATTTAACCCCAACCATAGCTGATTCACGCGGTGGGGAAGGCAGGCTCACAAAGGGAGGCTAGCAGGGAAGGTGGCAGTTGGGTTGGATTTCGTGTAGACTGATGCTGGTTTTCCCTCATTTTTTTTTTTCCCCTTTTACTTTTTTTTTTTTCCTCCCTTCCCCTCTGTTATTTTAAATTAGCAGCACCTCTCATACTGGGATTGTTTTTTGAAGACCATGTGTTTGTCAACAGAGCTGTTCTGCTTGAGTAATTTGACCCCAGCCTGGCTTCAAAGGTTTGAAAGGGCAAGAAACACACATATCAGCATACATCTATTACCCCTTTCACCTGGACAGCGTCTTGGACCATTTTTGTTTCTTAAGGAAAAAAAAAATGTGGTAACAAAACATCCAATTAGTCACAGGGAACCAGAGCTATTTCAGTCAACCAGCTATTTGGGGAAATCTGCACTGCAATTATCAGGTTCATTTCACCTGAAGTATTGCTCTAAACTGTCAGCTAAAACCTTGAATCATAACCTCTACCCAAAGTCTGCACCTCAAATGGGTATCTCTTTAGTTGCAACAGGTTGTTCTCTCTGCCAAGAAATCAATCTGCCCAGATATTTTAAAATTAAAAATTAGTCCTTTGACATAGAAATTGACTGTTAACACTTCTTTCCCATAATGGCCTGGGCAAAGTTTAATCTTCACGTAACACCTCTCACCCGTGAGCAACAAAAGCCCTGAGAAACTAAACAGGTCATCAGAGAGCAACAAATTAACATTGCTGATAGTTAAATAAAATGCATGGAGAAACCAAGCAATACTGCAGATGGATCCAAGATTTATTCCTTTCCCCCACCAAATTCCAGAATATCCCTGGTGAGCACAAATCTGCCATGAAGCAAGCTGTAATTTATATATAAAACATACTTGCAAATATCCACACTTTTTATTTCTAATGATACTGTTGTTAATCCAGTGATTCAGTAACTACCAACCAAGTGTGGTGCAAAGACTCACAAACACGAAATATGCCATATCTGTGCTCCTCCAGGGATATTTCTGATTTTTGTTACACATGTGAGATCCAATAAATGACTATGTACTATACATTTTTGTAATCTTTTTAATGTGCCTTTTAACAACAAGCAGTTCAGGATGTGGTTATTGCTCAGTGTGTTAGACATGTTTATTCTCCTGTTGGGCATTTAAAATGCCTTAAGTCCTCTTTTCACTATGAATTGTGTGTCAAAATGTTGGTTTGGATATCAAATTCTCTCATAACCCTGTCATTAGGAAAAGTCTTTGTCCGCCTGAGTCACTCTTTTGATTCCTTTGTTTTGCTTTTTGTGTTCCCCTGACAGGTCTATCCTACACCTTTCTATAGCTAGCAGGGTAAAGCAGAGTTGGGAAAACATGTTTTGCATTACTGAGTTTGCAGTCTCACTGTAAGCTTTCTCACAGATTCCTCTTCAATGGAGGGTGGAGGGGTGGGGGAGAAAACATACTTTTCCCTGAGACTGCAGAGTATGTGAATTGTCTTCTCTTTCAACCTATGGGGCAGTCTTCACAGATTTCAACACAAATGGAAGAAATATCTGATTTCCCATTCCATCTGGATTCAGTTTCTTTCTTCCTCTTTGTATAGTTTCTTAGAGACATTATGGAGCTCACTGGAGGGGCTGCTTACATACTGCTATGGCAGTGCTGGGCATACTGCCAGAATTTCACTCCAGGAGGCTGCAACAGGAATCTTTAATTAACTTGAACCAAAACACTGAATGGCAAAGAACAAAGGAGTGGGGCTGGAGAAGGAGAGGAGGAAGGGACAGAGCAGAAAATAATGTTTCCCATACTAAAATCTCCATTTTTGGTCATGGTAAGACATGACCATAATGTCGCCTTAGACATATTTTAAGAAGCATAGGTAATAATTCCCAACTCCTGTCTTATTCAGTAAATTTTGCCTTTCTTTCTGCTCATGGAATTAAGACCTCTGATTGACCTTTGTTCAACTGACAGAATTCTCTTGACCCTTGCATGAACATACAGTTTGATTTCGTATATCCTCTATAATGCCCAGCATTCTACATGTTAGAAGGCTGAACCTCTCACATCTTGAGCATTGCAAAACTGCTCTGTAATGTTGCAAGAGCACAGGAGCTCCAGACGCCGAACAAGATCCCACTCTGCACGGCATGGTACCAGCATGGTATGTCCCTGTTCTCAAAAGTTTACATTCTAAGCATAAGCAAGAATTAGATACAGACAGATGAATAACATAACCACTTACTGAAAGAGCATTGTTCATTGTTGTGAAATGTTTTCAAAACAGAATGGATAATGTTTCACACTCACTTTGCAGAAACATAGAAGATGCAAAGCAGCAGAAAATCAGGCCTGAAATACCTTTCTCACTTGAGCTCAAGGAAATGAGATGAGTGGTTTCTTTGCTGTTCATTTTCTGGTTAAATATGTGTGCAGAATAATTACTCTAAATGCAACACTAATGGTGATTTCATGCATATTCATTCAAGTGAGTTTGTGATGGAGGCTCTGGTACCGTTCTAGCTAATGAGGCACAGTTGCTCAAATATTTGTAAAAACAAACATAGAAAGGACTCGTACATGCTCAACATGAACTTATTTACACATTCAAAGGAATATTCCAGGGTGAACTGATTTGCCAGTTGGTGGCTTGGAGTGTATTATATTTGCATCTTCTGGCTTAATGACATCCTAAAAGAATCCAGTTTGTGGTATCTCTGATGCGAACCAGCACATGGTAGCTGGCAGCAAGCAAGGGAGTCCTTAAAAGCACAGCACTGACCCACACAGAAACACTAATGTCAATGTACCCAAATTCCAAGGAATTATTTCATCCTTCACAGCATATATATATTTTTCCCCTCCTAAATTTTCAAAGCAAATTAAAAACCGAAAAAAAAACAATCTTCACTCTCCTGTTTTAAACTGATGTTTGGTACTGCTGCCTAAATATTTATGGGAAAGAAATCACATTTCACTGCTCTGTGAAGCAATCATGTACTTACTAGGTACACTTTGAAAACTTGACATACAAATGACTTCCAGAATCCCCTCAAAACAGAAATTTCCACAAATGCCCAAAATTGTGTCATGTTAGGAGCACCTGCAAAAGAATGTAAGAATCTTTAACGTGAATATAATATCTTTGATAAGACCCTGCTCAATTTTACAGAGATCAGGGGGCCTGGGATAAATTGAAAATGCCTTAGAGAAGTCTCTGAATTTTTTTCGCAGCTACCTTCTTTGGAAGCCATAATACACAGAAAGCAGACTTGGGGAGCTATTTGTAATATATCTAAGTTTTTTTCTTATTTTTTTAATCTATCTAATTTATTTATTAATAACTATACATATGTATCTATATCTATTATATCTATAACCTTTCTATGACTAGTTTGATTGACCTAACTTAAAAAGAGCACTGCATGAGCTGTATAAGGACTGCATTTAGACTGAGAATCCAGTTTACAAAACAAAATTTCTATCCATCAAAATACAAATTCTGCTCTGAGGTAGAGTATCTTAACTACAGAATAGCTAATTCCAAAACATACAATTAAATTTAGTGGCATAAGCAGCGGAATTTCTCTTCCAAGTTTTCTGTCTCTAAATATATTTGTATATATTTGTGTGTGTGTGTGCATAGATAGATACATATGTGGAAAGATAAATAGATAAATAATCTGATAAAAGACACCCAATGTGAAACTGAGCATGATTATTGAAACCTGTGAAGAACGAGCATGTTGTTCTCCACCTAATCGGTAGTTTGCTGGCTCATTCTGGATTACATATGCACTAGAATCTGTTTTAAACATTTAAAGATGTTATATATATATACAACAAAGGCATCATTAGTAATTTCTGGCCTTGCTCTGGCAGATGGATTGATTTTAGCAATATAAACCAATCTTTCAAGGAATATAGTCCAACTTAGAGGTTTCTGTGAAATCTTGCGTTTATATTTACATTCTTAAAAATACCAAAATGAAAAATGGTTTGAAATCCAAAGTGACAGCAGAATAAAACCTTCTGAAATCCCTGATCAGGATTCATTCCTCATGTAATAGATTCCACTGACAGTAGAGATAGAGCTGAGGCAAAGTCAACTCACATTATTTTCATGTGACAAGTAGCCTTGATCATTTTGTGCTGATTTTTAATTGCATTGAGTGTTCACAATTAAAAGCAAAATTATTGATAAAATTATTGATTAACAACCTTTCACTACAAAAGTGAATGTGGGCATTCTCTTTCACATCAACTTCCATTGGAATTTAGCAATTCCCTTTTCTAATGAAAATTAGGCTATTTTGAGCGACAAATGGCTGTTGGAAATACTGAATACGTGCAGTCACAATAAAAATAAAGTTGCCATCATTAGAAATGTAAAAGTAATAAAATGCCTTGGCTCAAAAGAGATCACATAATGGGAAGACTTTTTTTACCAGCTGACATATCCCCATGCTCAGCAAGATTTTGTTCCATAGGAGCTGCTCACTGGTGTGCCAGTACTGCTTTCCAGTTTGCTTTATGACTACAATTCCCACTAGTTTCCAGGCATTTCTAAATGAGGCCCAACACTTCTCTACATTAAAGTTCTGCCTTACATCAGACTCCAGCAATTTTCACTTTAAAAAAAAAAAAAAGGAAATATCTGAGAATTCTCTTAGAGCAGAATTTAAATTAAATCTCCTTATTAACGATGTATGGATTTCTTTCATTGTTTAAGAGGCCTGTGAGCAGTTGAAAGAAACAAGAAGGCTTTTAGTAATGGGCACTAACAGCACCATTGTCCTTGCATGGAAGCTCTTGGCCATTCAATGTCACAGGGTCAAAAACAATCCAAGCTCCCACACCAAAGCAGTGTGTAGAAGGCCACACAGACCTCACAACACTGATTCTTTAGAGCTTGGGTGGGTTTCTGTGAGTGATGTGTTAAGTCCAGCACTGAAAGGCAAATAAATTAATTTTTAATAAATTTTACCATCATTCAGTCTTCCCAAGTCCACTTTTGATTTTCTGAGTTAGGCTAGAACCAGTTAAGTGTGAATTAGAATTATTGTAAGATAGCCTTCTCTTCTAACACTTTTTCTTCTGGCACATTCTCTGTCAAGCACTGGGCAGGGTTACTGCCTTGCAAATAATAGTGATAGAAATCATGGAGGTATACAAAGCAGGGGAGGGGGAGAGAAACAGGACTAGGAAAGGAATTTGTTTGACTTCATGAACCTTGTGAACCGTTGTATTTAATTGCTAAGAAAATATTTGAGTCTCTTTTAATCTGCTTCTCCTCTTCTTTTCCTGCCTTCTGCAACATGACCTGGATGGATGTTTTAAGTTGCAGATGGCAGTCAAGGAAGTCTCATGTACTTCAGAGGGAAGCTAACAACATATCCCTACAGAACAGATAAATAAAGTTCTTCATTTTGCTGCATTTTATCAGCCACAATTAATATTGATTGATATAGCTCCACAATATGTACAAGTGCTGAAGCATGGAATTGTGCTGTCACAAGGCACAGAATTTACAGTGTTTTGTTGTTTCAGTGAAAAGAATGAAAACCTGAGAGCCCAAGAGTTGCCAATATACCAATATTATAAAAACTTCTTCTCAAAAAAAGCATGCTCATTCTCACTGTCAGAGAAAGGTGATAGGATGAGAGAAATTAAAAGCTTCTCATGCACAAAATACTCATCAATATTGCTATTCTGAATGCATGTAGAACATAGTGCTATTTTTCTGAAGTTTACCTTCTCGTTCATGAAGCTTTACTTCTGGCCTGGCTTCACAACTGCAGCAAGACTTTCTTTTCAGTCTTTACTATTACCCTATCACAATCTTTACCACATGAGTTTGAGAGAGTTTTTCTTCCTGAGGGTTCAGAGATATTACTCTAAACTAATTTTTCAATCTCACACCAGAACCACACAGGAGACATTCGGAAGAAGTGGGAGCAAAGTTGGTAACTGAGGACTTCTATTTTTGACTGATGTTTTAATGCAAAGAATATTTACCTCGTGTTTTGAGTGAAACTAATGGTAAACCACAGCAGTTCTGTTAGTGTTTTGTACAGTGATGTTCCTAGATGAAGTGAAATTTCTTTGTGAGGGGGCTAACAATACTGCAGGGGGCCATCTTGCTTCACTGAACTGGAACATCCAGTCTTTTGAGAACACTCACACATTAGGTCCTAAGATTACTCTCACTATAGCAACCCCTTCCACTACAATCCTTTTTTCCCCCCGATCCTGTTTTTTCCCTTTTAAAAAGACAGCGTTTTATAAATTAACTCTGCTGCTACCTATTATTTTCAACACCTTCTATCCTTTCTCTTCCTAAACCTCCTTCCTATTGCACCCAGTTTCAGCTGGATTTTTCAATGTTTGGCTGCTGCACTTTAGTTTTTATAGAAAGTTGTTTTTTACAGAACAGGGTGTTGCTCTTTGTCCTACAATACCAGTAAAACATCAAAGTAAAAAATTCAGAGCAACTCTTGATCACTTTAATTCTCACTTTCTGTGTGAACTAGGCTTTGTCTCTGTAAGCCTCTAGTCGAGTGATAAGGCAGTTTTGAATGAAAAGTTGACCCTGTATGAATGGTTTCAGTCTCATATATCTGACAAAACTGCTGCACTATTGAAGGTAAAATTAATCAGGGTAAAATTAATCAGCTGGTTGGTATAGGAAAAGAGAAAACCTAAATATCAATGAACAGCTGCTGTGTCTCCAAGTAAGAACACCTGAGACAGTAGCATGACTGAAACCTAGGGAGTAGAAAGGAGGTCTTCAAGCAGTCTTTGAAAGTCCAAAGAAAGCTGTTTGAGCCTGACCAGACACATGGAAACTTCAAGGCTTGTGGATCCAGTACTCATAATCCAAATTCAGCTGCCTGCTGAGTGGAGGAAAAGAGCCTCAGCTTGCATGAAGACTTACTTGCAGTTAGTCAGATCCACAGGGGCAGTGAAGGGTACCTGTCCTGAATATTACTGTTCCTGAATATTAGTGATCCTTCAGTCCTCAGAGATTCTTCAAAGGCAGGAAATGGGACAGAGAACACAATTTATATTCCTGTTTCTATTTTTGGCACAGACACACAAAAAGCCTATAAGAACATATTTATAGCAAAACACATTAGGTATAGCCTGAGAAAAACATAAACTGGTTATCACAAAAGGTGAGCTACACTGTAAGTATTCAACACAGTGCAGTTTATCCAAATAAAGATTTATCTTTTTTCTGACTTTTCCAGCTGACAAGTGAAATCCTGCTAAGAAAAAGTGTCAAAAGAACAAGCCAGACATGTTTGGAGCAGTGTTTGTTTTAACTGCAATAGATGATGCATGTCTGACCCAAGCACAGAAAGCAAAAGTCTAGGTTGTGCAATGCACCTAAGAGGGTTTCTAGACCTCAGTTACTGCAGGAAGGGAGGGCCATTATCTTAGTGGTGAAGTCTGTTTTTGTCCCTGGAGAAATGAAAAAATGAGCTAGCCAACTACATATGAGCTGGATTTAGGTTGCCTACCCTTGACTGGGTGTTGACAGAAGCTGGGAAAAGAAGGAGGAGGCTTTCTTGGCTTGAATTGTATGTCCTGCCAAAGCTATTTTGAAACTAAGTTGGAAATTTCCTTACGACACCATATGTGATAACAAAAGTGACCTTATAGGCAAAATATTTTACTTGCTGCTTCAGAAACCCATACAGCTGTTCTTATAGCTCAGTGTAAAGAAGAAAAGAAAGAGAGAAAGCAGTGTATCATACTCTGCAGAACTGCACAATGCTACGAAGGTTTAAAAATATTTAGTCATTCATCACTGATATGCAGTATATCAAGACACCTTGGATAAAATACCTAGCAGATTCTTCATTTCATTCTTCTTTTATGTGATTTTTTTTATGCCATCCTCCATCAAATTATTGAAGCAACAGAAATGGCCCATTTAGCAAGAGCAATACAGTCTATTTTGGGGCCAGTAATATTTAACTGAAAAGTCTCATTTGCAGCAATAATTTTTAAGTCATTCTGTAAATGCAGGGAGTATTTTCCACATTACAGCTTCTTCTTGTCTCACATATTATATTGCCTGATCAGGATATCCCTGCTCCTTTTCCACAGGAGCAGTGCTCTGAAATGAGATGGTACATCTGGCTCAGGAGCTGGGGGTCCCTCCGCCAGCGCAGCCCAGAGTGGCAGGAGTGGGGGATACACAAACACAGACAAGCTGCCATGAACCCTACCCATCCCCAGCACCATCCAAAACACAGCTTCATCAGTCCCTGGCACAGGCCATGGATATTAAATTATTGTAGAGCTGGCAATGGCAAACACTTGTTGCTTCCATGTGAAGAACAGCTCGGTGGCCTCAAACCATTTCCTGAAAGAGAACCCACACAGCACACTGGGCAGTCTAAGGGCAAACTCTAGGATGTTTATCACTGTACAGAGTGATTTATCTATTAACCCTAGGGACAGTCCCTGGCAGGTGACACTTCAGCGGTTGGAAGGGCAGTGTGAGTAAACTTGTTGCCCTGCACTAGGGCCTGTTTGGTACTGGTTCTGTGAGAGAGGTGCCACTGTCAATGTTCAGAGAAAGAAATGCTAACACTCCAGTCAATAAAGGCTGCTGGTGCCAGAGTCAGGCAGCTTTGGTCAAGCACCAAACTTTCACCCCAAGGGCTTCCCTCTATGTCTCTAAAACAAAGGAAAGTGAAATGAAAGCCAGAAATCCCAACTATATAGCAGTGCATTATGTGACTAAACCAGCTGCTGCTCTGATACTGTTATTTCTGTAGCTCAGCCTATTTGGACTGAAGGAAGAGCCTAATTCTTCCTACCAAAATTCTTGCTTTTGATAGCTAGACAGGGCAATATATACTAGCATGATACTCTTTAGCCCTGTGAACCTACACAAATATAATAGGAACTCTGAGCTGCCAACAATATATAATGGCTGAAAAAACATTTACTATTTATTTACCCCTGCTAGCAAAAAAGACTAGTGGGAGTAGTTTGACTAACTCTATTATTTAACTACTCTTTCATTAGGTGCTTAGTTACTTTCAACACTTCCAAAAGTGCAGAAAGTTATTTACCAAAGATTCAAGCTTCAGCAAAGGTGCCCTCCAGCCCTGAACTTACAGCTATTCATGCACTAGTGTTTTAATGAAAACCAGGCAAGTATCTAACAGGGTTGGGGTGAGGCACTTGTGGGGGAGGTTTATATTAAAATGCAATACAGCACCAAAGACAGCGATAGAGACTAAACAAGAGGAAAGTCTTCTCTCCCTGCACTCATTTAGCAAGCACATGGAAATAATTGTTGGCCCAGAGACACATATCCATAATTCCCATTGTGCTTTGAGAGCCAGCACACCAGCCCTGCGCACCCTTACAGAGCACAGAGAGCATTGGAATGCAAATCCGCACACCAAGCATCGGGATTTGCGTAGCCAGCACTCTCACAATGAGCAACATTATCAATTAGAACAAGGCTCCCAGACCAGGTCAGCAGCCATGGAGCTTGCAGGAGTTCATCAGCATGGGAAAGACTTGTAAGCGAAGCAGCTCTCCTGTCTTTAAAATAACTGATTTACTATTCATGTCTAATGAAGCCTGAGTTTAATTCAGTGTGCTAAAATAAGGAGATGCTTGTTGAAGCAAGTCAGGGCTACTCATAAAATTCAATAATGTGTTGTTGATATTTTGATAGAGATTAGTTTTTAAAAGTTCACAGATAGTTCAAATAAAATTTTGTGTTGCTTTTGACTAGGTCATAACATGACCAAAGCCAAGAAGTTTCTTCTAAGAGCTGACTCAAGGAACCGAAGGCTCAAACTGTGTGCCATGTCAAGTTCTTTCTCTGCCCATGAGCCAGACCACATGAGGTGACAAAAGCAAGTGGGTAGGTGACAGGGCTGGGGATGCTCAGCTCCTGCTGGGAAACAGCCTGTCTGAGCTTTCCTCTTTTCCCACCACGTATGGATGACAGCCAGCAGTAGCTCTCCTTCTCCATCCCCAACGGCACTGCCTCCCTACTGCTTTCTGACCCCACATGCTGTGTGTCGTGGCTGCACTGGTAACTCACAGATCAGGCTGCCTGACATTGTGAGAGAGAAAAAAGACAAAGTTACTAGAAAATTAAGTGCCATGGACCCAGCTACATGAATCAAAACATAAAATGCCACAGGTCTTGATCCTAGACTCTTGCTCAAGGCAAGCAAGACAGACTGTTTTATCATTTAGATTCAAAATCAAACATTTAATAGACTGAGGTCGAATTTTGGCTTGGGGGCATGGAAGGTTACTGCTTGGATTTGAATCAAGGTTCTGGACAATACTCAAATGTACATCCCCAGCACCAAAACACGTGGGTAACACTCAGTTAAGGGGAGTGTGAGAGTCAGCGCTCTCGCACTCAACGCGGTCTCTCAACCCGGGACCCTGCACTCACGCTGCAGAAACAGGTGACACCTGGGAGAGAACAGCAACAGTAACTAATGGAAACAGAAGAGTCATACCCAGACTCCTATGTGCTTATTTGAGGAAGAAAGAGATGCAATTACTGTGAATTTAGGCCATTAGCTCTGCAGTTTTTCTTGTTCTGGGATACAACCAGAAGAATCATCAACAAAATGGCTTTGCTAAATTCAGATTAATGACTCAAGGCAGTGCATAAACTAGATAGACTCACAGTAAGTGCATTCGAAAGGTGTCAGTGGAAGACTGGAAGACTGTTTTTCACAAAAATATCAAAATAATTCCTAGATTGACAGGGAAATAATCGATTTTTAACAAGAAATCTACTTTCAGTGCTCCTTTTCATATCACACCATTTAAAAAAATATATTGAAAACTGGAAGAAACCAGTTAGCACCATATATATATTTATATATATATCACAATAGAATTTTGAAATTACTCTACTGAACTAGGTGCATGTGGAAATATAAAAATAAAAATAAAAGTAAAAATACTGATGCTTTTTATCAGAAAACAACACAGAAAAATAATAATGTAAGGTTTTATCATCCTTCCTGACAACAGGAGAAACAGATGTCCCAATGAATGCTTCTGGTAACTTCCTAACATGGAGACCATTTTCAACAATTAAGAAAAAGCAAAAGCAATGTTCAGATATTTGATTTCTCCCACATATTTTTCCCTGATTTGCTGTTACTGCTGTTGCCTCACTCTCTAGATCACAAATTGGAATTATTTATAACTTAGAGCTCATCAGTGCTGTAAATTTTCTTGACATAGGGTTCCAAGGGATAGTTTTGCCACATCCTTCACAACCCTCTCTTATTGGTGCCGCACTATGACTTGAAGACAATAAAATAAGTAATTACTGTAGGAGAAATATTGTTGCATTTCATCGGGACCTACAAATTGAGTCACCAGTAGGATTTAGCTGTAAAAGAATTATCCCAGACCCAAAAAGAAGAGCTCTGACCCTAAAGTTGTGGTCTTAGGAGGGTATGATTGAATACACTTCAGGCTGTCAGGCTCTTTGCTCAGAAGCACTGAAACTCCAGCCGCTGGTAACATGCTAGCACCCTTACAAATGATCTATTGTACTTTCTGCTGTTTACAAACAGCATATGCAACCAACCATGTGGAGAAACAGACTAGTAAACAATATAGCTGAATGTGCTCAAGTATTTGTGGAAGAAGTCGAACAAAGAATTAGCAGTTAAAGTTCTGCTAATGATAATGCGGTTCAGTTACCTGAAATCAAAGTAAAAAAAAAAAAAAAAAAAAAAAAAAAACGCAAAGCAAACCCAAAAAAAGTCACAGTTCAGTCTGCGATTTCTTCTTCATTTCCTAGATAAAATATTCTGCACTAGACCCTTGGTGATTTACTCTCACAGCCTACATATATGACAAAGGGGATGTCAGTCCTGGAAAAGCACTTTTGTCTGGGGTTTGTCCCCTGTCTCCCACATGCAGGCAGCACAGCTAATCTGCAGCGGTGGACAAGCTCCAACTGAGCACAGTAATGCTACACCTGGCCCAAGGATGTGGAACACCTCCCCTAGAAAGCACCGAGGTGTGAGGAATTGCTGCATTCCTTCCTCGCCACAGTTTCCTTCCACTTTTTTTTTTTTTTTTTTTGTTCCAAAGGTGTGAGTGCTAACCAGCAATTTCAACTGTATGTTTTTGTAGCTTTCTAGGCCTCCTTCCACGAGTTCATTCAGAGATGACTGCTGGAATCTCTGCTGTCAGTGCACTTCCAAGGCGCTATTGTCTTCTCTAGGCTCAGTCTTAATGCCTGTGTAGACTGCAAGTCATACCAAAGGTATTTTGAGTCACTGTTTGTTTTACCAGCTATCAAAACCTTTTAAGGAGCAAGATGGGTTAAAAAAATAATGTAACGAGCCATTAGCAAGTCTTTTCCTCTCCCCCACCCCTAATCTGCAGAATAGAGACCACTGAACCATGCTGCAAATTAACTGTAATAAAAAAGGAGGGGAAGGGGGAGACAGAAAAGCAAAACATTAAAAAAAATCTACTCCGAGCTTCAGAAAGGTCATTTCTCAAAGGACTATTGACACTGGTGAGGAAAGAAAACACATCAATGTTTTTAAGGGGTTAAATAAACATTTTATAGATGAATATTAGGTGTCCATTAATACCTCTCTGTGTAGTCCACCGTAGCACCTATCCTTTAGTTATCCTGTCACCAAAATGAGGAGAGAGAGAGAGAGACACTTTCCTTTTAATTTGCTTTGCACTCTGATGGCTGAAACGAGAAAAAAAAACCAACTTTTTCTGGCTCCTTTGAATGAATGGTCAAAGGTACCTTTGCGGCTCCTTCAGAGAGCGAACTAATCTGTGACAAGTGTAGCTAATCTGATAAGGCGGCCGCATGTGCGCTAATGTGCTAATATGGGGGCTTGGGGCAGCCAGCGGCCGGGAAAAACCTCCGCTTCCTAAACGGGCCCTGGCCTGCAATAGCCCTGGCAACATATGCGCATTTTAACACCCGCTTAACAGGGACACAATGCGGGGGCCTTTGTTGTGCGACACAGAGGCGCGATTCCCGCGGTGGGAATTTCTGCCTCACAGGCGACATTCTTTCAGATGGGATGCAGGCGCTGGTGGCCTGGGACGGCCCGGAGCAAGGCGGCACGGCCTGGCAGAGAGCTTACCCGGGCCTGCCTGAAAGGAAAGCCCCTCCGCTCCTCCCTGCGCTGAAAATCTGGGAATTTCTTCCCACCGTGTGTCTTGGGTGGGGATAGGAAGAGGCAGAGAAAGGTGGGAAGGAGGAATTGGTTTAAGCATGTTGGGTCAGGTCCCTAGCCAGAATAAAATTAGCTCCTAGATTATGGTGCTTTATCTAAAAGAGAGGCTGACACTAGTTTATAATATTGTCATAGGCTCTTTTTTATGTATTTCCCTTGGAGAAGAATTCTTAAGTTTCCCACTGGAAATACTAAATTACGTTTTCTTGTCCCTCTGATTGTTTTACTGCACCCTCAGGAAAATCTGTGTGAGAGAGCATTAGCACCTTACTTTTAGTCTAGACCGTGCAATAGGGAAGAGGACTTCATGGACACTGACACCTCAAGAGACTTCAGCGCTGGTCATGGTTGTGGTGCCTCTCTGAACAAATAAATATGTGCCCCTCAGACTGCTCTGTATCCTGGTTGGTTCCCAAAGTTCCTTTGTTTTCAGATATCCCACAGCCTAATGGAAAATGGATTAAAGGGTGTGAAGCAATGTATTTCTGAAGACAAAGTCTACTCACCTAAGAGGGAGAGTTTGCTAACAACCTCTTTTGACTGGGGAACAGACCAGGGCTTACCAACCACACTCGTGAGTGTGCCTTTGTCTGCTTTCTGGTATGACTGGTGTCAAAACAGCACAGTTACTGTGAGCCTGCCCAAAGCTCCTGGACAATGAAAAAGCACAAGCCAAAATAGAGAAAATTCCATTTAAACTAAAGAGCAAAACTTTACCATGAAGGTGACCAAACACCGGAGCAGGTCATTCAGGGAGGTTGTAAAGTGTCCCCTATTTGGACACAAACCCTAACTGGACAATGTCTTGGGCAAGCTGCTCAAGTTGACCCTGCCTGACCCAGGTGGGATGAAGTGATCTGCAGAGAGCTCTAACAACCTCTGCTATTCTGACATTCTGTCTCTCCAAGAGCTCAGTGTGTTCCCTATCCACAAGTCTTTTCCAGAGTTATCTTGTTTGACTGACAACACAATGACAAAGGCAAACCAATGCCAATATTATCTCCTTTTATCTCAAACTGATGCCTTAGTTTTTAACTTTTATATTTTTTCAAATCCTGTACTGCCTACGGTAATTCTGAAGTTTCCTGTAGCTCCTTAGCTGCCACTCTCCTATGCTAAGACAGACATAACAAAGCCTCTCTGGCTTGCTCTCCAAGGACACCCAGACTGTCCTAGGCCCAAAAGTGTGAACCTTCATCTTGGGGAGGGAGGGAAAGCTTGGGGAAATTACATCATTAGCTAAAGTTTTAATTGGTGAATTTATGCTGATATGCAAATGGACTGAAATATAAAGGGGTGAAGAACTTGTGAACTGTCATCCATCTTAGCATCCACTGAGGCAGGACCCTCTGGAGCCCCAGGTTGTAACCTTTGAAGGCCTTTCAAATAAACACCTACCTTTATTCCCTTATTCCTGTCTAATCTCTGTTTCTAGGTAGCCATTTAATGCATCAAAACAATATTCCTGCTTTATCACAATACTAAAACTCCAGGGACACGTCAGCTGCAAATAAGTTCTCAGAAAAGTGCTCATCCAGAGCAACTCAGAGTCAGAGCAGGTTGGTCCAAGACATGGAATCAACTTGCTTGAGTATTCCCATAAGAGCACAGCTTTGGTTTTAAAGTTGCTGTCTTTTTAGCCTTCTTCCATTTAAATCATATACCCACATCAGCCACAGACAGCAGAGCTGAAAAAAGTGAGATTTGTCAAATACTGAGTACTGTGTTTGGGACACATGTAAAACAATATGATCCCAGCTACTCAACTTGTACGATTTTTCTCAGCTCTCTGAAAATATTGGTGAGCAAGAATAACTGTGGCACGTTTCTAAATATGTAAATGGACAAATCTTATTTATTCCTTTCCACTTTGTTGAATTCAGCAATACTATTTTATGTTTGAGTTTTGAAGGCATAACAATTGACCCCTACTGAACAGTGACGACGTTTCCTCTCAGAGGAAGTCCTGAGGGAAGGAAGGTCCCGCATAAACAAACTTCCACTCAGTACAATAGAGCAGCCCACGAATGTGACCATTTTTTCAGGGCATGGGTGAGGCTGACACTCTTTTCCTGCTCATGTAGTCCAGGGCTTATCGCAGTCCTGTTTCCCTGTAGTTTAAATGCTTGCACAGCTTCTACTTCATTTTTATTTTTCCCCACACAGTGCAGATGTATCCCATTTTCCTGTTGCTGTGGAACACAGCCACAATTTCCAACCATGTTACATAAATGACCATCTGTGGTAAAAAAAAAAAAATGCTGATGCACAAGATTGCAGTGTGAGAATTTTAGCTAGCTAGCAAAATTTAGGCTATTAATACTTCTGACACTTCCTGACAATAAAGGCAAAATGCACGGTTCCCTCTGTTTTAGCATACTGTTGTTGTATGACAGACAGCCACAGTCACTGCATATAGGCAAGAATCTCCAGGGAAAAGTTAAATAGAGCCTGGTTGCCTATGCCTAGCTTTCCTCAAGCTTTCCAGGGTACTAAAGGCAGACTAAACTAATCAAAAGTTATTATACTGATAATGAGAGTGGTATCTAATTACATGTAACTAAAGAAGAATACTAAGATTTCATTAGGATGTTTTTGGCGTCTGCGTTTGTTGGCTCCCAGAATCAGGAGTGCTGGAACTGCTGAAATCCATGGCACAGATCTCTGCAGCTAGCACAAGAGTTGTAATATAAGATGGTGGCAGTAGTGAATTGCCAGTGCTCGTGTGGATGGGTATGAGAGGAAATACAGATCCTCAGTGACTTTCACAGACACATGGGGCAGTCCCATGTACTAGAGGGGCACGAGGCTGGCGTTTTCGTGATCACCCCAAGACTGACACTTGGTGCCTCATCCTCTTCAAAATACTGTGTAGCAATCTTTTCTCTGCCTCTGACTCCTCATCCTGTGGTCACTCATCTCCCAGAGTGAGTCTCTCTTCTTTTCTAAAGTGTCACTCTGCACAGATAGCCCCAGCTCTCTGCTGGCTCCATCTCAGATTTCACTTTCCCCTACTCTCCTGATTTCTCTAAGTCCTCCTAGTTTGATTTAAAGTTCTCTTCAATACGCTTTGCTATTTTGAAACTTAAATGCCACCCAAATTAAACCTTTCCAGGATAATTGATTAAAACAGTGCATGTTTTCTCAGAGTTTTGTCTATTTTCAGCAAACATTGCACTATTACGTTTGAAATTTGTGGCAAAAGGAGAAAAGGTCTGGCACACATGCCCGATGAACAAAGTTTGTGAAACCTATGTGTTTGGGTAGCCTTAATGACTTGTTCTGATAGGCACACACAGTAATACACACACTCAGTCTTCTGATAGCCATGCCTGAAGTAGCCACACAAAATCAGCATATTCGTGCACCAACAAGCAGGCATGTGTACAAAACAGAGCTCTGGGTGTTGCATGTATCTGCATGCACTCTGCTGCTGGCTTTCTCCAATGAGCACTTTGCACTTACACTTCGTTTTCTGCTCTTACAAAACACTTTGAAAGTATCTCTGCTCACTCACACGTAGCTTCTGAGTCCTTTTAGCTGCAGCACTTGAGGACCCATCAAAGAGTTTTCAACCCTCTGTCAAAAAGTTTTTCTACTGTTACTTTCTTCAGTTGGTTTTTATGAGCTACAGAATGGGATTTTGTTCATTTATAAATAGCAGCAATAGGCAGACATCCGTTAATAATAGATTAATAATAACAAACAGTACAAGGAGCAGAGCAAATCTAGCAATCTAGAGAAAATGAATAAAAACAATGAGGTTTTTCTTTACCAGTGAAATCAAATTTTCATTCAATTTCAATTTTTTCCTTTTCTCACATATTTTTTCCTGTATGCAGGAAACTTTTGCTTTGTGGTCCAAAGAAAAGAATGTAAGTGAAAAGAACATCACATAAATATGATCACACACAAGAGAAAAGTAGTTTGAGTTTCTCGAAATTTTAGGCACATCTCTTTGCAAATTAGGCGAGATTTCCTTTGAATTTTACAGAAGTGGTTATACAAGTTTCTCCAGTTTTCTCAGTAGCCACTGTAAACTGCTTGTCATAACCTTAAGAGATTCTGAGAAATCAAAGCACCTACAAAACCACTGCTTTGGTATTATTTTGAGTAAAAGCAAACATTCTCAGTATGCAGGTCTGGAAAAACAATGAATGCAAATGACACATTCAGCCATTCACTTTTAGTTCAGAATGCATGTTTTTCTGCCAAAGGACTGTACATGGTATATAATCCTTAGCTCCTTCAGGATTTTAATCTGCCGTGAAGCATGTGGTAAAAAGGTAAGTGTTCTTTAGAATCATTAACTTGCCTAAAGCAATGTGGATGTTCTTTATTTCTTTCTTGAAAGACAAAGAGCATCTGAAAGTAGTTAACAGACCAAACCCTTTAGTTTGCTGAGGCAGCAAGAAATGAACCTGGAAATGTCCCTGCAGGGCTGAGCTTTATGTTAATTAGTCAATTCCCAGGGCAGTGCTTGTATCGACAAGAGTATGTTATTGTTCTGTTTCCTCAGTACCGAGAATGTAAGAGAACAACATATAACTTCATTTATTTATCATCACCAGAAGCATCAGGGGGATTGTGCTGTAGCAAAGCTACAGCAGACAGAAAAATTGCAGAAACCCCAGTTCTGTTCTTGCTCCAGCGAGAGAACAAAATTGTCCTTTTAATGCAATGCTGCTCACTGCAAAAGGGATTCCTTTCAGAATATCAAAAGTCTTAGGTCAAACTCTACCTTGTAAAAAGCCCATTCAGTGGCATTCATGAAGAGTGGGGCTTTTGAAAGTACTGGACTCACCCTGCTCCTGGTGGTGTGGGAGGGAAAGAAAGCCACCAGAAGGCAGCCCAGAAGAAAAGTAGCTGAGGATTTGCTTTCTTCTAAGGGAGTTGTGGAGCGGCTCAGCCTGGAGGGCATGGCACTGCTGGTCACCACGAGTCCCAGCCAGGACAGTGCACTGCCCAGCAGTGTCCAGCCAAGCTCTGGAAATGCCTGGTGAGGCACCAATCACTCATCCTGCATTATTGTGGCCAGCTCCTGGAAACATAACCATGGTATGGGATTTTAGACACAGCTGAGGACCTGCTGAAGACAGCACAAACTCTGTATAATTCTGTCCTTTGCAGTGTTGTTTAGCTCTCTCCATTGCATTTGCTGCTGGGATCAGCTCGCATGCTGAACAAGGGATGGGGAAATTGAAAGGGGAAATGAGAAACTACAGTAGAGCTCCAGAGTAAACCCAACTGAAAACAGAGTCTTCATAGAAAAAAAGTGATTTTTGGGTAAAAGTTGACAGATGCCTCCCTTCTGCTAAACCTTTGGCCTGTTAATATGTCCAGAACCACTCTCCAGCTCTGAGGATAAATGGCATTAGACTGGTCTGGACTCACATAACCAGCCCTCCTCTTTGTACTTAAACCCATTTGCCACATCAGTGCTACCTCTTGGGAAGATCCTTAGTTCCACAACAGTCACCCAAAAAAAAATTAAGTCTCTCACTGGTAGAAGCTGGAGAGTACAAGACAAAACTGAGCCAAAAAAGTGCGAAGAAGGAAACAGCTTTTTTGACAGTGCTCAAAACCGTCAGTTTGCCATGATAAACACAACCTTTGGAGCAGCATAATGAGATACTTTTCAGTCCATTCCACATACTCTGTCCAGAGACTGTTCTAGAAAGACCCTAATTCAAAGCACATCAAAATTCTTTTCAGTTTTCCCAGAGCTTTTAATGGGCTTTGCAGCCTAGTCTTCCACATTTGATAATAATCAGCATTTTTCCTAGAATGTACCAGAAATCTAAATAAAAAAAGTGTTCTCATAATTTTGAAATCCTCATCTGGATCTGTTTCTGATTTTAAAAAAATTAAATTCATTTTTATTTTGCTCCAATGAGTACATACATCTTTGGTTATAATAACAGAAAGCAGAAAAAGATTTTTGAGGTGATATTTCCAGTGATGAGTTCCAAATTTTTTGTAGGGGGTAGCATGAAAGAATGGAGAGTGAGGGCTTTTTAAACTAAAATGAAAGATAATCTAGTTTGGACATTAATTATCCTAACTGATTTCTTTTCAGTCTGAGTCCTTCCAATATATGTTCTTTCAGCTTGTGTACAATATTTAAAGGTTTGTTACAAAACAAGTAAAACAGCACAAACCCCAGCTATGTAGCCTAACTTGTTAGTCTTTCTTTCTCTTATGCTAAACAATGAAAAGCCACTTCCCATAGAACTGTGATGTGCAATATTTCTGTAATCTTAATATAATTTAATTTCAACCACAGACTTTGTGTGTCCTCGTGCTTTTCTGGGATACAATTTTCAGAGAAGCAAAATCCTTAAAAAAGTAATTAATCATCTGGTTCTGGTTACACAAATGGCCCAATTTTGTGACCTTCAAACCTTCCTCCCCCTCAAAGAAAGCAATAAGAATGGAAAGCAGAGAGACAGATTTTTAGAGATATTGAGGCTCTGGCCCCCGCTGACTGTTAAAACAATCTCATTCTGAACACAGCACAGAATATGAGCAGGGGACTCTCAATTTCTTCATGCACTTTGATTTCCTCTCATTGATAGATGCAAGCCCTTCACAATTTTACCTTTGCATTCATTACTTGTAATCCAAGCACACTTTCAAGTACAGTTTGGAAATTCCTGATTATCAGATTAAAGTTTGCAAATCAGTGTTCACTAAGGACTCCTTGAGAGCTACATGCTTTGCTCACAAACTTAAATTCAGTAGCAATGTATTACACTGCACTTCACACATAACTGAGTCTCCTCCTTGCCTAAAGCCAGTGTGTGTACAATAATGTGTGTACAATAATAAGTGTGCAATCTTCACCTTCCACACAAATCCTCAACTCTGTAGGTTGCTGATGGACACCACTGGCGCTCTACTAACTTTCCATTACATGACCCACAGAAAAGAACCACAAGACGACATAGATCTCTGGGAAGGAGTGGAGGACAAGTTCTGGGAGTGATTTACTCACCAGCAATGACAATGATCCTACCAGGCCCATTCTTGGCCCCAGCCAGGTGAAGCTTCCAGCACAGCTCCACAGGGAGGATTCAGACATGACCGAGGGAGCCCATAGCCATCACCAACCACGGCCTGGGCACGGGAACCAGATTTAAACGACGCTGAGCCAAACTGCTGGCTTTTCCAGAGTGGCAATAAGAAAATGTGTGTCCTTCCACTCACAAAAAATACCACTCGCATCCAAACACTAAACAGTTTGCATAAAAAGAGAGATTTTTCAGGCAATCCTGCTCCCCGGATACTCTGTTTCCAGACAGCTCTACTACAACTGCCGAAGGAGGAATGGGACTCAGTTCAATAGGTTCTCCAGGAACTTCAAAATTTTGTGACCTTGTATTTTCCAATGGGAAAGCAAGGAGTCACTGTTAATGTCATGCTGCACTGGGTTGTAGTTATTCCTGTTGAAATTAGGCAACAAAATACTGTGAAATAAATTGAGTTGTTGTGCCTGTTTGCATTTTAGGGGAACCAAATACTTTAAGAACCTGGTTTCTATAAATTCCAATCAAAATTAAGGTCTCTGGCCAGTGAACATTTCCTGACTGAAGAAGTTTTAAAAGATTAAAAATTTCTTCTGTAAGAACCAGTCTAAGCCTTTTAGACTAGTCTAAACAAGTCTCAAATAAAATCTTCTGGTTACCATTCCTTCAACAAGGAATTGAAATATAGGCAGTATAAGTTACTTACTCCAGGATCACATGGGAATTGACTGACAGGAGCAACAGTCAAACTTTGATCTTCTGCATCTCAAATTAGACTCACAGCTACAAGACCATGTTTTAAATTCCATCCAAGGGCTACAAACGAATCAATCTTTTAGAGCCAATCTACGTATCCTCTCTATAACCATTCAATCTGCAGCAAAACGTTAAAAAAATTATTGATGGTTATGCTACGAAACCTTCCCCTTTAATCCCATTATCAGTAATGCCATACCACTCTCACTTGTACTTGGTCCTGAACCAAGGGGATTCATTGCATGAGAGACACAGGATGCACGAAAGCAGGATGAGACCAATAGTTTCATAATTGTGCATCATAACACATTCTTTTTCTTCTTTTCTTTTTTCTCATATATTCCCTGAGTGAACTCATGCAGAGCTAAATAATCCCTTTGGGAAAGTACATACGTAAAAAAAAAAAAATCTTCTCTCCAGATGTCCATATCATTTCCAGTAAATCTGTAGACTCCTCTTTGGCATTCCTAGGCCTGTGCTTTCTCAGAAGTTGTAACATGCTTGAGTGTTGGTGACTGCCTTATTGTTTATGTGATTAGTCACTCTTGGACTATTTTAAGGAGGTGATGTATATTTTTTATAAATTTTAGATAAACTTCATTTATATTCTGATGATTGATGCTGAACAGTTATTTGGCTAATTACATTCTCTAGTATATTTTCTCCAGAATTTGAAAAGGATTCAGAACGGACAAAAGCTTTTCTTGCTGGTCTGCTTGCTTTTTCTTTTCTTCCTTTTTCTTTTTTTTTTTTGAGGAGAGGAGCTGTTGCAATAAAGCTAACAAAACTCTAGCTGAACTACAGCTTTATAATAAAGCTTGTGACAAGTTCTGGGATCTAAGCCAAAAATCAAACCAAATGTACAGTTTATGAGGGTGAAAGGTTTTACTGGCCAGTCTGGTTCTCCTCCAAAATGCCTTCATTTCACATGTAAACGTTAATAGAAACAAACAGTGGTAGTACCATTAACTTCTATTTTTGCATCACCACCTCCATGTCATGCAATAAGCCAAAGAAAGGAATTGCAAGGAGGAAATCAGGGCATGGGGGAAAAAAATCAGGAGGAAAAAAAGAATGAAACAAAAACTCTATTAGATCCCTCTCTTTGAATTCCATCTGGCCCACTGAGACTTCCTCAAAATTATTGGCAAAATGTGTTATTATTTTGGGAGGAGAAGCGGAAGGTAAAGGAAGGAAAGGGGAGGGCTCAGGCTAACTCAAAAAGATCTATAATTACAAAAAGCTGTGCTTTTGTTTCTTCCAAACTTGCTTGCATTTTTTTTTTCCAAGCCAGCATAGTGGGAAGCACACTGATTCATTTGTACATACCTGAGCGTCATTTTGTGACGAGCCCCAATTTCCCCTCCATGGTTCTGTTTAAGATAAAACCCTTTCAGAAGCCTGTGGGAGTTGTGCCTAAAAAAAGCCACAACATGAAGCAGGAGACTCCCAGGGCCCCCTTGCTCGCTGTGATATTATGCACACAGCATGTCCATGAAAAAGCACTATGCTTCCCACATCCTTCTCTGTTTCAGCTCCTACCCATTTGTTTGTTTCCTTCTCTGATTGCATCTTGTCATAAGCCCAAGACTGATAGCTCATTAAGGCAGTGGCTTTCCATGTACTTGTTTACAGTATACTACTGCCAAAAGTACATCCTTGTGTTCAAGGTTATATATCAGTGCCTTAACATGATATATTTTTAATTTTTAATTTCAGAGCTTTTCTAAGCAATTGTAAGTAATCACATGATTTCCAGCAATTATATTTTCTTATGTTTAAGCAGCTTGCATTCCCTCTGACTTCCCTGTGTGCAAAACTGGTGCTGAGTCTGTAACACCTCTCACTCTTTGGGTCACGCCAATGCTACTTCTGCTCAGCACAGTCATCTTCCCCAAGATGAGATGGCACAGAGAATGATGTGTTCTCCTTTTCAGGAGCCATTAAAACACTTATAAGCATTACACACAATCACATTGTCAAGACAGGGCATTTCCATTTGTCCATGTGCTGAAAGCAGATATAGGAACTCCAGAATTAGCATTTGCATTGGTTTTTTTATGAAAGAACTAATTGGTTCAGATCATCTATCTGAAGTCCTACATTTGCAGAAAACTGAGTATAGAGATATAAAAGATGTCAGTGCTTGTCTCTGAGATCCTGATGTCTAACTTTGGGGATCACCATAATGCAGTATTCATGTATGTTCAGAGGACAGTTGTGCTGCTTCATCCTTGCTCTAACTGGTTTCACTTCTCCCTCTCTGGGTTAACAGCATATCTTAGGGCATCTTTTCCTGGGTACTGAGAGGACTCTAACAAAACCATGCTTTCAGCAAGCTACCAAAATATATTTTGTGACAGGAATGAACTTTAAATCATAACAAAATGAGATCTTCTTTACTGACATGTCCTCATCTTGCCTTCCTTAGTATTAAATTGCTAAGTACGTGGCACTTTGTTCGCAGAATGGTTATGTCATCTTAAAAAAACTTTATTAAATCATTCAGCAGCCTGTTAGAGAAGCTGCAAAAATATTGGTGGGGTCTTCTTGCTGAAGACACTTCCCAACAGGTCTCCAGGCACAGACGTGCAGCGAGGCATGACTGCACTCACCGCCCCTTTGTGCGCGCTGATCCGAGCCCTCGCGGGTTTCACAACACACAGGGTGGCTCATGACTGACTCACATCGTGTCCACACCGCAACCAGGATGTGCAATTCCCAACAACATCTCTTTGGAGGCTTCAGTAGACTTCGCCTAGTCTGAAAATGTCTGCTATCTCTTTCAGAGGAGTTTGTGCCCCTGGGTTTTAGGAAACTTGGACCTATAGGAAAGACCTTTGTCTCTCCTATATAGGGATTTGCAGAACCTAGCTAGGAGCTTTAAATATGTAGCTACAAAACGTACAAGAGAGAGAGCAAGCAAGGGTAAATAGGAACAACTGAACCTTCTAAAATCACTGTTGCAAGCAACATTTCTTTTTGCTGTTGTTTTCGGAAGTTTTCCTCTAAAGAAAAGTATTTATAAAATATAATAGTGTGCCTGGTTTTATTGAACATAATCATTTCAGGTTTGATGCATGCAACTGACAGAGTCCATATAAAGGATTAAATTAAAGAAAGTGAGTTTAATTTAATGACCTATACCTGATACAGACTTACTCAGGATCACTTTTCATATAGTTAACAGACATACTACATTAAAAGGGTTAACTTCATTTTCACAATGTCCTCTGCTGCAATTATGACATCAAAAGCTTCTGGGAATCAACAGCAGGCATACCTTCAGTGCCAGTCTCATTTGCCACTCTGCTAGATTGGATTAACTGAATAATAGTAAATGACCCAAGGCAGGATGAAAGCAACATGTGGGAAATAAAAACAAAAAGAAAAGAAAATACTGTGGAAGGCCCGGCAGAAGCAGAAATTAATTTGCTGATTAACACTCAGATTGCACAGCAGCAACCTGGAAAGGAATGCTGTAGTGAAATCTTATAGCTCAATACAAAAGTGAGCAAGAGAAACTGTATGCATTGCTGCAAAAATTGTTTCTCAATAAATGTAATTTAACACTGCCATAGATATACAATTAAATTGTCATGTTGACCCCCAATTAAACAGAGGCAAGACAAAAAGAGTTCAAGTTTATGATGGATCATTTAGGGTTTTTGTTTTTCCCCTTACATTTAGTCATCATTTGAAATTGACCAAGAAGCTGAAATAATTTCAAAACTGGAGAGGGTAAGTGGCAAAGCCAGCTTCATGTCTACTTTCAAAAGGTGCAACTTCACATAGCCATTTACACTCGGCTAACATTGAAGGCCAAGTGGACTGACCAAAATGGATCACACCCAAAGCACAGGATTTTGAGCCAGATTGCTGCAGGCTACCAACACCAGCCAGCTCAGGGCAGTTTAGGAGCTCAAGAGTGGCAAAAGGGTGGATAACTCTCTTCCCTTCTGGCTCAGCACAGCACTGGTTTCAGCACAGTATGCTCAGATCTTGAGAACAATGCTGCTGCAGTGACATTATTGTGACTGGAGTTAGATCAGCTGACAGCAAGTGGACATGTTTGATGTAATGGAGATTTTGAATGATGACACTGTAGACTCCCTCAAAAACAGAGGAGTGGTCCAAGCCCCAAATCTCAGTTCTTGACCCAGACAGTTATAATTGGGGATATGGTTGTTACTGATTTAAACACAGATATTCAGACTTCCTGTGCTCCAAAGGTGTCTGCATATTCCCTGCAGTTCTGAGGAGTCATTTATCCTTCTGCTTATTCTATCTCAGGTGTTAGTGAATCTTGCATTCCCTTTCTATGCAATAAATTCTGTTTAAACAGAATGATTCACCTCTAAGTCCTCTGTCTTTGAAGGTCAGAAATACCTTCTAGAACTCTAACTCTGTGCCAACATCTGTCATACAAAAGACAGGTGGGAACAAATCACTGCACTGCAGCTTTGGAGAGAAATCCTTGCCTTTGAAGAGATGCTCAGCAAAGAGAGAAGTTTTCAGTAAGACCTCTCTCTTCTGCATATTTTCTGATTAGCCTGTGGTACCCCAAGAGTCTCTTACTGAGAAAGGTGACTCTACCAAACAGTGCTCATAAGTCTTTTATTTTACTGTGTAAATATGACCCTGTGAGTCAAATGCTTAAATCCCTTAAAGGATATGGACCCTACAGCTCTTGTCTGGCTGCTCAAAAGGGATCTAATTTGCCTTAAATTCAAAACAATCTATGTCTCTGTTAGCTCTCCTGGGACCTGCCTTTAGCTACAAAACTAGACTTTCTGTATAGACCTAGCTATACATATCTATTCCTTTCTCATGAGGCATAGGATCATGCCTTTTTTTCTTTTAAAAAAAAGGAAGTTGAATTTCAGTGTTACAGTGATGAGAGGATATCAATGGAAATTTTTTTTCCCTGATTAGAAAACAACTCAGGCCCCACTCTTAAAGGGACTGAGAATCCATAGCTCGACTTGAATATACTGGGAGTGATAGCACACAGTGGGTGTGAGACATACAGAAAAACACCCCTGAAATATGAGCAACTTGACAAGGTGTCAAAATACCAATGTCCTGTTTATTCCGTTTGTGCCTGTTACCTTTTCATCTCGGGCAGCTCAACTCTTCCAGCCTATGCTGGAGCGCTTTACTCACAGTGTTGAATTCCTAAAGGTTTTGCTGTTTCTCTGTTCTGATTGCCACAGGAGTGTTGATGCCAACAGTCCCCCAAGGGAAAAATAAAAGGTGTTGAACAGCAAGGCATCCCACAATCTTGTCTCATCAAGGAACTTGGGCAGATATTAAAAGCAAACTGATGCCAGAACCCATTTCTGCAAGTTAAGAAGAGGGTAAAGGTAAACCAGAAAGGTTGAAAAAGGGAGACAGAACTTAATAAGGAAATAATTAATAAGGAAAAGTTCAAGTTGCCAATATTCCACCTAAAGTATTCAGCTCAGTGTTTTCTTTCAAAATTTTGTTTAAAAAGAAACTCTAAGAGTTGAATTTATGGGGTGGGAGGGTGAAAATCCTGTTTATCAGCATTCATCTTTCTTCTTTTCTACCTCAAGGAGACACTCTTCACTTGCCCAGGACATCAGTCCACTTGGCTAGTTATTTCAGTTCTGTGGATATTCTACTGATAGCTATAATGTAGATTCCCATGCCAGATACTTGAGTTAATTAGCTCATGGGCTGCTAGTGTCAGACTTGTTTAGTGCAGGAAAAATAGCTGACAACAAATCATCACTGTGTGAGATCTTGATTATTGTTTGGATACAAACAGAAACATGTTGGCACCGCCTTACCAGTGTTTTCAATCACAGAAGGATGTTATACTGCTAACACAACAAGGCTGGCTTCTTTTACGAGAAAGGAGTGGGGATCATTGGAGGCCCTTAGTCTAGCACACTTACTATTTATTCCAACTTAATTTAGGTAATCCTATCTTCTTCTGGGTGGTCATGGCGTTGAGAGCCCAGATCCTCCGTTTCTAAAGGGGTCCCCAATAACTTATTGCCAGAAAACAGGGATGATTTCTGAGTGTGCTTGAAGTGCTATATTGGGAATCCATACTGGCAGAAACATTGACAGGATCATGGAATATCCTGAGCTGGAAGGGACCCAAAAGGATCACTGAAGTCCAGCTCTCAGCCCTGCACAGGACAGCCCCAAGTATCACACCCTGTTACATACATGCATTTCATTGCCTAGGCAGGCTAACTCAAGCACAGATCAGAATACAATATTGCTGCCTCTGTTATGTGTGATTCTCCAAATTTTTTCCTCTTTCCATGCTGCTTATTTCCTTCCAAAAGTGCCACTATGCTTTTCAAGAAAATGTACTTTACTCCCTGTAATTATCCTTGCTCTAAATCTCCCCTCTTGAGCATGATATCCCCATGAGGTACAACACAGATGAGATGCTCAAAGTCTGCAAAATACAGGATTGGAATTACAGTACAATGCAAGAGCTTTCTGCAATTCACCCCCTTGCAATTTTTCCAACTTTGGAGTTAATTTTCTAAAGGCATAGTAGTTTTAGATAAAATCAAGATGTTTATATTCAGTGGTGTTAAGATCAAGGAGATGTGCACAAAGGTGTAGTTTTGCTTTTACACTTTGATCTGGACATTCCTGCAGCTTTTTGTTGTACCACTCCAAGTGCTGTGATACTCAGATTCCAGACAGTAACCTGCCTAGTCCTGGTTAGAAAATGAAAGGGACAACTATCACCTGAAATATTAGGTAAATTATTTTTTCCTCTTCATCAAGATAGGCTCTTGAAATTACTTTCATCTCTGTTCCCCTAATATCACTCCATGACTTTTGTAACAGTGTCACACATGATTGTTTAAAAGTTATTATCCAACTTCTAATGAAGTGTCCTAGCACTGAGAATCTCACTGACTGCAATAAAATTGTATGGAAAACATGCTTCTCTAACATATACCTCCTGAAGTATTTTGCAACTTCCACGGTCTAATCAGGGAAACAAGGGACAGTCATGAGCCTGAACCAAGAATCAGAAACCTAGCTGAATCAGGATGTAAGAAAGCTGCAACTAAAATCGCCAAGGATGCTTCAGGGGCCTGTATTGACCTTAGGAAAAGTTCCTTCTGAATCATCAAAGCTCAGTGGGCTGATAGCTGGAGAATCGTGGTATAGATAAAGGAGGCTCTGTGCTTTGCAATCTTGCACAAGCAGAAACAGGCAACTCTGGCCATGTAACTTGCCTCTTCATATGTAATTAGTACAACATGTACTTTGAAAGTCTTGGAGTTAATTATACAATGTTCATACCTGAATTTATTCTATGGGTAGCAATTTGTGTTGTATATCTTGAATACGTAAACAGGAATGTTTGGGTGATAAAGCGTGTCTAGAAGTATGGAAACAGACTGAAAAGGAGGCAGGGAATTCTTCTGCATATCTTTTAGGGAAAGCAGATAACAGCAGATTTTGAGATATGGAAATGCAGTGCAAAATGAAATGCAACTATCAACCTATTCTCCTTACATTCAATAGAAAACTAACAGAAGAGCAATGAATGTGATAATAATTTTAGCTGGGACTTGTTTGAAAAGCTTCTGATACTGATGACTCAAAACTTTCCCTGTTAATTTTTAAGCCTCCTACGTAACTCAGAATACAAGCCCAAATTTAATGTCTTCATCCCAAGGGAAATAAGGATGCTCACTGAAAAAATTAATTATGTACTTTCAACAATTACATTTCTCCTAAAATATAACCTTTTCAGCTCAGGATTGGTGCATCTGGACTGCTTAACAATACCATGGGTAAACCTATTTCTTTAAATCACATGGAAATCTGTGGGGAAAGAAAAGAGCTAGGGAATTCAGAAGGGTTTGAATTATTCATTGCAAACATTTACTCTATGAGTTTCATCAGATTACAAGGATATAGCCAAACAGATGTGACCAGGCAGTTGGACAGGGGAAAAGGAGAATTTTTTAAAATACAATTTTAAAATTGTGAAATGCACCTTCTGGATTGATTTTCTATCACACAGCAGGACTGTTTGTTCCAGCTCATCACTGGGAACACTCAAAAGCCTCTGAAAAAGAGCTGAGGGTTACAGAAAAGTTTTTGAGACCAATGTTACAAAAATAGTCCAGCAAACAGTGAGAGCCAAACAGCCAGGTATTCTAAGCCTCTAAACTGATCTTTGCTAGTCAGGATGGGGCCAGGTGCTACACTGATGATGTTAAATCTAGTGACAGAAAATGTTTAGAAATTATTTGCTCGTAACAGAACAAAACCAAGCCAGTTAAAAAAGCATCACATATCAGGTGCTCAGAGCGCAAAAGGAAGACAGTGCCTGGTTACAGAATATTAAGCACTGTAAATCACCATGAAAATTCCTATGAGATGACGAAAATTTGATAAAGTGAAAATCGAAATAAATATAACAGTATGGAATATAACCACTGTCTAATAGTTTCTTAAAAATAAAATCTCCTACACTGAAATGAGAACACAATATAGTTCAGCACCTACCGAAAACAGCCATGAGGCAGAAAATCTTGTGTGATACCTGCAGTTTTATCTACCAGAGAGTTGAAATTTAGGTAAATAATTTCCTTTAATTAAACAAAGAAACCTATCAAATTCCCGTGTTGCCTTTTAAGACCTGCCAGGTCTGCTACTTTAGGACAAGCCCTTTATAGGAAGGACACTCTCTGTGTTTTCAGAACATTAATGTTTCTTTCAAATAACTCCTTTGCAGTCTAGTCTGCTTTTTTAGAAGTAAAATGGGCAGGCATATGCTCTTTAAGCTCAGGGCACAAAAGAGGCAAGCCATTTTGATACTTTTAAGCTGTGATGCTTCAGACTGTGTAGAAGACCAGAGTTTAGTCTGGAGAACTCTGTTTCACTTCTTCCTCATAGAGTTTTCAGAGGAATGATAAACAGGAAATTTACGTATGAGGTTACCCAGTAAAGCAATGGAGAGCTGTAACTGTTTGAACTTTATTGCTGAGGGTAAGATAACCATGTTAAGTCTGGATCTAAATTAATAGCAGCCTGTAATTTAAGCACAGGGATCAAGAGTGAACAAAAGACACTTTGGGCCCCCTCGCACAGAAAACTGTTTGAGACTTAGTTGCAGAGCTGTTAATTATGGATCCCACTCAAAACTCTGGCTTTCCAGTGCTGAAACACAGAGACATATAGTCTGCTCTGAAGGGAGAATGTGGAAATAAGCAATAACCCATGACATTTCTGAGGCAGGGTTGTACTGTTAGAAAGAAACCTTTTAGGCCAGGTGGTGTAGTCAAAAGAAAACTTTCACAAATGCATTTTTAATGAGTGGCAGAGATTTGTAGCTTTTTCTCACCTGTATTTAAAAAACCCCTCCTAATTCCTATACTAATGGTGATTGATGCATTTGAGTCCAGGGAGAATTGTCAAATGCTTTAGATACTCAACTTTAATCCCTCTCTGATAAGTGGGCAGTGTGTGTATCTACTTTGCTGCACATTACAGAACTGAAGGCCTGAGCAGTCAGCAAGTTAAGCATTATCTTTTGTTCTGATAAACATCAGAACCTTATATTAATTGTTACCATAGCTACTTCCCCCAAGCTAGGCATTTCCTCCTCACCAGAGAAGTTCACAAGTCAGGTAGATAATCACATAGCATATTGAGTGGATCATGCACATGAGCAGAAGGGTTTGAAATAAAATGCTGGTATAACACAGCTGTAATTAGAGATAACCTCCCACTCACCTCATGAAACTCTCTCTTCTCCCTGTGATTGCTGACAGAGGCTTTCCAAATACATGCTGAGGGGGATACACAGCAGAACAGGGTGCTAAATGCAAAATTCCTGTAACTCAGGACGGTGTTAAACAAGACTTCTGACTAAAGAGTTGAGTGGGCTGCCATCACACCTTTCATTCTGAAACAACCGCCCTCCTCAGGTTTCTTTTCCTTTACAGGCTAATTTGCGATGGCCATGACTGGAAATGAGCAACTGCAGCTGAACTTTTTGATGCAACTAAGTTACAGATTCAAAGACCTTTTGGAAAGGGTTTTCTGAAACACACTGTAGAGCCTGTGCAAGCAAAAAAAAAAAAAAGAAATTGAATCTGCAAGCTTTGCCTAAATCAAGCATTTAGCAACCTGTAACAGCAGTCATGATAACTATTTTCCTTCCCAGCAAAATGCTCCTAAGAGGACAGCTGAGAGGGAGGTGTGGGGGGAACAAAACCCACCTATTTTCTGTGACTATTAACAATTTTTTGTGAATCTTTAACTGTTGCTGTTCCTGGCCTGTTTTTACGACTGGTGTCTGCAAACCTTCACAGGGCTGAGTTTTACTGGCAAACATGCTAGCAGAAAGCAGGACATGGGGGAGAGGGAGAGTGGCAGATGTGGCTTTCCAGAACCACAGGTTTCATTTGCATCCTCTGGCCTGCATGCCAGAGTAGCAAGGGAGCACACGTAGGCGGAGAGCAGCTAGACAGCACAGCTCATATTTCCAGGACTTGGAAGTTTTACACATCAGTGTAAAATATTCCCCCTTCAAGTAAATTTTCTCGAAGAGATCCTGAACCTAAGCAAAATGTATCATAATAATTCACTGTGTCATTATTCAGTCAGCTCAACTTCTGTGGGTGTGCTCCCATCAACATTTTGAAAGACAGCTCAAAATAATGGAGCCTGCCTATGAGCGCAGTGTGAGCTTATGATTCATGCAACACAGTGTTGACTTCAGAAACTAGCGTAGTTTTAAAATCTGCTTTCCAGCCTTTCTCTGAAGCAGGTTAGCATAAAATGCCCCTACCTACCTACCTAACAAAGAATGTTTTGACACTAGATTTGACAGACTTTAAAAATCAGCTTTACTGTTGGCTACTGCCCAAGGCAGCAGCAGCACTGTACAACCAGTGTGGTTCTTCTCTAGATCAAAATTTCAGCTTCATGGGCGCACACATAATGGATTCCTTCAGTATGAAGTTCTTGCTGGTTTCAGTCCAGAAAAGACACAGTTACACATCCCTGACAGTCAAATTATAGTTTCTAAGGAATTTCACAGAATCATAGCATAACCTGAATTGGATCTTTGCCCTCAAAGATCACACAGTTCAGCTCATGGCCCTGCACTGCACCATCCCCAAGAGTCACACCTTGTGCATTGTCCAAACGCTTCTTGAGCTCTGCCAGGCTGGTGCTGTGACCACTTCTCTGGGGAGCATGTTCAGTGCCTACCACGCTCTGGGTGAAGAACCTTTTCCAGATAACCAAACTAAACCTCCCCTGACACAACTTCAGGCCATTCTCTTGGGTCCTGTCACTGGTCACAAGAGTAAAGAGGTCAGTGCCTGTCCCTCCTCTTCCCCTCACAAGGAAATTGTAACTGCAATGAGGTTTCCCCTCAGTCTCCCCGTCTCCAGGCTGAACAGACCAAGTGGTCTCAGACACTCCTCATATGGGTTCCCCTCAAGACCCTTCATCATCCTCATGGACCTCCTTTGGACACTCTCTAATAGTTTAATGTCTTTTTTAATATTGTGGATCCCAGAACTGCCCCCAGTACTTGAGGTGAGGCCGCCCCAGTGCAGAGCAGAGCAGGACAATCCCCTCCCTTGCCCAGCTGGCCATGCTGTGCCTGATGCCCCCAGGACACGCTTGGCCCTCCTGGCTGCCAGGACACTGCGAACTCATGTTCAATTTTCTATTGACCAGGACTGCAAGTCCCTTTCCACAGCACTGCTTTCCAGCATCTCATTGCCCAGTGTGTCTACATATCCAGGGTTGTCCCATCCCGGGTGCAGAATATGACATTTTCCCTTGTTGAGCTTCACACGGCTGGTGACTGACCAGTTCTCTAATTTGTTGATGTCTCTCTGCGGGGCCTCCCTGCTTTTCAGGGAGACAACAGCTCCCTATTACCAGGTGTCACTAAGGACCAAGCACCCACTGCCTCTAAGAATTCATTTAGCCCATGAAAAATGCCATGGACTATTTTGGATACTGAAAGTATGTCTTCAGACCAGGCAGCTTATAATTTGCCATTCTCCACAGCATGCACCTTGTCTCTGCCCTGATTTGAAGGCAACAATGTCTCAAGGCTAGAAACAGTAGAAATGTTGCAGGGAAGCTTCACCTGAAAGGATTCCTTCTCAATTTTCAAAGTAAAAGAACATGCCTTTGGTTTGCCAAACCAAAACCAGCGCATACATTTATTTGTGTAAATAAATTTATCACTGCTCTGGTGGATCTTGTTGACCTGGGTCAAATATGGAGAGATGAAATCCAGATGGCAGGTGGTTTTAGCCACTACAACAATCCACACTGAACCAGAGGAAGTCAGATACATCATCAAAAATCCCAAAGCCAGTATTTATCTCTAAGGCACAACATATATAATCCCCACAACCTACAAAAAGAACATGTTCTCTCCCCCTTCATTCAAAGTCATTTGATTCCCAAGGAGCTCCCTGGGTAGCAGATAATAGATGGTACAAAAAGGGCATTTATTATGAAAACATTTGATGAGAGGAAATAAGATGATATCTCTATGCAACTTAAGGATCTTAGGCATATAGTATTACAAATAAGAAGCATGGATGGCAGGCAGAACTCTACACATCTTTCTCAAGAATATTAAAATCAAGCTTCTTCTCTGATAGCCATCAGTGATCAAACAGCATAAACAATCAGGCTTTCTATGCTAATTATTGCACTGAAATACTTTCTGAAGTAGTTTAACCAATTAGAAGGAGCACCAGCCATTAAAAAGAATCTTAATGATGGATTAGTTATTCAGAACCCTTTAAAAGAACTATGTAGTTTCTTTATTCCATGCATCCCTCATTTTTTCTTGATTTTGGCTGTTTTCCATTTTTTAAAATAATTAAAAAAAACCCCACAAGCCTTCACAAACTCTTAGAAAGCATGAAACTACCAGCCTCCTTGCCTTTATTTTCATCAGCTTAATTTGTGAATCATTGAAAGCTAATATATTTGTGGTTCACACATGAAAAAGACTTGAAAGTTTAAGAAATCCAAGTCTCTCCTATGTGGGCTCTAAGGCAAATGATTTCTAATTGCTATGAACTGGCTAGGGGAGAGAAAAACTTCTTAAAATGAAATCACATTATTTTAATTAGATTTCATGAAGAAGCTATATCAGGGTTAAAGTCTGTTTGAAGTAACACAAAAATCTTTCAACAAAGAGTTACTGTGTGTTATTCAGATGGGAGTGGAGAAACAGAGGTGGCTCATTGCTCAGAAATACATTGCCTGCAACATATTTCATAGAAAAAGTAGTCTTAGCTAAACATGTCCTCCAGTACTGATTAGATTAATAGTTGGCAAAATTTGGCCATTATACACGAACAGAAAGTCACACTTTAGGCCGTATGTTGAGCAATTAGTGCTATACTGCAGGACAACATACTGAGTAACACCATGGTCAAGTCAGAATTAGCAGGAGCATCACATATGTTACTGTTAGCAGAAGCAATGCAGACTGTTTGGAGGTTGTGCAATTCCTCTCTCAGCTTGTTTAGCTCTAGAGTTAAGTAAAACCACTTCAGCTTCATATTTGTTACTCGTTTTTATGGTGTGATTTTCTTTTTAATGAAAAATACCCCAAACCAAAAAAAACCAACAACAACAACAAAAAAAAAGCAGACACAGATTTAGCCAGGTTGTTGTTTTTTTCTGGAGGGTTTCCTGGCAGCTTTCTACTGTGTCCAGATTCACCTGCCATCAAGGACTGGCCTCATCTGTGGCACCACAGGTAGCTCTGCCTCGCAGCTGCACCCACAGCTGACTGCCTGAACTCACCTCCTCATCAAAGCACAGCTTGAGCACCTCACACACAACTCCCCTAGAGCAGGTGGGACATATCAGGCCTAGGTTTCAAGTCAGGAGCTTGAAACACTCCCAGTGAAGTCCTGCATGACAGCCATAGAGCAGGTGAATGAATCTCAAGTCTCCCAAAGCAACATTGCTTCCCAAGGGGCATTCAATCCTCCCTCAGCCAGGCTGCAAGGTGTGTTTTGAAGGCAGGCTGGCTAAGTACACGTGGGGCTATGCTCTGTGTTGGTTCTTACCAACTTCAGACTTCTCATGGCTTTCATATAAACCTGCAGAGCACTCAGCTGAAGGGCAGTGCCCTGCTAGTATGCCTGCTCAAGCTCTGGAGGGAGAATGAAATCATGGAACAATTCACTTTTTATTAGCAACCTTTTCTTTGGTTGGGAGGAAAATGAGGTATTTTGAAATTGAAACTTCTGGTGGGTTACATACCACGCTAATATCCATGTAGCAACACAAGCATGAGTACTTCTGCCCTTAAAGGGGCTTGGTTTTGTCTCAGAGCAGAAAAAGAATGTTTAAGAAAACACAAAAGTTGTGCAGGTTAGAACAGTATTTCCCAGCCTTAGTTATGGGAGGCCTCTAATGGTATTTAGTATTTCATACAATTTTGGTTTCAATTAAATTAATAGATGGGAAAATAAAAAAGAAAGGCTTGGAAGGGGGGTAATTTTTTCCTATCCTGCAGGAAAATTCCAATTACTTAAATTATTCTTTTGCAGAGAAATGAAACAATTGCTGCAAAAGGAACACTGGAAAATGTCATCCAATCTGCTTCTGAAATGCAGTTTATGCAATGAAGCAACATTTGTGTGGACTCCACTAATTCACTCAGTTTCAGAACACCAACCAGACAGCAGTTTCAGAGTCCCTTGAAAATGACTAGGATTGCTGACAGTCAGGGCCCACCTCCCCATCTCATTCCCAGAAGCACCTAGATGTTTAAGGGACACAAGCCAATGAAGTTTTAGGAATGACTCTTCATGAGGCCACATAAGTATTTCAGTCCATTACCCAGAGGCAGTATAGACACATGAGTTCCCTAGATTCACCAAGAGAAAGTAGGAGCTGCTTTGGAAGTCCAAGCCCCAGTGTTGGAGACTTACAGCTGTAAAACACAGGATTACCCAGAGTACTTATTGCTAAAGATACAATGCAGCTTTTTAAAGATGGGCATTAATCCATACAATCACAGGATGGTTTGGAAGGGACCTTAAAGACTACCTAGCTCCAACTCCAACACCTTCTACTAGACCAGGTTTCTCAGAACCCCATCCAGCCTGGCCTTGAACTCTTCCAGGGATGGGGCATCCACAGCTTCTCTGGGCAGCCTGTGCCAGTGCCTCACCACTCCCACAATAAAGAGCTTCTTCCAGCTATTCAACCAGCTACTGGTTATCACACTACAACAGCATTTAACACCAAAGCACTGAATTACTGTTCTCCAAATTGTGAGGTCCTCCCAAACCACACAGTCAATCAGGGGCATTAGTTATTTCTGAAAAACCTGGTCTAAATATGATCCCTGACTTCCTACAGGCTCTGGATTGTATTACTTTGGGATTCTCTGGATGGTTTTGCAAATGTTACTCAAGATCTAGTCCATTGTCTTCTGCAAAACTTAACACACCATAAAAGTATTTTCAGAGAGATGATTCACTTTCCCCTTGCTTTTAGCAACAATTCTGCTTGTAGCTGATAGGAAAAGCACTAGGAACTCATATCCAGCAGTCAGGATTTTTTACTCCAGAATATGTGAGTACAGTTTCAAAAAGATGGCGAATGAAAACAAAGCCAATGAGTACCACAGTAAACACCTTACGAAATGTTACCAGCTTCAGTTGATTATTGTGCTATGGATACTTGGATATCTATCACAGATCTGGATAGATATATATCTATCCACTATCTGGATATCTATCACAGATACTGCTTTCTGGAAACTACAATAAAATCTCCAAGGAGAAAAATGTAGAAATGGCCTCAAAGACCTCTGAAAAATTTAGACCACTGCAAGTACTCATGTTTCAGAGAAATAGCCTAGTTTTCACTAAACCAGTATCTATATGTAAGAAAAAGTCTCCCAGACTTCAGCTCTAAGCACAGCCATTAATTTCATTAGTTTCACTTGGTTTTGTCCTCTCCTCATCTGAAGCAGCACATTTGCAATGACAATCCCATGCTACTAAGTGAATCTCACATTTATGCTGAGAGTGCCCCAGTGCTTTTCAAATCTTGACTCTGCTTTATCTGCTTCTGTCATAAGTCTGCCTGGCAAAAAAACTAAAAAAACCCAAAGAAACCAACCGATCAAAAAGAAAAACACCCACATGCAGCTGAGACGGGGGCATGTTCACTTTCAGAAGTCGTTGAAAGAAAGGGGGTGTGGAAGAGAAACTCTTTAACGTTGCTCAAGAAAACAGTTTTCAGTCAGGCTCCAGTACTGCCTAATTCCTGTCTGCATCAGCCCAGTTAAAGCTGCCTGTGCTTAGGGGCGATTGGCAGTCTGCTCTTGGTTCCTTCACTGCACTGCTAATCTCCACTAATATTCTCCCATGCTTCATTTAATTTCACTCTCAGGGCTCTTTTTCAAATTCTTCCTCAAATCTTAAACCAATGCCCTCATTGTTTAGGATTCCTTTACCCTGACAAGTCTGACCTCAGATATCCTTTCCTCTTTCCTGCTCTGTAACTCAGGCAGTCCACTTAGTCATTCATATGGTAACCTCACATAATGGTCCCCACATTAATTAAGTAATTTTGGTTCTTTAAGGTACTACAGAGGGGTTTTCAATCTCTCAGTGCCTTTCAGGCCAATTGAACTAATTTTTTTGTTGAACAGAGTGGAGAGTACATGGAAGAAGAGCCAAGGAGAACACGCTCGCTCTCCCTCTGGGCCGTTCCTTTCATGCTGCTTCAGGGTTAGGCCAAAACAACATCAGCAAGTCTAATTTGCCCCAGCAGCGGATGGGAAATGACTAAAAACCCTGCAGATTAATTTGTGTCAGATGTATGCTTTAAAGCAAGCGAGAGCAAGAGAGAATGTGAGAGCATTTACAGAAAAACATGCTCTTTCTCTCAGACTTAGAAGGGCCCTCTTGTTTCAGATCTCTTGGGAGCTGAGTGGCCCCGAGCTAATGAAAAGTCCTACCTTTGCTTTATGTTGCCCTTTTGTATTTGATGCTTTTCAGTAATCAGACAATTCAGAAAAAAATCAGAGGGATAAAAAGCAGCATAACTGTACAATGAATGATCGTTTTTGCAGTAACTGCTGATTCTTATGGTGCAAAGATAGTTTTGTACCATACAGGTGAGATGGTCAGAAAAAGAAGAGGCTTGGGGATTTTTTTTTGAGGGGTGCGGGTTGTGTCCCACATCATTCCAGAAAAGCAAACAGTGGTGGAAACCTCATGTCACTCTGGAAAACAGTAATGAATAGCGTTACATAATCAATAGCCTAATAGGACTGAAACTGCAGATCAATACATGATCCTGACTAGGAAGCCCAGGTCCAAACTAGTTGTTTTGCTGAAACAGTAGACCCCAAGTTGCACCCTGATGGCCAGATGTGATCACCCAGCTGTAGTTTTCTAGTAGGACAAGTCCTGGAGTGGCCATGGAAATCCAGCAGCTGTTACAGTTTGATGTTACTCAGTGAAACCTAGTAGGGAATAATTCTTTTCTTCTGTATATGACTAACACATGAGCTGAAAAACAGCACAAATGGCAGTGGTTAGGCTTCTTACTGATATTCCCAGCAAGGCCAAGAACAGTCATCTCTGTGTCCAATCTCTCTGGTTAATGGTGTTGTGACACTGGAGATGAGTCACTAGTGTGAGCTATCACTGTGCAGTAACATTTCTGCTTCTAAATTAAATAGATTTAATTTTGTACATTCTTGAAATTCATATCCAATCTGATCTGCTCACCACTTCTAAAAGGATTTGTTTACTTTTTAGGCAGCCTTGCTGTTTAGATCTCAGATGACTGCCTCAAAAATTCTAGGAAACTCAAAATGAGTCTCATTCAAAAAGTGCAACATTAGCATGGACTCATTTCTGGTGACAGATAATTCTACTTCAAAAACTTCAAGCCTTACTCTTCATTCACACTGTTCTTAGTCCTTGTCTTATCATTATTATGAGACACAAATAATAACACCCAAAGTCCAACCCAAAGTCTGAATCCCAATCTGATTTGGCAGCATAAACACAACCATAGAAAAATCTTCCAGGAGAGCCAAAGAGACAAAAAGCCCCAATCTAAAAAGTAAGTGAAGAAGTTTTGTGGAATTAGACCTTAAATCTCAGTTGCAGAACAGACTAGCACTTAGGAGCCTGTCACAACTTTCAACAAGACGTCAGATATAGTTAATACAACATTCAATAGTGGTGCAGTTATACTGGTGCTCCTAGCAGTATCACCTATTTCAATCTAGAAAGGAAATAGCAGTACAGGGAAGAAACAACATAGGATGCCTTTATGTCTATAAATACTCTTGTACTGGGATGTTTTTCAATAAAAACACATACCAGTAACCTAAATGGTTGTACTAGGGCCAGATCTTCTATATGAGACCAAGAGTCTCAGAAGATTTAGATGTCTGTATCACACCAGTTTCATGAATGTTTTGGCAGGTAATAGCATTTCCAGGCCCACATGTAAGCACCAGATCACATCTGAGAAAGAGAGAAAGCTCTCCATTACTTGACCATTTAAAAAATACTCTTTTTAAAGTTGCTGAAATGTATAAGAATTGGTGAGTTAAAAAAATGAAGTCATCCTCCTCAAGGAACAAAATTGAACAAAACCAAACAGAAGTTACAGTAACCAAAAGATATAGAAATCTGTATTATTGATAATTATATTGGCAAGTCTTCTCTGTCCATAATGCATACTTGAGGAAAATGGTAGCTACAGCAATTCATGTAATGCTGTCTGAATATTTTTATCTGAGACAAAACTATGCTGTTATCTTCATGTATTCAAGAAAAAAAACAAGCTCTGGACAAGAGTAATTCAGCAATATCTAGATTCCTAATTCCCCGATTTAGGTCCCAGTAGAAGCTTAAAAACTTTCAGTGGAAAAAGAAAAAAAAAATTCATTATTTTATCTGATCCATGGGAAAAGCTCCAGTTCATTGAGGTAGTCTATCTGTTTAGGGCACCAGTTGCTGGAAAGAAAAAAAGGCAGCCCAAGCCTGCAGATAACCTGTTTGACTGACCTCACTCTGCAGCTCTAAGTGTGTTCAGCACACACTCACATCAGTGCTAGCTCCTGCTCAGGAGAGCAGCTCAGGCACTCAGCCAGGGGTTTTCAGGGCAAGCCTGCTCTGCCCTTGCTTGGAGCAGCTTCAGGAGCCAGGAACCACACCCTCAGTAGAATAAGCCTAGAAGTCACAAAACCTATCTACTGGTTACACTGCCAGAAATGTGCATGTGTGCACCCAGTCCAGTACTAATTAGTCTTCCTGGCACCAAAGCCTCAATCATCTCCCCGAGGCCAAACAGCATACTATGGGAATGTCCCACTCTGGCAGTCCTCCTAGAGACAGACACGAGGTCTGAGGAAATGCCATTAAGGTTTCCTTCATCTCATCCAGTCTCCTGTCCAGATAAGGACTGTGACTATTGCTCATCTTGGGCTGGGGGAGCAGTCCCAGTGAGGACTTTGGAATAGTTGATCCTCCAAGACTCACTGTATTCATGAGAACAGAAGCCCAAGAAATAAACTCAGTGAGTCTTTCCTAATCTGTGCCCAATCTAAGCTCAAACTCGCAATTCCTGGACAGTACCAAAAATACAATTGCAACATTTCTGGGAGCAGAGCTCATCGTGCTGGGCTGAAGAGCCACGAAGGCTGCAGGGTCTTTGTGCATGGTAAGAAAATTTTATGTGAGGAAGGCAATCTGAATGATAGTTGCAGCTCTCTCAACCTTTCCCCTGCCAGGAAGCCCTTCAGCCCCACCAAAAGTCTTTATCTGTTGCCAGTGAGTAACCACCACTGTCAAAAAGACTTCCAGTACTTCCTGATTTGAATATCTATAAGGTAGCAGAATCTCAGCTCATTATTCATCATTACTCTCACTATGATATCTTATTATATTTTTAATAACACAAGAACATTGAAATAATTATGAAGGCTGCAGATAATTTAAAGTCGATATCCTTGAACAGCTGCTTATAAATGTTTCCTCATTTTATTCCACATTTATTTATCCTTTGAAAGAATTAAGCATTTAAACACTATTGTTTGCTTACATACCAAAGCACATTTCTGACCTGAATAAACACAGAGTGAAAAGTAACAAATTGCTTATCAGGAAGGTACATTTGTTCTGCATTTTGAAGAACATCTGTAGGAGTCTGAAGGGCAGAAATCAGATCCCTGAAAGACAATTTACCATGGCTAATTCTTAGAAAAAAACAACCAAAACCACTCACATGTATTTAAGAGGGGTAAGAGACTAAATTTTTGCTGTAAGCCCCAAAGACTTAATTTCCAGAGAACTCAGCTAAGGATTCTGCATTCTCAACAATTCTGAATAATCAGGTCCAATTGTCTGAAATCAATGATTATGAAAAAATAGACCCTAAATTTTACCTATGTGTTTTACATGAATGCTTCATATTTCTCTCTCCTCGCTTTTAATTTTTAGACTCTACCCACTGTTCACATTTCTAGGCATTAGCAGACATTTGATTGTTATTTTTCCCTTATGTTCAAACTTCTAGGTCCCAGGCCAAGCCATGGCCTCAGCTGTGCAAATGTAAACCAAGCAACTCTATTCACTTGAGTGAGTTTCCATCAGCAAAGGCGCAGGCAAGACTTGGCTCTCACACCTGATGTGCCTTACCACTCTAATAATCTCATGTTGGGATCTCAGAAACAGAAATACTCAAGTGTTCATAACACTGTGCTAAATATGTGTCTAAGTCTATTCTAGCTCAGGCTCTTACTGAAGCACAATTTAAGAGCTGTTTGGCAAGAAAATAAAAAAAATAAAAAGAGCTAGATTGTTTGACCCAAAGATCTAAATTTACCATTTGACTATACATTTTTCTTTAAATGTGCTGTGACTCAGACACACATTCACTGCAATTTGTGTACACAGGTTTCATACAATCAGCCTTGTTTGTTTTCTGTGTAAAACAGAAGAGGTCACTGTACCTGAAACAAACCTGAACTTACAGCTAGAGTAATGAGTAACTTGAATGCAAACAGATCAAGCAATTTGCCCCAAAGTCAGTATGAGCCTGTTGATTTTCCTCTCCGAACCCCTGCAAATGAGCTAAGTGGAAGAAGGAAAGCATCTACTTTGGGGAAGACAAAGAGGAGCTCTTAGTCTGATAAATGCAATCCTGCACAGGACCCACTCTGTCTGACCAGGTGATCCCACTTCTCCCTCCCCAGGGCCTGCATGCTCCAACAAACTCCTTCTCCCAGCTCTTGGAAGGAGGGGAGAAGTTTGCTATAGGGAGAAAGACTTTATAGCTCACCAGCTGTGTGAACAAACTCAGACATATTTGGCTTCTGTGAACTTGGCTAAATCAATGAAACATCAGAGCTCAAACTTGATGCTTTATTTCCTTTAGTCTGAGGTTCTGCTCGCTATAAACGTGATCTGGAACAGCACGTGTGAGACTGTAAAGCAAAAAAGAAATGAAAACAAAATGTGATCGTACATGAGATCAATTCCATGCTGACGTGATAATACGTTCAAAATTCTCATTTCTGTAGAAAGCTGACCACAGGCACTTCATCAATCAGTATTTCGATTTGTAATGTGTTCCGTATGGTTCTCTGTCATTACTTAATGGGGAACATCCCCTCTGAAAACATCTGACTCTGAGCCCTGCATCGAGAGAGCTGCTCGTGTTTCAACCACGTTTCCCAGAAACTGAACACTCAGCAACATATTCATTTTAGTGACAGCCACCACTAATGAGAAACAGCCATGCATTCATTGAATCTTTTACAAGCCAAAGAAATTTATATTAGCAACAACAACAAAAAAAAAAATCTCTGATTCATTTACACGACAACTGAACATCTAGAATCTTCAAAATCTTGATTTTAGCATCCTAAAGCTCATACTGGGTTGGTGTTTATACTTCTCTATTTTTTATTTTATTGTTTCTCTCTCTAATTTTTTTTTTGGGGGTGCTGTTGGTTTGCTTTTTTTTTATTTTATCTCTAGTTAGGCCAGTTGCTCTGACACGTGTTCTGCATACCAGGAACAGGAAGCTGGGGCATGAATTGGAGGGTTTATCACAAGCTGAGAGGTGGAAAAAAATCAGTTAAGTCCATCAGAAGTAAAAAGCCCATACAAAACTCACTGATGGCATTAGATTAGAAGGGCCTAAAGAAAGCGATTAGAAGGGCCTAAAGAAATCAATTAGAAAATCTGTGGCATTTTGTTGGAGAGCTGTTTTATTTTCCTGCACCAGTTTTCTTTGCTCAGAATATCAGGGGATTACTAATCTGAAAACATTTTGGGTTTTGCTGTTTTGTTTTAGGTTTGGAAATTTTGGAGGGTTGATTTTTTGGAGTTGGGGACGTGTTTGGTTGCTTTTGTAATAAAGAGGAGCAGCTGTACAACATTTTGAATTGCCAATATATGATTTTTTTTAAAAAATACCAGACCCACAAGACAGGCAAGTTGTGAGGAAACCAAAATTTCAGACTATATGTAAACAACTGTTTCAGAAGACTGGAGGTCACAAGTGCTGCACCTTTATTTATAAGAGTTTCTACTGGTTGTTCAAGGCATGACTTTGAAATAGTCATTAAAAGCAAAATAATAAAATGACTGGATGTTCAGGATGCCAGAGAGTCAAATCAGCACAATTTCTACAGAGAAAGGCTGTGTCTCACTAATCTTCTAAGAGTTATTTAAATCTACCAACAACACATGGATAAATGATAATTTATTTCCATAGTGATCCTGACAGACACAAAACAGGATGCCAGGCAAGACGCAATTATGGCAAGGATAAGGTTAGCAGCTCTCCCAGATCACGGGCCAGATTGTCCCTTATTCCCAGGGACCTCTGCAGGATTTGTTCCAAGAGTAAATGCTTAGAAATGCAAGGAAGGTTTTACAACTATTTAAATTTATGTTGTGATCTCCTTCAAGGCAGCTTATGCAGAATTTCTAAAAAAAAAATTTAAAATAATATTATAATTAATAGTATTTTTAAGCTCATCGAGTGAAAGCCAGAGATGAAAAGCCAACTCATATACTTAGTTGAAAGTATGATCAATTAAAACTTCTAATTTCTTGAAACATACTTCAAAGGAATGTATTATGTTTCATCACACTAAGTTTACATTTGCCTCCTAGATTCACCACTTTCAAAACAGTGGTCCCTCCTGAACCTCAGTTTAGCACCAATGGCAATATTTGCATCTCTGCTATAGAAACCAATAATGTTCTTGGTTGTTCATAAATAAAGAAATAAATGAAATCCCAACCTCACAAGTGACACCAAGGCCACCTAATTTTTTTTAGATTACTTACCAGATCCAAATGGAAGAGTCAAGAATTCCATCTGTCAGGGTAGTAACCACCAAAATAAAAAAAAACTCTTAGAAAAAAACATGGTGTGAGCAGCTGAGTTTCTGAAAAAGCATATCTAAGCAAGGACTTTTATAAAGGATCAGAATGTTTTGGAGACTTTGAAATATAAGAGAGAACAAAGTTAGAAAGTAGAAATCACCAATCTTTCTATCTGAAGAAAAACACTTGAGACAAAAGACGAGAAAAATACCATAACTAGAAATTAAAAGAAAGCAATTCAGAGAAAGGCATTAAATAGAGATCAAAACATCTTGATCAGCATTTACAGGTTTACATAAAAGACATTTACTGACCTTCAAGCCATGACAGGTATCATTTTATGGAAAAAAAATGGTAGACAATGAAAAACAAACAAAAAAAATTATTTAGAGGTTTGTTGATAGATTTCTGGAAGCAAAGCCAAGGAAAAGGAAATACAAATGGTGTAACATATAAGCAAAGCGTGCAGCACCCTGAGCCCAGACACCAAGGCCAAGCATCACCACATCCCCAGCAAAAAAGAGAGAAAACTCTCAGGGCACGTGTTGAGTATCAGGCTAATCCAGGTAACCAGCTTGCAGGTGCAAAAAATAAAGCTGAAATGATGTTTTCACAGAACAACAGCTGATTGGAAGCACACCTGAAGTTGACTTTTGGTGTGTTCCAAACCACCTTGCTGATCACTTAGATTATTCTCTTGACCTTCCAGTTGCCTTCATTCAGAAAGTTCATGTGTGTTGAACTCTGTCTCTTTTGTTTCATTTCATCTCTTAGCTGACACAGCATGACTTTTTCACCTGGTGAGGAGCTCACAAGCTTTGGGCATCCTTTGTTCCTGTGGGGTGTTTCCCAAAGAGGTCGTCAGAGGTAAACTGCAACAACTACATGTGTTCAGGATTATTTCCTTCTAAACACTCACATGTTTGTCTCTAAAAAACAGATTATGCCAGGTCTGATGCTGGCTAAATTTTGGACTGAAACTTTCAGAGATGTTCAATTTTTTTTTCAATAGGTTAAAGCTGTCAGGGGTGCACCCAGCACATCTCAGCTGTCTGGAACCCAAAAACTGGGGCAGTGGTAGTAAAAGGTCTGCTGCTACCAACATCCTGCCTGATCTGGTGCAAACTGAGGAATTATCTCCATCCTCCTGCAGTGATAGGAACAGGGCAGAAGTGTTGGGTCATGCGTATTCATAGTACTTTTCTGTCTGACAGAAATTATTCAATGTTCCGTATACAAAAATGTAAAAGTGAGATGAATCATGAATTATTTTTGTCACATTAGTAAGTGTTTAGCTAGCTTGCTATATAAGATATAATCCTGTTCCCATTTCTTTTGAGAAAATTAGAAAAGCTCCATATTTGTGTGCAAGTATTTTTAAATAACAGCAGCAGTAAATGCTAATCCCTTGGTACCAGAAAATATGCCCAACATGTTATTTTGATTTTCTTTGGATTATTGTATTGATGTTAAATGTCATAATACTGCCATCCTCATAGGAAGTGAACACATTGAGAGAGCCAAACTCTCGCTAGTTACTTGTGGGCACAATTTCAGAAAACTGAACTCTGGATGCTCTACCTGTCCAAAACTGTCTTCCTGGTGTTAGCTAGAAGGTACCATTCAGGACTTTATTTCTTGCAGGGAAAGATGTTGGAGTAGGCAGGCACATTGATCCAACCAATATGAATGGCAACAGCATCAGGCTTGAATTTGGAAAAATGGATTTCAGTTGGTTTTTTTTTTTTTTTTAATGGTTCAAAGCTTCTTACCACAGGTACAGAAGAAGAGCTTGCAAGGACTAATTTTCAATTTAATGCTGAACTGAATGGAAGATCACCTTGCTCCTTCTAGACATACTCCAGGAAAAACCTGGGACCTTGCTGACTGACAAGGGGTAAATGAGTAGAAAGAAGTCTTCACAATGCCTTGAGCAAGTAGTTCCCGTGTTCTGTTTCAGAAGTTCACACCTCTCGCTCAGCCTGGCAAGGGGAGGAGACACAGTGTGTGCCCACCACGTTTCATTTGCCAGGTACCTGCAGGGCACCAGCCTCAAGCTCCTGCTGCTACCACAGGCTTTCCATTGCTGATAACTAATTATTTATAAATAGTGAGCACTGTCCCTGTGTTCTCATTACTTATTAGGATTATTGTGGTGACTACGCTGTTGCCGTATGCTAAATCCCAGCTTCCAAGCTGGTTTTTATTTGCACAGAATTATTCTGAGTAGGTAAAACCTGCCTTCATTGGCATGATTATTTGGTCAGCATCACTCTTCCATTTCCAGAGCTCTGTGGCCACACCATACCATTCACCACCAGTAATAAACTTACCTAGTTATTTTGCAAGAACAGATGGGGCTGCCACTCTCTTCCTTGACTCTGAGGGTAGGGAAAGTAATTTCTAATCATATTATTGTTTTGGTTTGCGCTTTTTCATTCAAGATTGAGGGAGAGGGTGACTCATGTTCTGTTTGCCGTTCAGCAGCTGCCTCCTACTGTCCCTTGAATCATCAGTTTGGTTGCAGCCTTGGTTTGCAGAAAGGGCCTGATTAACCAGCCCTTGGTTTCATAGCCTTATAAAACATTCTTGCACAATTGGGCCAGCCAGCTTTTGTTAAGAAGGGATGCAGTGAAATCTGAGAATTGGATTGCGAGGGGAATTTGCAGCATCAAAAGGAATTTAATCACAATTATTCTTTTCACTCCTTTTGGCACTGATTTAAGTACTTGTTTCGATACGAGGTTAATATAGGAAAGAAGAACGCTCATTTTTAAAGGGATCTTTCTGCAACCATTGCTGAACATTTTAAATAATTGCCATCTGTGACGTGTCAGCCTCTTCAGTTTTCTGAACTTAGTGCAGGATATCCTCTTAGTTCTTAAAGATCAGTATTTATCTGATTAATAGACACAAGATTATTGAAACAGCGGCATAACAAGTGGATGTATAAATTACGAAAATTTGAAAATTTTGAAATAAATGTTTGTAACAGGAATTAAATGATCGAAAAATTGACACAATATTTCAGATATGCCCCCCTGTCTCAGCCTTATCTTCCATGGAATCACCAACAAGGAATCCCTGTAAACAGTTGCTGAAGACACAGATGAATCACAGCGTCAGAAGTGCAGGTTCAGGTCCCACAGGTGAGATTACAGAATGTCATTTTGATCCTCTTTTCATTAAGTGCATTGACAACAACCTCCTAAACACTTCTGTGTCCTGTCACAGGCTAAACTTTGTGGATGTAGCTTTGAGTGCATAAAGTGATTTAGGGACTTAGTAAAGACATCCTGATTTTCAATACATTTGAGGTTCACTGTGGGGATCTGAGACCTATGCCCCATTATTAAGCCTGACCTTTAGCATGCCCTGATGTTCAGCACCCTTCAGTGACTTTGAGAGGGTATTTATGCCGTGCTGCTTGTCATGTGTGACTAACATAGCAATGGGTTGATTTTCAGCTCTTGTTATGTGCCCTCTCCTTAAAAAGTGCTCTACAACAACAGTTATTAGTGACAAAAATAATAATCACCACCCTAATTTATGTTATTAGTTACATGGAATTACAGGACATTTTTTAACATTGGCTCTGCCCATAAAAATTGTAATTGTCCCTCAAAATACAGATTAATTTTATGTCTAAGCAAGACTGCTAAGCAACAATAAAAAATGCCATATTTATTAGCATTAGCCCACTTAAAGGGAATACATGAAACATCATAAATCTTATATTGCTTATGCAATATACAAACACTAATTTTATATCAAATATCTGACTTTATATTAACAACCTTTTTTGTGTGTCAAAGTAGGCGTCACTATCAAAGAGCAATTATTGCATATATTCCTCAAAATATGAGAAAAAGAAAATCTTAACTTGGCAAAATACAGACAGATGTCTTTCTTGCTACCACGATTCTACTGATTAGACACTAATTCCAAAATACATAAAAACTTATGCTTTGGTATTTTAATATAATATCTCAGAATTATATAAGCCTAGTAATAGCAATTTCGTATTTCATATTGTCCTTCCATAGGCAGTAAAAGCAGAAAAGTGTACAGATCTTTATTCATGTTTATAGAGTTCAGCATAAGATAACCAAATTGTGACGAAAAGCACTCTCATGCCTGATCAACATGGCATATTTTAATATATAGGCAGCATGGTACTTCTGACATTTTCTAATCATACTGCTCTCTGCTTTCAAAATATTTAGATATTTTAAAAATGTGGTGTCGGGTGGTTTAGTTAGACTGATGTCACCTAATAAGCTTTATTGGAATTCAAAACATCGCTTTTTTTATGCATCTTTAACCATTCCCTGAGTACAACACACATCTGAATCTTTTGTTACAATAAATATAGGAAATAATTTCCCAACACGGCGCATATTTATTCAGGATCCACAACCCCTTCCATTAATAACTGTAAGTATATTTCTCTGAATTTGCGTTGGGGAAGTTAATGCCCCAAAATCAGCATTTTCCACAGCAGCCCCATGGATGGTGCTCAGCCAAAGGCACAGCTGTTTGAGCAGCTCTTTGTGTGGGTTACCAGGGAATGCCCACAGAAAGCCTGTTTGTGTGCTTCTCTGGGGGAAGGGCTTCTGCACATCCACTGTGTTTGCTACTCATGTTGTACAGTCTCCTTCCAAGTTTTGAATCTCCTGGCACATTTTTATACTTCCTGATGACCTCATCATCATCATATAAAACATGACTTGAAGAAAGAGAAAACAGGTGGAGGCTCAATTTTAGTGCTTCCCATTCTGCCCTCACTGCTCCTTCCCACCAGGCTGCCCTCCTCTTCCTCCTCCCTCCCCACTTCAGTTACCCGGCAAAAACCAACAAGTGAAAATCTAACCAAGGAAATGTTTCATAAGAAAAAATTCCATGGCACCCTCTCCCTGACACACACACACACACAAAAGGCAGCTTTAGTAATAACCACAACCATCCAGTAAATCCAAAAAAGCCAACATAATGAACATACAAAAGTGTGAACTTCTAAACTGTGATATTCAGTTAGTTCTTGGCAGAAAAGTTTTAAAATAAGTAGGGTTGACATTTGATTAGAAATATACTTTCTTTCTCCTTCCTTCCTTCCTTCCTTCTTTCTTTCTTTCTTTCTTTCTTTCTTTCTTTCTTTTCTTTTCTTTTCTTTTTTTTTCTTTCTTTCCTTCCTTCTCCTTTTTCCCCCCTCTTTCTTTCTTTTCTTTTGCTAGAAATGAATTATATTTGAAGCTCACTGGAGCATAGATAAATGGGAGCTAACATATTTTTAACTTGATTACATTCTGCAGTGATGTATAGAGGCACATAGCTACAGTAAGTGATTCCATGGAGAGAGAGGGGGAGGGAGAGAGGGAGGGAGGGGAAAGCCCTCTGCGAATATGATAAGGAAAGCTGGGATGAATTGTGGGCTCTGTTCTCTGTTATCCAAGGGTGGTTAGCTGCTGCTGCACTAAAGGCCTTTATTCCCTGCCTGTGGGAAAGTGGTGGGCGAAGGCTGCGTTCTCAGTTACACTGCACATGCAGATTTTAATTAGCTGGATTAAAAACAAGACCGTATCATGTCCTTTAGCAGTATTCTATCTAGAAACAAAAGATTTTCTTTCCTGGCTTCTGCAAGCAGCACAGTACAGCATTAATAAAAAAAAAGGTCATGGCAGTTCAAGATGAAAGGTCACACATGATAGAAACTCTGTGTGAGGGGGACATCATGTTTATCTCTGTGATAAAGGAGCTCTGTCCAGGCAGGTCAGCATGCCGTGCCTCAGCAATAGGAAAATATAAACATATGGAGTGGATAGATGGTGGAATGGGGAGTTTGGAAAAGTGAGTTCAGTTGTGGAAGCAGAGAAGGGGGGGAAAGGAGAGCGAGTTGTTAGAGACAGAATATAAGCTGAAAGGATCCAGCTTTAAAACAGCCAAAGAGGGTCAAAAAGAGTCTGAAATGAAGCCTGGGGTGGTGGCTGCAGAGCACAGCTCAGAGCCTGCACGGAGTGAATGAGCCAGCAGGCAGGGACTACCAGCCCAGGCCACTGGGCTACGTCCTTGCACACTGAAGCACACTTAAGCATGGGCAGAGCCTGCACCCTTCTTCCACAAAGAGACCATGGACTCATTCATCCCTGGGTCAATATTCAAACCTCTAATTCCAAAGCCTCTCCAGACTGAGTAATTGGGCTGAGACTTGGGTTTTTATGTTTTATTTGGACCACCACAACTATTATGTTGGGGGTTGGTATCTTAGGGTTTTGTTGTTTTCTTTCTTTTCTCTTTTTTTAGTGGGGAGCCAGGCTTTCCCCCAGTGAAGGCTAAAGGAATCTGCCTGTTCTTCCAAAGGAGGGTCAGCAGCTCTCTAACCCACAGCCTCCAAGGCTTTGCCCTGGAATGCACCAAGCTCTTTCAACACCACCGTTATCAGTAGGAGGGAGATGCAAGCCCTCCTCAGTTTCTCACAAGATCAGACTGGAAAAATAAACACATTATGGCCCTACAAACCTTAACTGATTCACTGGTCTCAGTAGGTCTGAGTAGAGCCACTGCCACATGCAAGCATCCATGGGAGAGTGCTTCAAGACTGAGGGGCAAGACAGAAAAGGGAAGGAAAAGGGAGGCAGAATTAGATAAGGTCAAATATTCCTCCTCTGTTTTGCCATACTTCCTGCTTTTCAAAATCCATCTCAGTACAAAAATACCAATTTCTGAGTATATCATTCTGGGTAACAACTTGATTCTTTGTTTCATAACATTTTCATTAAATAAGATTTGCACAGCCTGTGCCAGGTATGACTACACACATAAGGCTCTGCAACCTCCTTTATGAGACTGATCCATGAATAGGTCAATTAAGAAACTGTCTTTTTTACCCAAAAAAGGACACTGGGTAAAAGCACAGAATCAAGTTCTAATAGTTCAGCAAGGTGCTGCACATCAAGTGACCACATTAATTAACAGCACACTCAGCCTGTAGCAAACCTGAAGCAAAATATGCATTGCTTTAAATGTTGCTGAAATCAGTACTTGTCATCTTCAGAAATTCAAACATATGGCTGAGCTCTAAGAAAGGTGAGGGCTAGTGTTGGAAACCAGAAACCTTCCAGATAAAACAATACAGTCTTTTTCATTCTGAGCAACAATTCAGGATAGTAGTTACCTACCAAACTGATAAAGCCATGATTAAATTGTCCCAATTCTGCTGCCACTGAGATCATTGGAAAATCATGGTTTAATTCAATACACGTAGGTAATTTTCTGTAATCTCAGTAATACAGCATGGCCTAATACAATAATTTTGTATGATGACCTTTTCAAAACTACTCAGCCTTCACTGCCATTTATCTTCAGAATAGAGAAAAAGATTCAGGCATGAATTGCCTGATTCTGATTTATGTTGCTGCAGGCAGAAGTGTAACACGGTGCTGTGAAGTACAGTGTTCCATGGGATGATTGGGGTACCACTGCACAGAGTCAGCTCTAGAAACACAGAACACGAGCTCTCCAACCAACCTCACACTGCATGAAGGACACATCAGGCCTGTGCAAACCCAGCCCCAGTGCTCTGACTTTGAAAGGATCCTGATATAACAACATACTCACGTCCTTTTTGCAGGGTTTAAAATCAATTGCCTTCCCAGACATGTGAAATAAGTTGTCACAGAAATCAAGGGGAGTTTTATGTTCACATCAGTTTAGCATGCTTATGTGACCTCAAGCACCTGGTGTGTTTGTATCTCAACTCCTCATTGCTTTTTATCCCTTTATCCAAACAGGGTGGTGGTCACACAAGCTCTTACCTACTTGCTTAGAGGGGTAGGAGATCCTTCCTCTGTTCCTCAGGGAACAGAGCTGAAGCTGGCTTTTCCAGAAGCTCAGCTTGTGTGAAAAACTGCTTGGTAGTTCAAAATTAAAATGTTTTGTGCAGGCAACAACTCAATTTTATTACTCAATGAGATTTCAAAAATTTGCAGTGCTCACTTGGTAAAAATAAAACGAGAAAAAGAATCCAAATGTGAAGGAGGTGAATAATCTAATAATTATATTTCTCAGCAGCTACTGGTCACTGAGGCCAGTAGGGGTTTCCTGTTGACTCCTGGCAGAATTACTGAGGCTTTTCCCTGACAATAAATAAACTATACAAGACCAGCAAGGCCTTAAACCATCCATACTACGAAACTGGTCCCTGGCAGGGTTTTGGTGCAAGCCTGCTAATGCTGTTCCACACAATGCCAAAGCACAGCTTGGGTATTGACCCAGGTCAGGCACCATCTCCAACAGATATTTTGGTTGTGGTCACTGATTTGGAGGGCAAGAGAGTTTAAGTGCATGGATTCAAGCTCTTTCGTGCCAGCTGGCCTCCAGCAAAAGTCTCTGACTAATTTTGTTTAATAGTTTACATGTAGTCAAAGTGTCCAGGTCTTCCTTTCCTTCCAATCTTGCCCAAGCCAGCAGTCAGTGCTTCCAAACATTGGTAGTGTGACATGGCATTCAGCACGGTGACAGAAGTGACATGATTTGACCATGCAGCTCTCTGAAATGAAATAAAATTCATTATATTTTAAAGAAAAGCACTATAATTGAGGAAGTTGATTGAAACAGACCTAGAAGTAATAAAGAAACCAAAACATTAAATGATACAAACAATTGAAAAATTAATAGGACAATTAGTTTCAATTAATTTGGGGCTAGTTCTCTATTACTATAAAGCTGCCTGCACAGTAACTAAATAAATAAATTTACTCTCTTTTTTAATAAATACAAACTGTGATATTATGTAAATTCCAGGTTCACTAAAAATAGAAAGCATTATTTCAAATATAATACAACCCGGTAGGTTCTAGATGGAAGAAAACATTTTTAAATAAAGACCTTCTAGTTTAAAGCAATAATCATCAACATGAGGCTTATATATAGTATGTGGCAGCTGTAACAACATTCATATCTCAGTGTGCCTGGTCTTAGGCAGAGCAAGGGAAGTGCTGAAAACAGTAGCATTCCTCATGGATCTGCTCCAGATCCCACAGAAGTCGGAGAGAATCTACACTCCATGCTTGCTTTCACACTTGGGCAGCACAGCTAACGTTGAGCAAACAGACCACAGCTATGTGGCTCTCCCAGCAAGCCAGGCACATAAGAAAAACAATCTGTTCCCTCCCTGAAGTCAGGATTTGGGTGAGGGGGAGGGAGAGAAACACAGAGGTGGCACTGCAGGTACCTGGTTCTCTCAGCAGAGCCTGTCTTGCACTGACCCTGACAACTGCAAGAGCCTAGAAGCCCCTCGAGACCCACTGAGTAAATAACCATGGTGGAGGCTGGTTTCTGGGGGGAGAAAAGGGAGTATGGTTTTATTTATTATTATCATTAATATGATGTTGCAAAACACTGCCCCTGCTAGAAATAATCATAACAAAATATCAAATCATCAAAATGAACATGAGTCGTGGGCTCAGCTGGCTTACATGTTCTGGAAAGGTCATCAGTTTAAAGTTTCTGCTGCTGGGAACTGAGAAACAATGCCATCTCTCAGGAAACAAATCCTTCTTTTTAATGCTGCCCTGCCCTCCTGATGTTCCTACTGCACTTCAGATTATGTTAAGGGGAAAGAGAAGAGAGCTGATCCCTTCTCCAAAGAACGTGGCCATTGCACTGAATAAAAAGACAAGGGCTGGCTCACAAGGAAGATAATTCTACAACTTCCCAGTGACAGACTAAGGACTGTGAAAAGTGAGCTCTGGCAATTTAAGCAGTACACCAGAAAGATATCAAAAGCACATGTGCTCTTCCACATCCTCAGCCCACAGGAGCTGAAGATCCTAAAGGAGAACTCCAGCAGGCAAGGTTGTACCTACCTAGCAGTGAAGCAGACTGAGAGTTTACTGTGTTCAGCTTGCTCGGTTTTCCCACAGTGTTTCGTGTCAACACGAGTCAAGCTAAGAGCACAGATTCTCATTGCTTCATCTGATGCATTCACTCAGATGTTTTTTCCTGCCTGCTCTAAACTAGGAAATCAACATGAGGTAAAAGAAGCAGCTCAGGAGACCTCCTATGGTGGCACACATTAAATTGAAGAAATGGTAATCCATTGTGTGCAAACTTACAACCACACTTAGGAGAGATGACAGGAGGTAAACTAATTTCCAAGTTATGCCTAAAATTACTGATTCTATCTCTTTAGTTGCTGGGCTTCTCTTTTTAAATTTAACAGCATTTTTTAGATTTAATTGCAGTTTGATGGTATCTGTGCCAACCAGAATTGTACTTTGTAAACCTCTGACCTATATTTCTGATCTGAAACCCCAGGATTACCTTGCTAAGTGACAAATCACTTGAGAAAATAAGAAAAACAAACCTCAGAACAAATATTAAATGATAAATGACAAAAGATAAATAAATATTAAATGATTAAATGACAAATGAGAAACCAAAACGATTTTTAGAAAATGTGTTCTCTATGGATCTAGAAAATCTAGTAAAGATTTTCTTTAGGGCCTCAGAACAGATACTACTGTGGCAAGCACAGTGCAAAGGGACTTTGCTCCCAAAAACCTGACACCAGCACTGCTATTGTGTAGCACAGCTTTAAACCTGCACTGAAGCAAGGCTGTAAATCAGGACTCATTCCACCAAAGTCAATGGAGCTAAATGACCGTAAAACTAGTGTGAGAGAGAAATCAGGTTGTTAACTTCTAAGTAGAGCTTGCACTTGTCTCACAACCTGTGTTTCACTCATTCAGAGCGTAAAATGAGAGCCTCAAACTAGGAAATAAATAACTTATTGTAGTTGAGCTATGCTAGATATTACTTCATGATACTAAACTTTTAGCATAAACTTCTCGGCCCCTATCCAATAATATTGCCTGAATTTGAATGGAGGTGTCTGATTCTAACCTCAAAAAGAAACTGCACCATCTTCTGACCACAGTCTAATTATATGAAAACCCAAAAGCAACTGCAGGCTTCCTTCTTTGCCTAGAAAGGAAACCTGCAAAGGTTTCTCCAGAAACGAGAGAAATTACTTACCTCTCTAATAGTAGCAGTAGATTGATTCTGGTTCTTTCTCTTGGAAAGACTTTAGTATTTTATGTTACACTACTACTGAAAACAGAAAACTGAGGCCAGGATCCAGAAACTCAGAACAGCTACCATCCCCTCTGCTTTTTGAATAGAGGCCTTACTTTCTATTTTATTCCTTGGAAGATAATTTTTGCCTAAATTTTCAATGGGCTGAGGTGCATAATATTGACTGTTGGCTGGCTGGGAGGGGTTTCTCCTTCGAGAGCACTGAGGCATCTTCCTTGCACTGTGAGTTCAAAACACAGGTATGAAATTTAGGTTGTCTAAATCATAACAGGGACATAATCAGGGACATAAAATCCTCTGAATTCAGGTTACATGGCCCTATGAATCCGTAGGCCAGGAGAATAATTTCACCTTAAAATGGACCTTTAAGCTCCATGCAAATGTCATCCTAATGCTCTCTAGCAGTCAGACAGCACACAGCATTTCAAGAGTCCTTTTGAAGGGAAGAATAACAATGTAGAGGATGTTCAGGGTGAGTACTGAGCACACCTCTGACCCCCTCACCTCCAGAAAGGCACAGCAGAAGGAGGAGGGCTAAAGCAGGATGCAACAAGGGTTATCTGACATGTAGAAAAGCTTCTCTACATGGAGAGTTTAGGTGGCAGAGGATTCCTTGGCTTGGAAGAAAAGATGACTGATGGGTAGTTGACATACAATTATTAAAAAACAAGAAATTATACAGTTAAAAGTTATTCAGGATTTTTTAGACCATAAAAGCTATGAAGACTTACTAGGAGGACTAGGACTTACTAGACTAGGAAGACTAAGGGACACACAGTTTTGTTTTATATAGACACTCAGTGTTGTAAAGGGTAAAACTGTAAAAACCCCAAACAAAACACAGTCAAATATACTCTGAAAAAAAGACCCATGAGCGGCTCCTGAACATGGAGATGTGGATTCATTCACTCTTCCTTTTTTTGCATGCATTTTGATGATGTGACCATTTTACTCTACAGAGATTCCAAAGTTCATATTATTTGATTAATTTTTTAAAAAATTACTTAGAATTCACCACTGTCCAAAGTTATATATTAAGATAGCAGTTTTACCTGCAAATTCAAAGGAAAAATTATTAACTACATATTAAGAAACTGGCACATCCAGATCTGGATTTCAAGTTCTTAAGTGTTCAGAGGTATCTGGAACATATGTAATGATTTGTGTTATTAGATATATGTTGTATAGTAATTTAATACATATCAGGGAGTATGTGCATAAATTGTTCAGCATGGAGCTCCTGATTTCTGATTTCCAGATACATTGTAATTTTAAGGCATTTATTCATGCTCTTTGGATTTGGCCCTTGTGTGAGTAGTGGAAAATCATGATAAAAGAGCCATCAAAAAATGTGAAGAAAAAATCAAGGAAAATACACTTGGGTTTGTTTTGTTTTGTTTTGTTTTTTTCTTTTCTTTTTCTTTTTTCTTCAATCAGAGATCCCAAAGAGCAAAGGTAAGCCCAGAGTTTTTGCAACGCCAGCCCATAAGCCTCTGTCACTGTACAGAGGGGAGAAAGATGATGGAGAGGAAAGGGAGTAAGCCCTGGCCTGGGACAAGCAGGTGCATTTCAAGGGTTTCACTGACCTTGCACCCTGGCTGCCAAGCTACCCTTGCACAAAATGCCCTTTCCACCCTGTTTCAATTTCTGTTTTCCCCAGGTGTTATGGAGCTTTCTATTTTATCACAGGGTAAATCTGGGTTTGGCAGATACAAAAAAAAAAAAAAAAGGAAAAGGAAAAAAAAAGTGCATTTCATTTTCTCTGGGAAATGTAAACAGCATCCACCCAGCCAGCACTACCAGTTAGTGTAACAGCAGAGAAAGCTCTGGTTGAAATCTGGATTTTGCCTCCTGAGTGGAACATACAGATGAAAAAAGTAAAATAATTACTTTGCAAAGGTTCATTCATTTATCTTGCTCGCTTATAGACCTCCTTTACTTTATTTTATGGCATCTTAAGGATCTCAATTCCCTTTTTTGATTACATAAAAAAAAAAAAAGACGCTACTATGTTAAAAAAAGCATCAAACTCTAAAAGCATTCAGAGAGGGAGCAGTAGCTTTAGCCTTCTGTTTGTGCAATTCCAATAGGTGTATTTAAATGTAAATGTTACCCTTTCACCCTTGAGCCACCTATTCTTGCAGCCAGCAGAAAGAGAGCATTCATGGTATAATGTCTTTATGAGGACAGATCTTATACTTAATTTCTCATGTGAATCCAACTCTTTTATAACACATTTTTGTGAGATTAAAAGAACAATATTAGTCTAGTGGCTCAGCAGCCAGATCACTGCTCTGTCACATGGGAGACGTGGGTTCAAAGGGATGGCAGGCAACTGTGCTGGGAAGTGCTTGATGGAAACTGCAGCCACGGAAAGATTCAGTCCTGCACTCTCACAGAATTGTTTAACTTCACATTATCTCCTCCCTCGGGCCAGACTGAGCCTCTCTCCCTCCAGCTCCTTACTGGAAACCATCCAGCTGCCGCTCCCTTACACAGAACTATTAGAAGTGTCTGAGACCCCAGCTCTTTAAACCATTTGCATTAGCCTGCATTTGCACAGCAGGGAGGGTTTTCAGGAAGGAGAAGGAATTTTCTGAGGGTGCATTTCCAGACAAAGTCCCTTTGCCCGCCCAGTTCCGCTCGGTGCCCGTGCGCTGAGCCCCAGTGTCTTGGGGTTATCCATGCTCGTGGCATGGCTGCACAGCTCCTGAGCAGAGGCACAGCTGATAAGAGGCACAGAGCAGCTCAAATCCTGTTGTGTCAGGGGAGAATCTCACGGAACCTGGGGAGCCCTAAGTACTCTGTTTTAGGAGTTTTATATCTCGAGTGGGGAAAAATCTCAGTCCGTTTTGGCTAAGCAAGTTGAAAAATAAATTATTTAAGTACAGGCAAAGAAAACCTTATCTTGCTTTGTCCCTGCTGGATCAAAATAAGGTGTAATTTCTTTTTCTGAATATCCTTTTTGCCTCGGTCTGGAACATGGTTACATGTGACAGACATCAGACTTTGGCTTCATGACTCCTCCATGCAAGAATAAGTACGTTTTGGAGCGTGGCCCTAAGGCAGCTGCAAGACAGCTGTACTGTGCACCAGTGTGTGCTCAGCCCTCCTGATTGGTAGAACTACTATTCTTTTTGTGATGCTTCTCAGAGGACACAGTGATAAGGGGTCTTTGTGCAGAGTGACCCTCAAATGCTTAACAATATGATATTTTTCCCCTTGGATCTTACATCCCAAGCACAAGCCATGTTATTTTCTCACTCTTTAGCAGCTCTGTGATGCAAGACAGAGAGGTCTGTGTACGCCACAAGCACCAGCACCAATGTCAGGCGTCCCACTTACTTCCCTCACTTCCCCTTCCCTTGATACAGAGCATATGTTTCATTGTGGCACCAAGCACAGGAAAACTGAGGGGAAATAGCCTATTATTTTAGGAGGTGCAGGACCAAGCACCTGGAACAGTGAAATACTTGGAAAGCACTTCTGTAAATGTTTTAGGCTCTAATATATTAAACAATTAAGAGGTGTTGGTATTTCTCTGCTCAAGGGCATTTAAAACAGGGAAGTCCCCTTTAAAGGCACCAGAGCGGAATGTATATGGTCATGCTCTTTAAAACAAAAAATACCTGGATTTTCCCCCCCTCTCAGTAAAATGTCCAAATTTCAGCTGACTTGCTCTTTCAGCAGAGGAAATGAAGCCAGATTATTTTAATGCTGCTTTAGATGGTTAACTCCTCAAAAAAGGGGTGGGGGAGAGATGGAAAAAGGAAAAAAAGTCCAAAGAACATAATCAGTTACCTTGAAAGCTCCATTCAGGTAATTTAGAAAATTGTTTTGTGTACCCGGGACTGTCAGCACTACAGGTTACTACAGGTTAATCAGTAAATTGCTGATACCAGCTACAACCAACCCTTAAGAAATCCCATATCTCTTACGTCTTTGCTTCTATTTTCCTGACAACAATACGTCAGTTGCTATGCAACACCAAATTAGCATGAAAGAATAAGAACCTAATACTGACAATTCTTAGCTGAGCACACAGTCAAAATTAAGTGCAGTTAATGAATTCTTAGTTAATTCTTAGAAAACTCTTCTTCATGCCCTTTATAGCACAGTGAAATGCAAGTTCTTTTAGACAGGCACAGAGAGAGAGACATGCTTGCACACACATACATGCCCCACACACAGGTAGCCTACATACACATATAAACATATAGACAAATTCCAAATCGACAAGCTCTAGGAAGCTTTGCAAGAGAAACAAGAAAAAAATTACCTACTGGTCTCTATAACACCAACAAGTGCACAGATTCTCTGGAAAAACTTCAGAATTGTCTGCTCAAATATTTTCTAAGATTATGTTAGCAATCAGCAAAACAGTTTTCTGACCAAAAAAAAGATGACTTGATAGAACCTAAAAATTGTTAACATTGGAAAATGCCTGCTTCAAGTTGCTTGTAAGAAAACAAATACAGGAATTGGCAACTTCTGTGCAGTTTCAGCTCCGAAGAAATTATGTCAGGCTTTTGCTCTAATCACTTATCTCAGGGAAGCCCATCAGATTAACAAGAAGAAGAAAAAAAAGTATTAAAACTTAGTGAGTTACTGGAATCTTCTGGAACTGAAAACTATACAGATGGTCTGCAACATATTTGTATAGAAGATGCTCAATTGTTGATGGGTTCCCAACTATTATAGTGGCAGGGTAAGGAGGCAGATACTGGGCAGTGAGCACTGAGCAACTGTTGTCACTGAGCCTTCCCCTCTTGGCTGCATCCCCACTTGCCCAACGAGCAGTTTTGGTCTCCCAGAGCACAGACAAAGGTTGCTTTGGAGAAGCCGGGAAGCCTAAGAACACCATGTAGATTTAGGACTGGATAGGAGGTATTGTGCGGAGGCCATGCCCATTACTCATCCGCTGGCAACGGGCTCTCTTCCTTTTGTCTGGAAAGACGGTAAACTTTCAATGCCATCTGAAAACAGAAGGCCTTTCACAGAGTGCAAGAACTCTGCCATCTCAATCATGTGAAAATATTGTAAACACTTTCCCAGCCCCCATTCAGCTGTCCAAAAAGCAGAGCTAGAAAACACCAAACAAAACAGGAAGGAAAGAAAAGGGTGTGCACTGCGCACTTTGGTTTAATTTATATTTTTTACTCTGAATAGGAATTTTTCTTGGAATTTCCTTTTTTTTCCCTTAATGTTAGTGAACAGGGTTAAGCAGCTATTATGGAGAGTAGGCAGTTAAAAGCCTATTCTATGTTTTATTTAGAAGAAAAAAAAAAGGGTCCAGTGCCCAGCAGTTTCTCTCCAGCAGAGCAGCTCTCATATTTCCTTACAGCTCCTGCAAGAATAGATTTCAAATATGCTCCAGGACTTGAATTTCTCTTTCAGTACACAGGCTGACCCACCACTATGAATTTTTTCCAGGGGGGTCTTCTCCCCAAACATTTAAACATCACAAGTGTTGTATCACTGATATACCACAACATGTACAGAGTGGGAAGGGGTTCACATTCACAAAGAAGAACACGTTCAGAAAATATCTGCCTGTGTGTGCACATAAATGTTTCCATGTATATTAAACATACAAGATATGCAAAAGTACTCATGTAATTTGCACAAAATTCTTAAACTACTGGTTTGCCTGATGACACCTTTAATGTAGGTTGTGCTGGTGCTCTATACCTTAACTCTGGACAGTTGCTTCCACAGGTATTTTCAGGACATCCCTTAGTTATGTAAAAGCGATGTCGTTCCTTGCTCAAAAAAGGTCATGTTCATTCCACTGAAGTCAGGGACTATTTGAAATTTCGCAGTAACTTTGAACCATGGTGACACATTAGCACCACAAATTTTCACTATTTGAAGTGTGAGGTTTTAATTTAGATTGGTTGACTTAATACCAGAGAGGGGCAAAGGAAAACAGCTCTGCTGGTGGGAAATACACTTTTTTTCCTTTTTGTTCCGTTTGGTCCCAAGTCAGTTCTGAACAGAGCAGAAGGAGGTAAGCCTGGATGTATTCCTGCTCCCTCAAAGGCAAACACTCTGCTCCTAACCTAGGAAAGGATCAGCTGTGATCAGTGACTTCCAGAGGGATCTACCACTCCTACCTTATTTCTCAAGAGTATTCAACAAATGGTGCACACTGATGGAAATCAGTCCCCAACAGGGCAGTGAGAACTGACAGCTATAGGAGCACATCATGTACAGGGGAGGCTCTTTTACCTGATTTCTCCTTGCTCTCTGGGAATGCAGACAGTTTGCGTAAGTAAGAAGACTTTCTTACTTAAATAGACTGATATGGGTTTGTAGATCAGTTGTGCTATCCAAGAGCAAATGTAAAAATGTGAAACAAGTGATGCACCAGTCCATGAACATTTAAGCATGTTTGGTGCTCTGTTCCCATCAGATGCACCAAACTAGGCTGTCCTTTGACATGTCTCTGTGTGCTGGCGTCCATGTGCACAAGAAACAGATACGAGAGTTCACTGTGCTCTCGGATGTTCCTCAGACCTCTCATTATGTTGATTGTGGTGTCTAGGGCATCTTATAACTTTCTGCTCTGGCTTCTGCCCTACAAGAGGAAAGATTCAGATATGCCTTTCCCTGTGCTAGAGATGTACTCCTTTGTGCTGGTGAAACCAGCAACTACCTGCTAAGCTGACATTCCTGTTCCTGATTTAAGTAGATTCCAAGGACCATCATGCACAAAAATGCATGAGAAGTTATTACCAAGTAGTGTCAGATGCAGCACATTGGGAGGACAGGTTTGCCTCACCACCTCTCTGTATACACATTATGCAGCAATATGGTCTATTTGATTTAGAAGTTCAGCACTCGAATTCTGTACTCTCCAAAAAAAGAGTGTATATTAGTATGCTTAGATAGCCACTTGGTTCTTCCATACACACCATGAGAACACGTGATCCTAGGTTAGGGAGTTAGGAAAAACAGTTGCCAATAACTGAAGCAGGGGTTGATAAACTGCCCAACATTATAAATTCTCAAATGCATTCCTTGGGACTGCCTTGCACATGCTATCTAATATTCCCCTCCTCCCCTCTGCATTTTATAAAAAGAAGCTGCAGTAAATTAGAATTTTATGAGACTCCAAATAAAAACCTTCACTAAAATTGAAAACAAGACATGGATGTAGAAGCATATGGAAGGTTTATGAGAGCAGAGGAAAAAAAAAATTATCCCAAGGCAATAAAAAACCTGTCTGACTCTTTCTTGGTCTTCACAAACCAAGAATTACTAGAGATAGATGAAGAAGTTTTGAACAATACAGTACTGGTTCATCTTACAGCAAAGAGACATTCTAGTTTTTAATTATTGTTCTGATGCAAGGCAGCATGGTAAGAACTACTCTAAGACATATTTTCGGAATTTCTTTATAAAATACTTCAAAGTTATATGTGGAAACGAGATACCTTTCTGCTTTGATCGTTAGTATAAGGCTAAGCAAGCAGAAGTGGCTTCCTGGCCTTTCATACAGGTTTCTTTGGAACTGAACACTGCACCCTCTGAGTTCTTATACTAGCATTTTAAGTATTTTGTGGGATAAAGGCAGTTTTGTTTAATTTGTATTTTCATCTTTGTTCCAAACCTCAGAGTGATTAATTCTGGCCACTGTATACACATTTTAACTCCTAATTCTTTTTTTTTTCCACTACTTCTCCCATCCTCACTACTCCCTGCTTCCAGAATGGTGTGGGTATGGGGTTTTGTTTAGATAAATGATAGACTGGCTATTATGAATTGTTTTGCTTTATTTTTAAATACAATACTCCACATTCCAGACATTTCTACCAAACACAGCGGTCTGAAAATGAAGAACTGTGCAAGCGATGAAATTTGGGTCTGGTTTGAAATTGACAAAAAATACTTTAAGAATTTTTCGATTTTCTCTCTCTAAAATGAGAAACTTTGGGGCTAAGTTATATGGATATGACTTAGCATCTTATGTTAGAAGTGATAATACTGCAGTACATTTTGTTCTTTGAAAATAAATGCAGGTTCTGTGCTCATTGCCCAAATAAAACCTCTGAAATGATAATTTTCTGTTATGGAGGATACAAATTATAACCCATAACAGACAATATTATATGGGCTTAGAAGTATACTGATTTTACATTCCTGTTAAACTGGTCAGTTGTGAAATGGTTAAAAGTTGCAGCCATTAAATTATCCTTGTTTCTGATACACAGTTAAAAATTAATTCAAAGCGTGTGCAAGCGTGCGCAATGGATGGCAAGGATTGCTCATCGTGCCACATCCCCCAGCTGCCAAAGGCAGAGAAATTCTGGAAAGAAGGTGAGAAAACAAAGTCAAAGACATCCCATATCAGAGTGGGAGAAGTGTTTTTACAGAATAGACAAGCATGTGGTCTGGAGAGGTAGTGTTTCTGCAGAGAAGATGTAGAAGCTGCCCAGAGCTCTGTGCTCATAAGATTCACTCTGTTCTTGGAAACAAGAATGTACCTAAACATCACAGAAAGAAACATCTGAAGGCACCTGGGGTCTTGCATCTTTTTTTAGATAGAATCTTACTCAGGAGACCTCTAATCAGTGCTACAACTTAAGCAAACACCATGGAAATATCATTCTCTCAAAAGAAAACCAAACAATATTGTGACACACAATTCATTAACAGCTTTTGTTTACATGGTACCTTGCAGAAGCTGAGAAGAATTAAGATTCTTGGGTCTTCTTCTACATTAGGGAGGAGAGGTGATGAGAAAGGAGAGACGAGATATTCAGACCTTGAATAAGATTGTGCCCAACTTCTATTTCATTCGTTTTGAATGTCCTTTGATTCTTTTTCTATTTCAACCCAGTCCCTGGTTTTCTGTGTGCAGTCCCAAAGACTCATTCAAGACATTCTCCTCTGGTGTCTGCAGAGATGGCAGAATATCACAGTTTTCAGATATTGAACAAGACATGCATAATTATTTAAAGATGGGGCTATAAACTCAGCTACTGAATAAATACAAACTCTTTACACCTTTCTTTATGCCATAAAAGATGAACTCACACAATTTTACAAGAACTGATGTTAGGGATTTGAGAGTAATGACAAAAATTTTATCTTCTCTTCATTTATTACAATAGCTGTAACAAATTTTAGCTCTTTTTCCAGAGACCATTCCTAATAGATATTCTTTCACTCTAATTTTGCTGCACAAAATACTCATACCTAAATACTTCACAAATGAAGAGCACTACAAGGAAAATCAAGCAGTCCTGGGGGTCACCTACAATCTTCTGGATGACAATCCCAAGCAAAGGCAGGAATCCCTCTGAAGCATGCTGCCTAGCTAGAGCCACACCTTTCAACAATGGTGATCAGTGGCCATGGTCCCCTCTCTGCAGCACACAGCTCCGGGCGGGGCATAATGGACCAGCATCCCATTCATCTCTAAGGAGCCTCCCAAAGGGAGGGTGGCTAGAAGTTCATAGTTGTGGACCAATTCCACAGTTTCCCAAGGCAAACCTTGACTCTATTCCCTCCACACAGTTCATGTTGCCTGCTGCCCCAAACATCTCTATTTGCCCCGCTCTGTACAAGAGCTGTAAGACAAGTCTAAACACAGCTGTCAAGTTCTAAAATCAGCATCAAAGCTCAGTAAAAGCAAGAGGGGAAAACAATATGCTTTGTTAAACAATACTGCCTCAGATCTCAAAGGGTTATACAATGAAAGTAATACCCCCTTTGAGTTCTGTATGTGGCAAGCATTACCTAACATCCTCAGTCAGAACCCCACTGTTTATGAGGTGATGAGAAAAGAATACAGCTCCCTCTTGTCAGTAGGACATCTCCACTGCCCTGCAGGAAATTGTCTTACTATATTTCAGATGTATTGAATCTTCTAGACATTAGAAAAGCAAAACATGCGCTGTGCACTCTGGAGCCGCCACCTCTCTTGGTCAGTTCATAGGTTTGGCAAGGTCACAGCAAACACTCTTTTACATCATAAGTCTTACCTTTAGGCTGTTTTAGTCCTCCACAGGAACCCAAAAGGATTAAAACAGGTTTAACAAACCAGAAATGGAAATATTTATGTTTGGAAACATTGGCATT